>OX246747.1:14516745-14997166 GCA_945910005.1 Isoperla grammatica
TCGAAAAAACTCGCGCAGATATTTTAACACGGCGATGAAACATCTTCTCCACTCAGTAATCTTTGGCAGAAGCTTGAGAGATCAGCAACAAAACATGCCTCTATACTTATTTTGTTTACAATGAAAATTAAGATTAAGTTTGGTCTAGAGCTAGGACTATGTATAATGCTATATATAAGTCTTAATACTATGAAATGAGAAACTAATAGAGCATTAATAACTAATAACTAACTTGCTCTAATATAACTGACTAGCATAGAAACTAACTATATATATGTCAATAAAATTAAAATAATTGCGGGATATTCCGCCACGTCATACCTCCATATAGTGCCGACATTTCAGGAACCTTATGGATCCTATCCTCAGGGCGTCGAACGCTCAACTGATCTGGTCAGTTGAGAGTTCGACGCCCTGAGGATTGGATCCATAAGGTTCCTGAAACGTCGGCACAATATGGAGGTAGGACGTGGCGGAATATCTCGCAATTATTTTAATTTTATTGACATAAACCCTGGCCACGAAAGCTTTAGTGTTTTCATATATATATATATATATATATTATATATATATAAATAATATAATGAATAAAAGCAGAAATAAAAGAACCAACCCCGACTGGAGAAAGAATATACACACATATATATATATATATATATATATATATGTACCTGTTGCAACTTTCTGGGGATTGTTGCCGCGAATAATGCACTAAAGAAGGAGGCACTGACTTACCCTTCCCTTCCTGACGTTTCGGGAAAGTCACATCTCCCATCTTCAGAGGCCCTCACTCGACGATGTGCATCTCGAGCTTCGAAGCCGCGAACTGACTGGTTCAGTCGTTGTCATTCCTCTCGCGTGTATGTCTGCGTCATGGTTCTTATCTCGTAGTGAAACCAGGTTGGATCGACTACGCGTCAGGGGTCCACGTTCAGGGGTAGTGACGTACTCCACGCCCCTAGGGCTGGGGCCTTGTGTAGGCGTCACGACGTTAACGCTGTCAGAACGTTGCACACGGGCTTCTTGTTGGTGTTGAAGGAGAACTGGTTTCCAGGAAGTAGGCAAACGTTGTCCGTCATCCCGTTTGTTAAGGCTTCCCGGTCTCTTCTCTATCTCAATAGCCTCTCGAATGACACGTACTTGAAATTCATTGACCGAAGCTAACGTTCTGGTGTTTTCAAAGCTTATAGAGTGGCCGGTTTTTTTGACGTGTTGGGCCAGGCCTGATGTCTCTTTGCCACTGTTGACTGCTAATCGGTGTTCATCCCGTCTCACCGATATACGTCGGTTGGTCTGACCAACATACACTTCCCCGCACGACCCACACGGGACTTCATAAACCCCATGGGCTTCAAGTGGTATGTTGTCTTTAGCGTTGCGTAACATAGTGCTTATCTTTCTGTAAGGGCGATACGTAGTTTTTATGTTATGTTCTTTAAGCAACTTGCCTATTTTTTCCGATGTTCCCCTTAAGTACGGAAGGTGCACGAAACCTGCAGGCTTATCGTCAGACTTAGGTTCCCCTAGTTTGGGAGAACCGGTGTTTTTAAACGCTCTGTTAATAGTTTTATCCGAATAGCCATTATTAAGGAGAGTCTGGCGTAGGTCTCGGATTTCTCTGTTAACGTTATGACAGTCTGACAGTTTCGTGGAACGGAAAGCGAGTGAATTGACTACAGCATTGAGTTGGGCAGGGTGATGATGTGAACGGGCGTTGAGATATCTGCCAGTGTTGGTGGGTTTCCTGTACACCGTGTGGCCTAATTTTCCATCGAAAATCGAAAAAAAAAATCGAAAGGTTTTAATTTTGCTGTGACACCTAACAGAATACCGGTTGAAGAAATTATTTCTTCTGTCGAATCAGCGATTCATTTTTTACCTTCAAATGTGGCTGAAACAATACGTCAAGACACGTCGGTTATTTTACGTAAAGCTAAATTACCAGAACGTAACATATCTCACACCGAGATTCTAGCTTTGAAAAGACTGAGAAATAATGAGAGTATAATTGTTTTACCCGCTGACAACGGCAATGCCACTGTTATTTTAAATATGGATGACTATAAACTGAAAATGACACGTCATTTGGATGACCCGGCTTATAAACTTTTAAAGTCAGACCCTACCACTTATTTGGAAAAAACGACCAGAGCTAAAATACTAGCTTCAAAAATTGACCCTAAAAAACATAAGTACCTAATACCCAGGGAGAAGTCTTCTAGATGCCCCAAATTGTACGGTTTACCCAAGATTCACAAACCTGGGATACCTCTAAGGCCTATTGTGAGTTCATTTGACTCCCCTCTTCAGCCTCTAGCTAAACACCTGGCCGAATACCTGCAACCATATGTTGAGGATGCAAAATCTTATGTAAAAAATGCTTATCACTTTCTGGAGATCTTACTTGAATACAATGTGTCTGAAACCGATCTGTTGGTGAGCCTTGACGTGGAGTCACTTTTTACTAATGTTCCCATTGACGAAACTTTGGAAATCATGCGTGGGTTACACATACCTGAAGACATGTTGATTTTAATAAAACACTGTTTAGCCAACACCTATTTTATGTATGAAGGACAGAGATATAAACAGGTCAAAGGTGCCCCCATGGGTTCGCCGCTATCACCAGCAGTGGCTAATATATTTATGCAACATTTTGAAGACCGTGCTCTGGAACTTGCTCCACACAAACCAAAATTACTTCTACGCTACGTGGATGATTTCTTTCTCATTTGGCCTTATGGAATAAGTAAACTTAATGAGTTTTTATTGCTCATTAATAGCCTGCACGAAAACATTAACTGTACCATGGAGATAGAAGAAAATGGACGACTTCCGTTTCTGGACGTGTGTGTTTACAAAAGAAGTAATGGAAAATTAGGCCACACGGTGTACAGGAAACCCACCAACACTGGCAGATATCTCAACGCCCGTTCACATCATCACCCTGCCCAACTCAATGCTGTAGTCAATTCACTCGCTTTCCGTTCCACGAAACTGTCAGACTGTCATAACGTTAACAGAGAAATCCGAGACCTACGCCAGACTCTCCTTAATAATGGCTATTCGGATAAAACTATTAACAGAGCGTTTAAAAACACCGGTTCTCCCAAACTAGGGGAACCTAAGTCTGACGATAAGCCTGCAGGTTTCGTGCACCTTCCGTACTTAAGGGGAACATCGGAAAAAATAGGCAAGTTGCTTAAAGAACATAACATAAAAACTACGTATCGCCCTTACAGAAAGATAAGCACTATGTTACGCAACGCTAAAGACAACATACCACTTGAAGCCCATGGGGTTTATGAAGTCCCGTGTGGGTCGTGCGGGGAAGTGTATGTTGGTCAGACCAACCGACGTATATCGGTGAGACGGGATGAACACCGATTAGCAGTCAACAGTGGCAAAGAGACATCAGGCCTGGCCCAACACGTCAAAAAAACCGGCCACTCTATAAGCTTTGAAAACACCAGAACGTTAGCTTCGGTCAATGAATTTCAAGTACGTGTCATTCGAGAGGCTATTGAGATAGAGAAGAGACCGGGAAGCCTTAACAAACGGGATGACGGACAACGTTTGCCTGCTTCCTGGAAACCAGTTCTCCTTCAACACCAACAAGAAGCCCGTGTGCAACGTTCTGACAGCGTTAACGTCGTGACGCCTACACAAGGCCCCAGCCCTAGGGGCGTGGAGTACGTCACTACCCCTGAACGTGGACCCCTGACGCGTAGTCGATCCAACCTGGTTTCACTACGAGATAAGAACCATGACGCAGACATACACGCGAGAGGAATGACAACGACTGAACCAGTCAGTTCGCGGCTTCGAAGCTCGAGATGCACATCGTCGAGTGAGGGCCTCTGAAGATGGGAGATGTGACTTTCCCGAAACGTCAGGAAGGGAAGGGTAAGTCAGTGCCTCCTTCTTTAGTGCATTATTCGCGGCAACAATCCCCAGAAAGTTGCAACAGGTACACATATGTCCGCGAAAACCTGAAAACTAATATATATATATATATATATATATATATATATATATATATATAATTAATTATTTACGAAATGGTGGCAATATATGAGTTGGCTGTTTCGTGGAAGACCTAAATTTTTGTCCCGGCACGAATATCTTAGTTTTAAATCGATCCGATGAGTAACTTTAAGGATTCAACATGATTTCATTCGGTCAAGTCAAATTTCAGAGAGGTCCGGAAAGATTGTTCGGTGAATTATCTCCTGGGGCTCCGTAGAACCGCGCCCGAAACAGTGTCCACAATCGTGCCACACTCTTAGATGGGAGGTTTCCGTTTAGGTTCGAGACGGGAACAGAGGCGAAGAGGATAGATAAAGGCCCAACCACAATTGACAGCATCGCAGTTGCAATCGGTATCGCAACTGCAGAAATATGATTTATACCATTACAATCCATTATGACGTTACGGTTTCGTCGTGAACGGCGCCATAAGAACCAAGTAGATCAACTCTTTCACGATTTCCGGATTACGATAACAATCACAATGCCGTCGGTTACGGTCGAGCCGAGCCTTAAAGTCGATCGATGATAACTGCACATGTAATATAAATCATTCAAATTGTATGTAATGCAAGTTGAGATTAAGCTTGTGAATATTGTAGAAAAAAATATGCACCTACCGCTATTAGTTATTTATTTATTGAGTGTTGAAATGCGTTGTAATTCCCTATGTTATACATAGTAACTGAACAAAAACTTACACTTTCAATCGTATAACTTTGCGTAGCACCTTAAAAAAGTAATATATTGTAACAAATTTTCGTCCTAAATGTAGAAA
The DNA here is from genome assembly GCA_945910005.1 of Isoperla grammatica. NCBI lineage: Eukaryota > Metazoa > Arthropoda > Insecta > Plecoptera > Perlodidae > Isoperla > Isoperla grammatica. The sequence goes on from OX246747.1 coordinate 14,521,553, forward strand.
ACTTCATGACTAACATGAATACGTTTGAAAAAGATGATCGAACGCGATCCGTTTTCGAGATATTCGCGTTGGTGTGTCAATTTTACTTTAAATCTACTCAAATTAGAAACTATAAATATACTTTATTAATAAAAAAAAATATATAATTTCAAGAAGTTCAGTATTAAATGCTTCTCATATGTAATAATTCTTGAAATTCATAATTTAGAATAAAAAAAAGTATTTTTCCATGTCCATTTAATTTGAATAGTTTAGTTGTTGTATTGGATGGGTAGTTCACTTCATCGATCGACTTTAACAAAGACGAAGACGATACAATTGATAAAAAGAGAAAAACGTGCAGTACGTTTATTTTCGACTTTTGACTTGTACAATGTACACTCCTCGACACCAATACAGTTACCACATATAAATATTGATTAGTATCAAATTTAAGTGGGCAGTCTTACAGTCGCCCCTAAACTTCCACCCTAAATAGCATTGAGAGTTGTCCACATTGTTGAGACTCGAGCCCACTAGTTATGCCCGGCCGCTCTTGATACCAGTCCAAGGTCCGTAAATCCCCTGGCGGGGGCTCGTCCACCTCCCAAGTTGGGTCGTCCCATCCGTTACCACAATGTTAAAAGTCACACGTTATTCAAACGTGAGAATAATCCGGCAAAACAAATGAACTGATCCGTCAAAAACCAATCCTGGTTCGTAGCCGCGTTTCCTATCAAATTGAAATTATTTTATTTTACTTGTATTCTATCTACGTTTTTAATGAAACATTCTGAAATCAAATTTTACACGATAGATTTTCGTAACTAACCAGTTTTTGTGGTGGGCAAGAGAACGAGGATTTTCGTGCCCACGAGAAGACCCAACTTTGACGTTTACCGAACCTCCGCGAGGGGATCGACGAACCTTGGTTACCACTATAAATCTATAATACATTAAATACACAACACTAAAAACTAGAACCATTGCAGTATCTATATATAACACGTAGGCTACATGTAACAAGTCGAGTACAATACAAAGGATGGACAGAATATAGCTCTACATTCTACAACGGGAAGGAGAGACGGTTTCATCGAGGTTACGACTTGACGAGCACCGTTTTGTCTCGCGCGTAAATAACTCGAGCGAATCGCGCCTCGCTTTGACGACCGTACCCGAAGGTTCGCGTCACAAACCTGGGGTTGATTGAAATCTTCCTCGCGTTTACCACCCGCCTCTCGAAGAGTGGCTTTGCAACAATACTACGTACGTAACGTTTGTTGCTCACTTGATAAAATTGCGCACTACAAACTTCAATAAATTACACTAGAATCGAACGGTTCTACGACTTGAATTGCAAAAATTGGTATTAGATCAAGAATAAAATATACTTGTCGAGCCCACTTTTAACGAAACTGAAGCGGATTCGAAACTACTTTGTTAATCTCTTCGGGAGTGGATTCTCAGTTTCAGTGTAGACCTGCAACACTGCCAGGATAGGTTTTTTTAAAATGGACTCTAAAAGAATTGAATCTTAAACGCACATATACGGGCGTGCTCAAGAAGAGGTTGAATTAAAACCAAACTTCCTTATAGATATATATGGGTTACCAGGGAAGGATACTTCTACGTTAAAAACCGCACAAAATTTTCATTTTAAATTATATCTCGAGAATGGGCTTTGACATCTGAACAGTAGGTGGATGCGTCCTATGCCTACTTGATATTTTCGCTGGTTCGGGTTTGCCGAACTTTCTTCTTCTTGGAAAAGGGAGGGGGGGGGGGGGGGGGGGTGGACAGTGCATCCAAAATAATGACTTACCAATAACCAAAAACAAAACGAGTTATAATAACGTTGGGGCCGAATCCACTATTATAGGGATAGGGAACAAGGGGCCGTACCCATATGGAGGGGAGACAAGAAATATATGGGTACTCACGTATATCTGTATGCGATGTTCTGTTGTTGATAGTTGACAGGCAAGTGTGTCCTCCCTCGTCGTCACGGTAAGCAGTCCACGCTGATAGTATCACGTGACTGCGCATAGGGATGCGCAATTCTCTCGAAACACTATAACGTATACTTAGTAAATGAAGGGGAGGGAGGGGGGTGAATCAAGAGTAAATAATGGGAAGTGGATTAAATATATATATTAACCTAAATAAATACAAACACCTAAACCGAACATGCCGCCCACCAAGATTTAGGTGACGAAATCTTAAAAGTGGAAAAAATAAATAAAAAGGGTGGGGGGCGAAAAAATAAACAAAACTGTTCTCTTGAATTCCTGAATAAGTAACTATTGCAAAGGGGGAAACGGCACCAATTCGTGCACTGGGCGTCTGAAAAAGCCCTTCTTAGTGTCAACGGTGGCCACTCGTATAATGTTATCCTTCCCGGGATGAACGGCTGCAATACGTCCCATCAACCATTGAGCGGGGGGACATCGCTCCTCATATATTAGGGCAAGGTCGCCGGGTGCGAATGATTTGTTGGGTACAATCCATTTCGACCGACTTTGTAGGGTTGTGAGATACTCATGCGACCATCGTTTCCAGAAATGTTGGGTAATTTTTTGAGTGAGCTTCCATCGGGTGAGACGATTGGTGGGTCTTTCCGTGAAGTCTTCTTCCGAGACCTGGAGAAGTGGAGACCCGATGGTCATGTCCATGATTTCAACAAATGGATCGTGCATGATGTTAATAATTGTAAATTATGTAATATAGTAGCTAATGCAGCTAAAATAAAGAACACTATTATTATTGTTATAAATATTTTATTTCTCATGTGTACAGTTATGTTCCCCTTACAAGAAAACCTTGCTCGACATATGTCACAGGAATAAGGCTTCTCAAGTGTGTAGTTTTTATTTTTTTAATATAAAATTCGATACAGCAGGTTTGCCATTTGGAGAACATATATAACCAATGAATAATAACAATAATGACACCATACACAAAAGTCTGCACAAAAAGTCAACTACATAATAGGCCAACAGATAAACATAGTTACCTAATGTCAAGATCAGTGGTTAAAGTTAAAACCTAAGTGGAAGATAGGCAGACATTTGTTTAGTAAATGAATTTAGAGGAACAGTGATATCCACACTAGAGGGAAGTGAATTGTGAAGGTAGCCAAGCCTTGTAAGAAGTGAACGATGCACTACTTTGGTGCTCCATTGTGGAATGTGAAGTAAACGTAATCAGGTAACTCTGCAGGGTACGCGGATCAACAGGTTGCTTGGAAGTTGATAGGCGTTAATAGAACCATAGATATAAATGTTGTTACCAAGATATGTAACTGAATGGAGGTCCGAGGAGCGAGGACCCATGCTCGTTCCTCGATGCCCGCCATATTGTATGTTTGCCTATTTGTTTACATTTTAACATGAGTCTTTTTCAATGTGTTATACATCGCCCGGCGTATGTCATTGCTCATTGATGGCTATAAAAAGAAAGTACGCGAGTATCTGTATACCCATTGGACATAAAGTAGTCATTTCAGCATTGAAAATAGTAATTTCTAAATATACAATATAGCGACGTTCCGAGAGTAATCCATTGTTGAAATCTCAAAAGAGAATCAGTTTTAGTACGTCCAGATAGCAGTGAGTTACGTATCTTGGTAACAATACTTATATCTATGATAGTACCATGCAAAAATCACATTTCTGCCTTCTTTTCTCTAAACTACCAATACAAAGTTTATTTAAGTATAAGCGCATCTGTACGCTCTTTTTAGTCAGGTATTCGAGATTTGACAATGAAAAAAAAAGAATTTCATTGTTCAAAAGTTTTAAAATTTGATTTGCAAGCATGACATCCTTCGAGAATACCTACCTGGACAGATGGCACACGAATATGGATGTGTGAATATTTTTATGTGTCACAGGAATGTGGCTTCTCTCCCGTGTGTGTTCTTATGTGTACAGTCTAGTTCCTCTTATCAGCAAACCATGCCGTACTTATGTTACAGGGATAGGGCTTCTCTCCCGTGTGTGTTCTTATGTGTACAGTCAAGTTCCTCTTATCAGCAAACCATGCCGTACTTATGTTACAGGGATAGGGCTTCTCGCCCGTGTGTTGTAATGTGTCTGGTAAGTGCCCCTTCTCAGAAAACTTTCTTTCACATGTCATAGGGATGTAGCTTTCCTCCTGTGTGTATTCTCATGTGCCTGGTTAAGTGCCCCTTACGAGAAAGCCTTGCCGTACATAGGTCACAGGAATAGGGCTTCTCTCCTGTGTGTGTTCTCATGTGTGCAGTCAATTGGTTCTTATAAGTAAACCTTGCCGTACATATGTCACAGGAATAGGGTTTCTCTCCTGTGAGTGTTCTCATGTGTGCAGTCAAGATCCCCTTACAAGAAAACCTTGCCATACATATGTCACAGGAATAGGGCTTCTCTCCTGTGAGTGTTCTCATGTGTGCAGTCAAGATCCCCTTACAAGAAAACCTTGCCGTACATAGGTCACAGGAATAGGGCTTCTCTCCTGTGTGTGTTCTCATGTGTGCAGCAGTGTTGTTAAAGCTACTTTTTGAAAGAAACACTGTTACAGCTACAGCTATTTGAGCTTTGAAGTAACTTAGCTACTTTTCAGCTAGGTACTGTATTTTGTCAAGTAGCTCGCTACTTGTACAGACAGACAGCTAGGCAGTATTTATGGATCTATCCAAGGCATCTATGGCAGTATTTATGGATCTATCCAAGGCATCTATGGCAGTATTTATGGATCTATCAAGGCATCTATGGCAGTATTTATGGATCTATCCAAGGCATCTATGGCAGTATTTATGGATCTATCCAAGGCATCTATGGCAGTATTTATGGATCTATCCAAGGCATCTATGGCAGTATTTATGGATCTATCCAAGGCATCTATGGCAGTATTTATGGATCTATCCAAGGCATCTATGGCAGTATTTATGGATCTATCAAGGCATCTATGGCAGTATTTATGGATCTATCCAAGGCATCTATGGCAGTATTTATGGATCTATCCAAGGCATCTATGGCAGTATTTATGGATCTATCCAAGGCATCTATGGCAGTATTTATGGATCTATCCAAGGCATCTATGGCAGTATTTATGGATCTATCCAAGGCATCTATGGCAGTATTTATGGATCTATCCAAGGCATCTATGGCAGTATTTATGGATCTATCAAGGCATTTGATTGTGTAAACCATAATTTACTAGTCAAAAAATTAGAATGCTACGGCATTAGGAGAGGGGGTAGCATTGAAATGGGTACAGTCTTCTAGCAAATCGAAAACAGTATGTGGAAATAAAGCAGGAAAACAGGCAGGGTCAAGGCCAGACTTATAAATCTAGAGTACAGGTCATGAAGCATGACGTGCCGCAGGGCTCCGTTAATGGTCCATTGTTCTTTAATACTAGGAAAACGCTCCGCGTTGACAGATGAGCGATTTTTTTTAATGTATCAAATCAAATAAATCATTTGCATATCATATTACTCTTTAAAAAAAAAAATACCTTTATAATGAACATATGACTTTTTTACAAGATGGCGGATAAAGTTACAACCTTATAACTTTAGTATATTATTTCGTGATATGTTGCTAATAAATGCACGAAATGTTATTTAAATCCGTTAAGAAGTTTTCTTTAAAGAAATTAAAACCTTCAAGTTGATGGATTTCCGCATAATTTCATTCGACCATGGTCTATTCAATAGGCTCTAATTCATAAACTATTAAACCTATCAGTGTATAGAAAGTTCCATAATGTAGATACATACTATATCTAAAATGTTATTTTAATTAATCATACAATAACCCGCTTTTAGCACATAATAAAAGCTTTTTTATTTGTCGACCAAGTTCGTTGTTAACATTTGCATTTTGCCGTGAAAGTCATAAAACATAACACGTCATTGTAGCCATACTATGCTAGTTATCAAAATTCCAAATACACAGTGAGAAAGGTCTGACTGCGTAAGCCATTTCGGCAGCATACTTTGTGCATCTTACTTCAATGGTCCGCAAATGCGAATCATATCGCTGGAACACTGTAAACACGAAGAAAATTACTGCCGTAAATAAACAATGTTTGTTTATAATATGGCGGTTAAAGCTACAATTTTGAAACTGTTGTCGAGTGTTGGTACTATTAATGTGGACATATATATAAAAAATTATTTATATCCGTGTGTCAGTTTTAATTTAATTAAATAAATAACAAAACATGTGTTTCAGTTGTTAATTGTTTGTAGGTTGGTATCTTACGTCATTGTAGCCATTCTATGACAGCTATTGAAATTCCAAATAAAAGTGCATAGGTATTTTCACGTACGCTATGTTTGGTGTATACTATGTGCATCTTACTGCAAAAGTCCGCAAATGCGAATCATATCGGTGGAACACTGTAAAAATGAAGAAATAATTGTTGTAAATAAACAATATTTTTTTATAAGATGGCGGATAAAAATACAGATTTGAAACTTTTGTCAAGTGTTGGTACTGTTGATGTGAATCTACAAGTGAAACATTATTTAAATTTGTTTGTAAGTTTTCATTTAATTAAATAAATAAACAGATTTTATATTTCAGTAATTAATTTTTTGTAGGTTGGCATCTTGACGAATTTTGCTGGTTATGTTAACAGCATCGAGTTTAGTGGTCACAAACGTTGCCCGAAAATTTCAGCCAAATACGTGAAGCCGTTTGACCTGTGCGCGACGAACAAAATTTAGCGCACATACAGACAGACATACATACATACATACATACAGACATACATACATACACACAGACTAAGCGCCGTTCGAGTTGTATGGAAAGATTCACTCCGCTTCGCTACGCTCATCTAATCAGTATAAATGATATTCCCGAGAGGGTCTTAAGAGCGAAGGATACCTCTACGTCAAAAACCGCAGAAAATTTCCATTTTTTAAATTATATCTCAAGATTGAAACACAAAATCGAAAATCTGAGAAACCATAGCGCTGTGGTTTGGTAAGCTCTACAGGCTGAATGATAAATGTATTTAACGTTATAATCAGTATGACTGTGTCGTTATCACAGTCATAAAAAAAAACCAATCAATATTTTACATAACATGCAACTTTTGAACAACACTATTGACCGGTTGGAATTAAATCATCTGAAGATCTTGATAGAGCCGGTTCCGGAATCGGTTTCCGGGTGACCGAAGTCCTTCCTACCTGGTTTGCACTCCGATCCCGGGTCATCAGCCGGCTCCCGTTTCACGTCGACAAACTGCGTCTCGCTGACGTCGGCCGACTGGGTCGACAGCTGCAGCGGGTCAACACCTGTAACCGGTTGGTTAACGTTAAAATTATTGTTGGCGAAATGTTTCTGAATTTTTTCGAGAGACTTTTCCAGAAAATTTTCAAACATTTGTTGTTGTTGCTCCATGTATGATTTAGATTGGTCACTCATAAGTGTTTATACCTTAAGGGGAAGGATGAGTCTTACTTTTGCAGTGGTACAGTAAATTAGGTAAAACTCGTAAACCAATAGATCAATATTCATGAAAATTTTTCCTCATACAGACAACTCCTGTGCAAGTGGAGTGTGGGTTCGGAATTTTATAAATTCTAGCCGTCGTATCCGCAAATATTTTTTAAAGTTGACTTTTTAATGGAACTAGATAGAGAAAATCTTAAGGTGAATCTACCCCTAATTTATTTTATTTTTTTAAATATGCATAAAGACAACATATGGGTTAGTATATGAAATACGCTCATTTGAGAATATCAAAACTAATTTTCAAGCCCATTTTGGAGGAGCCGTATGGTATTTACAACGGGTTTTATGAAAAATACGGCTAACAACTACGTTTAAACCACATACGCGTTTGGTATGCGATTTTTTGTTTACACCTTACCCTCACTATTGGCTATGAGGATTTAGTGTTTTGAAATAAGTGTTTTCAATATTTGGTTTTCTACGATTTAGTTTGCTCTCCGGTACGGAAATTGTATTTGTACCGGCGAGCAAAATAAATCGTAGTAAACCAAATATTGAAAACACTTATTTCAAAACACTAAATCCTCATAGCCAATAGTGAGGGTAAGGTGTAAACAAAAAATCGCATACCAAACGCGTATGTGGTTTAAACGTAGTTGTTAGCCGTATTTTTCATAAAACCCGTTGTAAATACCATACGGCTCCTCCAAAATGGGCTTGAAAATTAGTTTTGATCTTCTCAAATGAGCGTCTTTAATATACTAACTCCATATATGTGTTCTCTATGCATATTTAAAAAAAAATAATATGGGGGTAGATTCACCTTAAATCAACACGTCATGGCTACGCTTATAATTAGAATGTCCTAAGAATTTAGAAACGGCATCTTGATTAGGCAAGCTACAATTTCTAATTTAAATTGGACAGAATTTGAAGTGAATGTGCTGCCCTCCATAGAAATGTCTCCGAACCAGTACACTTCGACTGCAAGATTCTTGGAGGGGAAGTTTTTCGCGAGTGAGAAGCTCGTTTGAGAGAGAGATGCACAGCCATAGACGACCCTTCTTTCAACAACAAAAGCCAGCGGCCGGCCGGCAGGATAGCCGCCTGGCTGGCTGGGCTGTAAATATCTGCTGTAAATACATTTGAAATGCATTTGAAAGGAGCACGGTCGGTCGACCACTAATAGGACACTTCTCGTGAGTTAGAAGATTTTGATTCGGAAAACTTGAACGATGTTCACGAAGTTCACAAATCTATTACTACTATGTAATGTAAATACAAATTCACAAAATTATTCTTTATACATTTTATTCATAAATGTTAGAGTGATGATAAGAAATCCCAAAAACATTGTTTATAATTTTATGTAGGTAGCCTATATTACACAAAGCGGAGTCAAGTTTTACCCCTTACTCATGTCAATTTACAAACTCAGTATTGGTGCGAGAATATCCAATTTGTATATATATGGAGAGATCCAGAAATAAAAAAAAACCCGACTGGGAATCGAACCCAGGTCTCCCACTTGCCGGGTGGGCTCCATAACCTTTACACCACCGAGTCCGGTAATTCATCGGCTGGATTGTGTGCATTATGACATTATGGCACCCCCCCCCCCCCCCCTCCCCCCGGCAAGTGCTCCGGATACCTGACTTCGATTCCCAGTCGGGGTTGGTTTTTTACTTTCTGGATTTTCACCACCACCATCACGACAAGAGTGTTTCTTGAAAAAATATCTATATAATATATATTATAAGTAGGGCTAGGATGTTCAGGACCTTTCAAAGTGAGAAAAAGGCAGGCAAATAGTACCTTTAAAACAGCAAAAAAGGACCTAAATAGGACCTATTCAATTTAATCGAATTCTATTGGTTTCATTACTTTCAGTGTTGTTTTATTAAAATAATTCAGTTACACCAATATATTTTCGTGAAGAGGGGGGGGGGGGGGGGGGGGAATAGTTTTGTCGATGTATCAAACACAAGAAGCTGCAGACATCGGCTGGCTCATCTCATCATTGCGTATGCTTGGCCCGATGATGTGGCAAGCTCGACACTGCACTTGCACGTTTTGTATCCGTTTCAGCAAACTATATCAAAATAGGACAATAGTCCCTTAAAAATGCCCAAAAAGGACCTTTTCTCATGAAATGATGTAAATGGGCATTTTAAGGCAAAATAAAATGCATATTTTTGGCATCCCTAACACTTGAAACACACTTAAAACTATTTTCCAGGTGAGTATTTACCAATAGAAAAAAAAGGAGATGTCCTGAACATCCTAGCCCTAATTATAAGGAAATATTTGTACAGATAAAACCAATCCTTATAATACATTCTGCAACGAACAAAATATAAATAATCGTATATAATATAATATGAAATCTGGTTTTTATAGTAAGCCATTATGGGTATTATATTATGTCAACTAAGACAGCAAGTTCAAAATCCGACCCCACTGGGAATCGAATCCAGGACTGCCACGCCGGTAAGTGGTAGACCTGGGTTCGATTCCAAGCGGGGTTGGAATTTTGTACTTTCTGTCTTAGTTCACACATATACATATATTTTATGGGACAAGACACAAAGTTAAAAAACCGACCCTGCTGGGAATAGAACCCAGCGGGGCTATTCTCTAAATATGAGCAGTGAGCACGTGATGGAGTTATGACGGTTTTTTACTACGCGATGCGTGTATGAATCATAACTTTTATTACTTTCTCAAAACTACGCCGTTCCGCTTTAACGCGTATATAATTAATTTAGTACAAATGTGTTTCAATTATTGGATAGATTTAATTTATATACACACAGCAAGATAGCAAGAAGGTATTACAATCATTTCCCGTTCGAATTTATCGCGAAGTTTTAGGTTATATAAGACTCGTACCGTAAGTTATGAAATCATAGCTTATCGCATGGTACAAATATCACGTGATTTTTGAGGTGATAGGTAATATGACGTGCTCTCATTTCGAGAATAGCTGGGTCTCCCACTTGTCGAGCGGGCCACAGCTACAGAGGAACACATTTTTATGATATTCAGCCCTAACATATTTCAGTTAATGTGTTTATAACTATATTGACAAGTGGGCCGCGACACCCACAGACCCACTTTCTGAGAAAGGACCGGAACACGTATTGTCATTACGAGGGGTAAGGGGTAGTAGCAGTTTGGATTGTTCTTTGACGACGGCCTCCCTTGGCACAAGATATCGAGACACGCTGTGACATGGACATGGACTTATTTCACTATAGATCCGTATACGTAAAGTCTTGTAGTCAACAATGGAATTTAATCATTTTGTGAAATTATATGTAAAGAAATTAAAGTGTCAACGATACGTACAGCGTTTGAAAAGAATCTTACCATAAATGTATCGATAACTGTGGTTGTATTTTGTGATATTCTAACAATGAGCTATAATTATTTGTCATGTCAATAAATATCACGCTTCCGTGAACGTTATACCTGCGATCACAACGAGTCATGTCTGAACTTCGCTATTGTGTTACGTCTCTGTCAATTCAGCTATTCTATTCTAGACAACGAGCTTATGCTCCATGAAGATGAAATGCAAATAAAAAAAGTACTCTTCGCGGGACTTGAACCCACGAGCTGTAGATTCACACCTGACAAATAGGCCCACAGAGACCGGTGTATAATTTTATTTATTTAGTGTCCATCCTGTTCAGTTATCAAACTGATTTACAAAAGAGGACAATAAATAGAACTATGCATACAAATAATACAAATAATAATGCAAATTAATAAAATAACAAGAATAGAATATTATGTTGTTAGGCCTACTGTTACTTAGTTTTACAAAACTGATTTGGTTGTTTCGTCTACGTAAGCTCCCGGTGCTTGTTTGTAGTAGTTGGCTAAGAGTGTTACCGCTAGGGATGTCATAGGGTACCCGGGTACCCGGGTTACCCGGATCCAGAAATTACCCGAATCCATTTTTAGGATCCGGATCCTTATCGGGTAGTAATATTTGTATAAAAAAAAAAAATAAAAAATACGCGACGATATTTCTGCGGCTATTTTCCTTGAAGCTATAGTGAATTCCCTCTTGTGGGCGTGGACAGCTGGTCGCACGTTAGTACGCGCTGTCATTACTGCGGGCGAGTTCTGTGATGCCATATACACTCCCCTCCCCCGCCCCCCTCTCCATTCCCGCGCGCAGCGGCCGCACAGAGCCCAACCCACACAGCGGCCGGCAGCTGACACAGACAGAGAACGACCTTCAACCGCGTGGTTTCGGGGGGGGGGGGGGGGGGGGGGGGGGGGTGTAACCAAGATAAGATGATATAATTTAGGCTTTCAGGATTCGGGTAACCCGGTTCTTGGAAGGTCTGGAACCGGATCCGAATTTTCCTACCCTATGACATCCCTAGTTACCGCCATTCAATCACCGTCAGTAACCACATGACAATCCAAACAGGACCTCGGTGGCATTGATATCCACAACATCCGAAGCTACGCAAAACTCTAGTTTTCACCAACCCTTTCAGCGTATTAGCGGCTGTTGTCTTGTGCATAATGTCCTAGCTATAGTGTGGGTTTCCTTCGTTGTCTTCTACAAGATAAACGACAAGTCAAGTGCAGGTTGCATATTCTACAAGAACTGTGTGTACTCTCTTCGTCGGGTGCGAGGGTCGAGAGTACCACCGCATTTTCACGTCTATTGTGCGTTCTTCTTGAGATCGCCCCCTCAGTATAAACTAATTCATTCGTAAAGCTTTTATTTATATGCAGTACAATTAGCGATACTCAACTTTATCCATGGTGTGCTCGAAAACATTTATTATTATCAAATTGTATATTCATTCCATTACATTGTATTTTATATTACGTTTAGATTTTCTTCTATTCTGTGGGTTTTATAGTTATCTCTGGTACAGGGTTGCAGGTGTGAAAAAGTAACGAACTCACCAAGTGATCTGTCTCAAATCCCCATGTTGCTTGTCAGTAAACAAACATTTGGAGAGGCTTGTACTGTCTACTCAGCGATCTCGGGTAGCAGTGACCCAGTAACCGAGGCCTGCAGTTTGCAAGCTAGTCAGCTGGCTGGTTGGTGACGGAGCAATAAGTCTACAATTGTCTTGAAAAGTTATCCCATCATGTTCATGATTAACCAATTATAATTTACAAATCAATCGATGGATAACGATTGAAAGGCTACCCTGCCCACATCACAAGTTAATATTTTGTCACACCTGAAATATCAAGGGTTCATTCTTACCTATTTCGGTGCTCTGATTAATTAATAGTATAAAGCTACAATTGAATGTTATCATCAGATTCCTATGCAAGTTTTAAGTATTGTATCTATATCTTATATCCATTTTACCCAATAAAGAATTGTATTTTACATGAGATAAAACGTTACAAGCAATTGTAATTTTTAGCTTTAATATAATATATTCATCTTATTTATTTGTATATATATATATATATATATATCAACAAAATTAAAATAATTGCGGGTTATTCCGCCACGTTCTACCTCCATATTGTGCCGACGTTTCAGGAACCTTATGGATCCTATCCTCAGGGCGTCGAGCTGTCAACTCCCCGCCCTGAGGATAGGATCCATAAGGTTCCTGAAACGTCGGCACAATATGGAGGTAGGACGTGGCGGAATAACCCGCAATTATTTTAATTTTGTTGACATAAATCCTGGCCACGAAAGCTTTAGTGTTTTAATATATATATAGAAGGATAGACCCCAACAGCTTACCTGAATTGTAGACCGTGGTGGTATAGAGATAAAGACAACATATATAAAGGACAACACAAGTTTTCCGAGACGTTTCGGTTCAAGACCTTGATCACTCCTTTTGGCCTTTCTTTAATCCTGTGTATATATATATATATATATATACAGGATTAAAGAGAGGCCAGAAGGCTAGCAATATGATAGGTAGAAGGATAGACCCCAACAGCTTACCTGAATTGTAGACCGTGGTGGTATAGAGATAAAGCAAACATATATAAAGGACAACACAAGTTTTCCGAGACGTTTCGGTACAAGACCTTGATCACTCGGGAGTAAGAAGACTACTGACTAACTAACCTAACCTATGAACTAAACTAGCTGGCCCTATTGGCTGTTGGGGGGGGGGGGAGGGGGAGAGTGGCAGAAAGAAGGGGTTGGGAGGCTAGGAAGGTGGTGGGGGAAGCAGGGACATAGTTCCTCTTCACCGGATGTTTAAGTTGGGTGGAGTGCGAGATTTAGTTATCCACTGATGGGCCAACTCCCATCTTCGTAGCTCTCCTGGATTGCAGCTGGCAGGAAAAGATTTTATGATCCTGGTGGTGAAGCATGAATGGAATGGTAAGTCATGTAGTGCTGCATGTTCTGCCACGGGCTTCTCCATGTCTTGTTGGTTTACACTCTGTCTGTGTCCCGTCATACGCACACTGAGAGGGGTGGTTGTGAGTCCTACATACTCAGCCGGACAGCGAGTGCATCTGAGCTGGTAAATCACATTGTCCGTGCTACAGGTGTTATGGTGCCGGATGGGGTAAACTCTGCCTGTGGCTTGGGCCTCAAAAGTGGTGGAGGGTGGATGCATAATGCATGTCTTGCATCTAGGCCTATTGCAGGGGTAGGATCCTGTAGGCTGAGTTGTTGTGGTTTCCCTGGTTTGACAGTCGCGTCTAACCACTAGGTCTCCGATGTTGGGAGGACGTCTGAATGCCACTCTGGGGAGGGCGCTGAATATGTCCCTGGTTCTCGGAGAGGCCTGGAGAATATTAAAGCCATTCTTAAGGATGGCATTAAGAACTTGGAGACCTGGGTGCCACTCGGTGGTTAGCGGGATAATGTCGCAGGTTGCGGGAGGCGTGGTCCTCGGTGGGCGATGAACTTGCTGCTCCACCCTGGCTCGGTCGTAGCCTCTGGCCACAAAAGCGGTGGTTATTCGCTGGCAGTAATTGACAAGGTCACGATCGGTGGAACAGATGCGCCGTCCCCTAACCGCCAGTGAATAAGGTAAGGCATGTTTAGTGTACGTGGGATGACAGCTATCGTGATGAAGGTACTGTTGGCTATTGGTAGGCTTGAAGTGGACGGTCGTTCTTATGTGGCCTTCCTCGAGGAATACATCAACGTCCAGAAAGGTGATGTGATGGGTCGAAGTATCCCAAGTGAAGTTCACAGGGCAAGATGTGTTGAGCTCCAGTAGGAACGAGTCTAGGGCTTCACGTCCGTGTGTCCAAATCACGAAGATGTCGTCAATAAACCTAAGCCAGCAGAGGGGTGTGCACCCCTGTTTTGCAAGAAAATCCTTCTCCAGCTTCCCCATGAACAAATTCGCGTAGGACGGAGCCATACGAGTACCCATGGCTGTACCTTGAACCTGTAGGTAGTGCCGGTCCTTGAAGCGGAAGTTGTTCTTACGTAGCACCATATGGGCTAGCTCAGTGAGGAACTGAGTGTCGGGTTTGGAGTGGCGAGGTCGTTGTCCCAGGTAGTATTCGATTGCGGATAGGCCTTGGGTGATTGGTATATTCGTGTACAAAGATGTTACATCGATAGTGGCCAAGATGGTGTTGTCCGGTAGGGGGGTGTTGATTTTGCGTAGCTTGTCGAGAAAGTCGAAAGTGTCGAAAGTGTAATATATATATATTGTCATGAAAGACTGGGTTTCATGGATTTGAGCCCTTTCTGATCGGTGAGATTCCATGGAGTTGTTTGGACAACTGGTGTCGTAATGTTTTGAGTATTGTAACTGGGTCAGTTGGTTATGCAATAATTGTGCATGGTCGGCGGGCCTAGTCAGTTAAGTAAACAGATGATTGGGACAAGCGTCGGGATTCATAACATAATGTACGAAGGTCGGCGGTTTTGTCCAAAACATTATCTGTTTAATTGTTTACTCATTATTGTTACGATGTTATTGTTGTCGGCAATTCCTCGCCGTGGCAAGCGATGTCGTAGAGAGACGTGACGTCATGAGGAAGGGGTTTATAACCAAGGTGTGTGGACACGGGGGGGGGACTCAAGCTGGAACACGACTGAAGAGAGCAAGAAGTGTGGATATCGGGCGACGGGGCTTCGCCCGTCGCCCATGGACATAATCGGACGTCGAGGAAACCCAGGAGCCGGGACCGGGAAGCCAGTCACCAACCACCTCGGGGCGGGAAGCCGGGGCTACGACTCGGGTGAGTCTGGGATTGATTGGCAGGCCTTGACGGTATGTACGGGTTATAGCCCAGGCCTCATGTTCACAGGTCTTGGTTGTGTTATTGTGCATAATTCCGTCATTGAATAAACGTAATCCTTGTTGATGAATCATGGTATTTCTTTGATTGAACTGCATTGTGAACAATCCCACCACACGATCCCCGTTAGTGGCACGGCAGGGCTGGGAGCGTATCGCTACGCCCATGTCACGATTACAGGGGTAATCGTGACGATGATCGTTCGTCCAGCCTGGTACTGCCGTGGTACATAACAAGCTGGTGGAGTGCGCCGGTCTCGTTTAATTAATTTTATTCGAACCTGTGAATGGGATTTTGGGATTTGCAGTTTTATTTTGGTTCATCAATGGGCATTATAGTTATTCACTTGTGTGTGCATGCGTGGATGAAGTCACGATAGCATTGCGCAAGGAGTGCTGCGTCGGGAGTTATATGATTTTATGCTGGTGATGTAGTAATTATTCGTGTAATATGGGTCAGCGCGGTGTGGTTTATTTTGCTGATTTTTGGTCAATGCCGGCATTAATTTTATAAGTCCGATGTTTTCAAGTACTAGTTTGTTTGTGCAGTGTTATTGTGTTTGAGTTGATTCTATGTATGAATGGTTTGGATGAGAGGTTTTATCACACTTTGGCCACCCTTTTGTTTGTTATTTTTTTCCCCGTGAACTCGCGACATGACAAATGGTGTGAATATGTGCGCCTTTGGAGGGCGATGTGACCATTGGTCCATTGGAGGTCCATACGTTCGCCTTTGGAGGGCGATAGGACCATTGGCTGTCCATGTGTTCGCCTTTGGAGGGCGATAGGACCGTGGGAGGTCCATGTGTACGTTTTTGTCGCGCGTGTACATGTAAACATGTGTAAATGTGCGTGTGTATTTAGAGTGCATGTTCTCTCTTTGGTTTATGGATGTTCTTGTTTCGAGTACGTGTTTAGGTGGCTGGGACATACATACATACATACATACATACATACATACATACATACATACATACATACATACATACATACATACACACATACATACATACATACATACATACATACATACATACATACATACATACATACATACAAGTAATACTTTCACTAACGTAATTGTGCTATGCATAATTTTTTTTTTATAGGCCTAGGTAGGCTTTCATTACTGTTTTATGTTTAGGGTGATAGGATAGTTGTGTAAGACAATTTTGTACAGCGTTCTTTTTGTTTCGTTGTTTAATATTATATTGTATAGTGTGTTGTTTTATTTTAATTTTGTTGCAGTTAATTATAGTTTAGGTTCTTTCGTTCATTCTTTTCGTTTTCCTCGGATGAGCTGTCGTTTCGGAATGTAGCTTATTCCTGCGTCAGCAGTCCATAGTGTGTGTAGTCTGTTGCGCTAGGTACGCAAGTCAGCTGGTTGCTGTTTTTTTTTGTGTGTTGTCATGGCGGGCTGGCTAGTATTTTCCCATCAATCGTGACGACGATTGTTGCGTTGGTTTACATACGGGGGGTGGGCTGTGAATTACTGCAGGGTTGCGGTTCTTTTGGGGCCTTCCGTTTGGTAGGTGTGACGTCGCAGGGCCTAATATGACTTATTACTTGGGGTGATAGGGAGAGGTCCAGGGATGCGAGTCATGCATTGGGTCTCTCTACTTGAGGGAGAAAGGCGCTATGGCATCATTCGGGAGATATTCAGGCTCTGGGTGGTGCCTACGCGCCGTTTTGGGTATGTGGCTCCATGTGATTTAATATGACCCAGCTCTTTCGGGGGTTGGGGAGAGGTCGCATGCGAGTCCATAATTTGGGTCCTCGTGGTGAGGACAGTACAACGGTGCCACTCGGGAGATATTTAGGCTCTGAGTGGTGCCCGCGTGCGTTTTTGGTATGTGGCTCCATGTGATCTAATATGACCCAGCTCTTTCGGGGGTTGGGGAGAGGTCGCATGCGAGTCCATAATTTGGGTCCTCGTGGTGAGAACAGTACAACGGTGCCACTCGGGAGATATTTAGGCTCTGAGTGGTGCCCGCGTGCATTTTGGGTATGTAGCTCCACGTGATCTATTATGACTTATCTCGTCGGAGATGGGGGGAGGTCACGTGTGAGTCGTGCATGTTGGATGGAGTTCTCGTGGGGGGAACTGTGCTACGGTACCACTCGGGGGACACTTAAACTCTTGGGTGTTGCCTACGCACAATGGGCCTCGGACCTAATATGACTCATTCCTGTAGGGGGAATGGGGAGAGGTCAGGGAGGGGGCAATGGGTCTCCGTGGTGGAGAGGCCAGAGTTCGACTCCTGACGCTGTGTGAGTGTGGGGAGTCGAGCGCGATTACTGGCCGGCGGCTGTAGCCTGCGTTGCCGCGAGGCAGGCCGCGCACGGTCGCAAGTAGCAGCGCTCCGGTGGGCGCTCGCGTAACGATAGTGGGAGGCAGCGAGCTATACTCTCTTCACGCGAGCATCAGGCACTAGGCGCGTACACGCTGTGTGACGGGTTAGTTGTTTGTTAGGGATGAATCCCGAGGGAGGGCCAAGCTTTTAGCAGGCAGGTAAGGGAATGTCTTTTGCAGGTACTTTTAGGCTATTTTAGGATAGGTTTATGGTCTTCAACCTTTCGTCAGGCCTTCGTTTCGTTGAGTGGTTTAGTTTTATTAATGCTCTAGTTTGTGGGCATCGGTTAAGTATTAGTTTAAGTGGGCGTTGGATATTCCTGGAGTTTTAGCGAGGTAGGGAGAGGGAGAACAGAGGCTGTGTTGGCACATGCAGTGGGTGGGTTGCTTAGTGCGGTATTTTCGGGTGTTGAGAGTTGCGCTATAGCTGCCTATAGTGTTGGTTGAAAATTATGTGGGGTGACAGACGGGCGTTTGGCGTTCGCAGTTGAAATAGGGGGAAAGGGGGGATCGTGAAACGCTACGATGTGCGTCTCGTTGTTCACATTCCCCGGGCTAACGCGCATTAATTTTATAATTATTCTTGTAACGTGTGGATATACTCTATTAATGGGGTTATTTGATTTTTTATTGGTTAATTAATTATTTTCCAAATTTTAGATGTGGGCGGAAATGGCCCTGAATTTAGCTATGGTCAAGTAACATAGCGGGATAGGTGGTCCATATCGTGGAGATGATCTAGAGGTTTCCACGAGTTTTCCCACTCTAGGCATGGGACGTATATGCATGGTGAATTGTTGTTGGTTTTGATCACTTCATTATAAAAAAAATGAGATAATTCTTGTTTACTTATTAAATGCATTTCGTAATTTCAAAATTGTTTTTCATTGTAAAATTGAGCTTTGTAAGCGAACGGTGTTGTTGATTATTTCACCTGATTATTTTTAAGATTTCAAGCTATATGTTAATTATTAATAATTTCAAATTCACTGTGCACCCATGGTTCATTTTGAACGGTTTTTTCGGTTATGTTTTCTGTCGTGTGTTTTATGTTCACAGCTGGGTATGCGATAACGGCTGTGACTAAGCACACTGCATGTGCATGTGGACATCTAGTCTGGACCGTGCGAGAGAAAATTGTCTACTCGGCGGATCATTGTACACTACGGAGATTACGTTCAACGGGACAACTTCAATGGATGACATTGCTTCGTGAAGTTTGTTTCGTTGACAGTGGCTTATCTATGGTTTATAAAGGAAAAAGAAAATATTATGTTTCTTGTTAAATTATGATTGTTACTTTTCTTTTGGATTGTTATTATTTCAATATTTTGCTAATTTTTATTATTGTACTTTTGTTTTTTTGTTATTTTTTTGCCACTGTTATTCATGTACGGATTGCTTGTGAACTGAGGGCTGGGTTGTTGAGCGTACATTTTAGATTAAGTTAGGAAGAGGTGGTTGTTGCTGCTTCCTCGGCATAAGTTGTACACGCTGGCGTTCCGAATACTGGCGGTCCGGAGCCACGCCCATCTCATCCATCTGTGGACATGTCACCAACCTCCTCTCAGTCTCTCTACGGTCTATTCGATTTCATCCTGAAGACGCATCGCATGGGGGGAATCTTACGAAGGCCGATGACCTGGGGGACTTCTGGACGTCTTGACCAAGGGAAGGACAGGGAGATTAGTGTTCTCCGTCTTGAGGGGGTCGCCCAGAAGGGGTGTTTCGAAGTCGGAAAATCGAGGTCGATTTTTCCGGAGCCCCAGGGATGTCATGAAAGACTGGGTTTCATGGATTTGAGCCCTTTCTGATCGGTGAGATTCCATGGAGTTGTTTGGACAACTGGTGTCGTAATGTTTTGAGTATTGTAACTGGGTCAGTTGGTTATGCAATAATTGTGCATGGTCGGCGGGCCTAGTCAGTTAAGTAAACAGATGATTGGGACAAGCGTCGGGATTCATAACATAATGTACGAAGGTCGGCGGTTTTGTCCAAAACATTATCTGTTTAATTGTTTACTCATTATTGTTACGATGTTATTGTTGTCGGCAATTCCTCGCCGTGGCAAGCGATGTCGTAGAGAGACGTGACGTCATGAGGAAGGGGTTTATAACCAAGGTGTGTGGACACGGGGGGGGGACTCAAGCTGGAACACGACTGAAGAGAGCAAGAAGTGTGGATATCGGGCGACGGGGCTTCGCCCGTCGCCCATGGACATAATCGGACGTCGAGGAAACCCAGGAGCCGGGACCGGGAAGCCAGTCACCAACCACCTCGGGGCGGGAAGCCGGGGCTACGACTCGGGTGAGTCTGGGATTGATTGGCAGGCCTTGACGGTATGTACGGGTTATAGCCCAGGCCTCATGTTCACAGGTCTTGGTTGTGTTATTGTGCATAATTCCGTCATTGAATAAACGTAATCCTTGTTGATGAATCATGGTATTTCTTTGATTGAACTGCATTGTGAACAATCCCACCACACGATCCCCGTTAGTGGCACGGCAGGGCTGGGAGCGTATCGCTACGCCCATGTCACGATTACAGGGGTAATCGTGACGATGATCGTTCGTCCAGCCTGGTACTGCCGTGGTACATAACAATATATATTACTGATGTATTCGTATTGTGCATCAAATTGTTTTTACATTATTTCCTCTATGAAATCTACTGGACGTAAAGAGGCAAGTAAACAACTTATACATTGTAATCTATGACAAGTAGAAACCCACGATTATATTGTTGTATTACAGCAGTGCGAAATAATAACCCGTAATTATTGTTTAGCGTTAAATAATGCATTTCATTATGTATTGTATGCTGTAATATAAATAAGTTGCGAGTGTGCATACATATATGATGTTCTACGATTATTGTAAATGTAGCCAATAATAATAATAATAATAATGATAATACAAAATAAAAATGATTATCTCATCAGCTCACATTGTGTCTTCAGGTTTTACTATCCAGATCCAAAATAAGTAAGTGTAGATGAACAAATCTTGTTTTGTATTAGTAAAGTTTCTAATAAGTTTTTTCTAATTGTAATGACGCGGCAATGAACTTCGTTGTTTGACAACCATCTTTAGAAAGATTCCAGATTCCAGTGCCGTTCTTGCACGAACCTGTCGTGCCAGACAAGGGTCTTCCTCAACCACCCGGCCGAGGGGGGCGGTAAGGACTGATCGCAAATTATACCTGTCAATAGGTGAGGTGATTACGTCTCTTGTGCGTCTTCGCTGAGTTCGTTTCCTCAAAAATAACTATTTGTTTGAATAATAAACAAATTTTACAACTCTATCCATAGTATGCTCACAAACATGTACTCTCGTTACCGGCACTTATCTTCACTACCCGCGATATTCCATCAACGGACAGAAATTCTAATTACATATTTTGTAACTTTTATAAACCTCTGGTACAGGGTTGTATGTGTAACCAAATTACTATATCAGCGATTGGAATATGACCGTTACCTCCAGTATTTGACACTCCGATACGCTCCGAACAACAGCAGATTGATTATGATATAAATGTAAACTTATTGCGTATACATCAATGGTTCATGCTTACTTATAGTTTGATCTGATGGACATTTTATGAATGTTCGTAGGTTGTATACTAAAGAAACACGACGTATTGTAATATATTTGTAAATTGTATACAATTTATGTCGACAAGTTTATGTCTACTTTTGTAAACTGCAATCGCCTATTCATAATCATTGATTTATATGACGTATAAGTACAAGGTATTATTATTATTATTATCATTTTATTGTTGCAATTTTGCAATACATAGAAACTCGGTCAAAATCGGCGTAACCATGTTGTACAGACATAAATGTCACGTATTTCCATGTGTTTACCTTATTAAAGTCTACTTAGAACTAATTAAATATATCATTTCATTGTCCATTTTATTTCTCCAAAACAACTGTGGATGCTATGTGCGGTCGTGGCCGATTTCTACTCATCCCAGCATTATTTATAATATACTATGTATAGTACGAAAACGTTTTTACGGTGAAACCAATCCAACTTTTATTTTCATAAAATAACTGTCAACATTTCGACGACTGTAGAGTCGTCAGGTGTTTCGCTGTAGCAGTGATTTTGATTTTGTATGCTTAGTGTTTTGGGTTGTTGTGGTTTTTTATTTGTTTGTGTATGTCTTGAAAAGGAGAGTCGTCGAAACGTTGACAATTATTTTATGAAAATAAATATTGGATTGGTTTCAACGTAAAAATGTTTTCGTACGTACATTTCTAGTACATTTTTCAACCAACAAAATCTTAGAAATCATATACATCATATATTATATTATTATTGTTATTATTATTATTATTATTATTATTATTATTATTATTATTTTATTGTTGCAATACATACAAACTCGGTCAAAACCGGCATAAACATGTTGTACGGACACAAATGTCGAGTATTTCCATGTGTTTACCTTATTAAAATCTACTTAGAACTACTTAATATATCTTCTTCTTCTTCTTCTTCTTCTGCTTCTCAAATGCCCACATTTGGCTATACTACTTAATATATCATTGTCCACATTATTTTTTCCAAACCGAACTGTGGATGCTATGTACGGTCGTGGCCGATTTGTACTCATCCCAGCATTCGCTCTTTGTACGGTGGAAACCACGAAAACCACCATCGGGATGGAGAACTTCTTGAAGTCTTCATTCTTCTTAGTTCAAACATTTTCGCACTATCCTACACGTGTTCAAAATAATTGCTTTTTGCATCTCGATGTATATGTTCGGTTGGAGACCAATTAGTTTAATACTGTCATGGAGTTTACGTGGAACAATGCCATTTGCTGATATAATTAACGGTATAACAGTTACATTATTCTGCTTCCACAACCTTTTTATTTCAATAGATAATTCCTTATATCTGTTTATCTTTTCCCGCCAAGTTGTCTCTACATTGTGGCATAAAGGGACGGCAACGTCAATTAAAATCGTTTCTTGTTTCTTCTTGTCAATAAATATAATATCCGGTCTATTGTGATGTATGGTTTGGTCTGTAATAACTGCCCGGTCGTAATATAATTTGTAGTCTTTACTATCTAATACCTTTTCAGGCTTGTATTTGTAATACGCAGTGGTTGTGTTTATAAGTTTATACTTCATGGCTAATTTTTGATGTACAATGTTTGCAACTTGGTTATGCCTATGAAGATAATCTGTTTGACAAAGCATTTTGCACCCAGATACGATATGTTCAATTGTTTCGCCGTTCAAATTACATTTTCTACATTTATCTTCCACTGTGACGTCTTTCAGTATGTATTTTTTGTAATTGTTAGTCTTGATTACTTTATCTTGAATAGCGATCATAAATCCCTCTGTTTCGCTGAAAATGTCCCCAGACGTTAACCATTTGTTCGATGCTACCCTATCGACGCTATCCTTAAGAAGTTCTTTATAATGTCTGCTATGTAACGTCTTTTCTGATATTCTGATCTCTTTTGCTGTGTCAGAATTTAGTTTTTGAAGCAAGTTTAAATTTCCGTCATTTAAATTGACGAAGACAACCGGATTGGAGTAATGGACGAAGAAGATATATACAAATATCTAGGATTTGCGCAGGCTAAACGAATTGATCATAAACTGATGAAAAGTAAACTAATTTCTGCATACAAGAAACGAATAGGATCCATTTTAAAAACACAATTGAATGATTATTATTATAATCATCATTATCATTATCATTTTTATGTTGCAATACATACAAACTCGGTCAAAGCCGGCATAAACATGTTGTACGGACACAAATGTCGAGTATTTCCATGTGTTTACCTTATTAAAATCTACTTGGGACTACTTAATATATCATTGCCATTATCATTATCATTATCATTATTATTATTATTATTATTGTTATTATTATTATTTTTATTATAAGTATTATTATTATTAATGTTGTTATTATTATTATTATTATTATTATTATTATTATTATTATTATTATTATTATTATAATTATTACTATGATTTTTTTTAGTGCCTCTGCAGTATTTGTGTATTTGGATATCATGGATGTCATGTGGTGGTTTTTCATCATCATCAGCATCATCATCATTAGCCATGTTTACATGCAGTATTGAGTATTGGAATTGTATTGTATTAAATCCGTTGTTTTCATCGTAGAGAAAAAACTCAAAAAGTCTATGATCAACACTTAGCCACGAACAATATGTGGCAACGAAACTAATATGATTCACGAAAAACGTGTTGTAAATAAAGTACCTAGCAAGACAAAAGAAAAGGTTTGAATTGTTCTGAGCCCGGCCGTGACTAGCCAGCGAGTAGTCGGGATAAGGACGGGCAGCAGTTCGAGACTGTGAGAATAGGCACCTCCGCGGGGGCTCTCCATTCATTCCTTGGGCCGACTTGGCCAAACGACTACGCGTCTGAACGGAACGGAACAGCAGCCGAGACCTTCCCTTGCCGACGTCTCGAGTAGAACTATCCCCACCACCACGCAGTAACATTTCCCCTCCGCTCAGAAGTGATTTTCAGAGGCATCTAGCGGGTGAAGGTAAATTATAGCTAGACTATACCTCCACGTTAATACCTATTTAGGCCTAGAGGTCTAATGCCAGAGGAAATTTCATGATATCATCTTGTCAGCACTGTGAGTTGCTCATAAAATATTCTGTAACTTACACAGTAGCCATTCAAAGTAAAAAATATTGCAACTTGTTGCCTGCTAGAAAAATAAAGTTATACAGTACAACCTTGTTATTACTAGGGATGTCAAACGATATGAAATTCCATATCGATAATCGCAAAAAAAAATTTTAAAAATCGCGATATATCGTGATAATATCGCCATCAAAAAATATCGCGGCGATATTGCCTATTTAAATTAATATCGGGAATATCGTCACGATAATAGGCCTATTATGGGCCTATATAGTCAATAGGTATGGGTACATTGAGTATTCATTACTTTTTTAAAGTTTGTCTTATCGTCATCGACTTATTTTCGAGCGTAATGAAGCGCAAGAGTGGCTTGTGCGCTCCGAGCGTTGTTGGCGCTGCCTGATGAGTGGAAGGGGAGGGGGGGGGGGGGGTTCAATTCGTCCGAGCCGGCCGGTCTAGCGGCCGACCGGCCTCACCGCGATCACGCGTCGCGGCCAACGAAGCTTCTACAGCAGGGCCTGTCAAAACACATCGCTCGGCAACTGAGAACGACACAATACGCACGTGCTAGGGATAATGGGCCCGGTCAGACGGGCGGGCGCTGGCACGGTCGGCGGTTGTATGGTACAGGGTACTGGTACAGGGTTGTATGTGTAACCAAATTACTATATCAGCGATTGGAATATGACCGTTACCTCCAGTATTTGACACTCCGATACGCTCCGAACAACAGCAGATTGATTATCATATAAATGTAAACTTATTGCGTATACATCAATGGTTCATGCTTACTTATAGTTTGATCTGATGGACATTTTATGAATGTTCGTAGGTTGTATACTAAAGAAACACGACGTATTGTAATATATTTGTAAATTGTATACAATTTATGTCGACAAGTTTATGTCTACTTTTGTAAACTGCAATCGCCTATTCATAATCATTGATTTATATGACGTATAAGTACAAGGTATTATTATTATTATTATCATTTTATTGTTGCAATTTTGCAATACATAGAAACTCGGTCAAAATCGGCGTAACCATGTTGTACAGACATAAATGTCACGTATTTCCATGTGTTTACCTTATTAAGCGAGCGAAGCGAGCGTTTCCACTTGACTCTTATGGCACTTCATTCTGTTTTTTTTTGTTTGTTTTTTTTTTTTTTTTTTTTTTTTTTTTTTTTTTTATGTCTGTCGATAGCGGTCGAACGGAAAGTCCGATCAACTTGAAATTTGGACCATCCACAAGCTTCGATGTGGATTGAAGGTGTATAGTTTTGAGGCAAAATCGTTCGAAAAGTTACAAAGTTACACCATAGTTACTGCAAAATATTTTTCTGAAACAAAATGGCGGCAAAATGTGAGATAGCCAGATTTTTCTACAGATTTTTCCGGTCACGAATATGTTAATGTTATGGCGATCTGATAAATATTGGCAAAGTAACACGAAAGTTACTCGAAAATATTTTTCTAAAACGCAGTAACGGCAAAATGTGAGGTGGCTATCTTATAGTAAATTTTTGTCCGGTCACGAATATACTAATGTAAACGCGATCCAATACGTATTAGAGGCAGAAATTACATTTCTATTGCTGTCAATAAGTGTTAGTAACGGTGGCGGACCGCGGCGAAAACATGACAGCAAAAATTCTTAGCAACGCACATTGCACTGCATCCAACAATGTCGGGAAGTATAATAGCTATGGAAATTAGAAAAAATTTTGCAATGCGCATTCTTGAATTGTTGTTAATTGTTGTTTGTATTAGCATTGAAGTCTTTTCGCCAGAAAGTTCGTAGATATTGACGCGCTCGCTTATCAACGCGTCAAACAGAGCGTTTTCCTAGTTAAAGTCTACTTAGAACTAATTAAATATATCATTTCATTGTCCATTTTATTTCTCCAAAACAACTGTGGATGCTATGTGCGGTCGTGGCCGATTTCTACTCATCCCAGCATTATTTATAATATACTATGTATAGTACGAAAACGTTTTTAAGGTGAAACCAATCCAACTTTTATTTTCATAAAATAACTGTCAACATTTCGACGACTGTAGAGTCGTCAGGTGTTTCGCTGTAGCAGTGATTTTGATTTTGTATGCTTAGTGTTTTGGGTTGTTGTGGTTTTTTATTTGTTTGTGTATGTCTTGAAAAGGAGAGTCGTCGAAACGTTGACAATTATTTTATGAAAATAAATATTGGATTGGTTTCAACGTAAAAATGTTTTCGTACTAACATTTCTAGTACATTTTTCAACCAACAAAATCTTAGATATCATATACATCATATATATTATATTATTATTGTTATTATTATTATCATTATTATTATTATTATTATTATCATTATCATTATCATTATTATTATTATTATTATTATTATTATTATTTTTATTATAAGTATTATTATTATTATTATTATTATAATTATTACTATGATTTTTTTTAGTGCCTTTGCAGTATTTGTGTATTTGGATATCATGGATGTCATGTGGTGGTTTTTCATCATCATCAGCATCATCATCATTAGCCATGTTTACATGCAGTATTGAGTATTGGAATTGTATTGTATTAAATCCGTTGTTTTCATCGTAGAGAAAAAACTCAAAAAGTCTATGATCAACACTTAGCCACGAACAATATGCGGCAACGAAACTAATATGATTCACGAAAAACGTGTTGTAAATAAAGTACCTAGCAAGACAAAAGAAAAGGTTTGAATTGTTCTGAGCCCGGCCGTGACTAGCCAGCGAGTAGTCGGGATAAGGACGGGCAGCAGTTCGAGACTGTGACAATAGGCACCTCCGCGGGGGCTCTCCATTCATTCCTTGGGCCGACTTGGCCAAACGACTACGCGTCTGAACGGAACGGAACAGCAGCCGAGACCTTCCCTTGCCGACGTCTCGAGTAGAACTATCCCCACCACCACGCAGTAACATTTCCCCTCCGCTCAGAAGTGATTTTCAGAGGCATCTAGCGGGTGAAGGTAAATTATAGCTAGACTATACCTCCACGTTAATACCTATTTAGGCCTAGAGGTCTAATGCCAGAGGAAATTTCATGATATCATCTTGTCAGCCCTGTGAGTTGCTCATAAAATATTCTGTAACTTACACAGTAGCCATTCAAAGTAAAAAATATTGCAACTTGTTGCCTGCTAGAAAAATAAAGTTATACAGTACAACCTTGTTATTACTAGGGATGTCAAACGATATGAAATTCCATATCGATAATCGCAAAAAAAAATTTTAAAAATCGCGATATATCGTGATAATATCGCCATCAAAAAATATCGCGGCGATATTGCCTATTTAAATTAATATCGGGAATATCGTCACGATAATAGGCCTATTATGGGCCTATATAGTCAATAGGTATGGGTACATTGAGTATTCATTACTTTTTTAAAGTTTGTCTTATCGTCATCGACTTATTTTCGAGCGTAATGAAGCGCAAGAGTGGCTTGTGCGCTCCGAGTGTTGTTGGCGCTGGCTGATGAGTGGAAGGGGAGGGGGGGGGGGGGGGGGGGGGTTCAATTGGTCCGAGCCGGCCGGTCGGCCGCGATCACGCGTCGCGGCCAACGAAGCTTCTACAGCAGGGCCTGTCAAAACACATCGCTCGGCAACTGAGAACGACACAATACGCACGTGCTAGGGATAATGGACCCGGTCAGACGGGCGGGCGCTGGCACGGTCGGCGGTTGTATGGTACAGGGTACTGGTACAGGGTTGTATGTGTAACCAAATTACTATATCAGCGATTGGAATATGACCGTTACCTCCAGTATTTGACACTCCGATACGCTCCGAACAACAGCTGATTGATTATGAAATAAATGTAAACTTATTGCGTATACATCAATGGTTCATGCTTACTTATAGTTTGATCTGATGGACATTTTATGAATGTTCGTAGGTTGTATACTAAAGAAACACGACGTATTGTAATATATTTGTAAATTGTATACAATTTATGTCGACAAGTTTATGTCTACTTTTGTAAACTGCAATCGCCTATTCATAATCATTGATTTATATGACGTATAAGTACAAGGTATTATTATTATTATTATCATTTTATTGTTGCAATTGCAATACATAGAAACTCGGTCAAAATCGGCGTTACCATGTTGTACAGACATAAATGTCACGTATTTCCATGTGTTTACCTTATTAAAGTCTACTTAGAACTAATTAAATATATCATTTCATTGTCCATTTTATTTCTCCAAAACAACTGTGGATGCTATGTGCGGTCGTGGCCGATTTCTACTCATCCCAGCATTATTTATAATATACTATGTATAGTACGAAAACGTTTTTACGGTGAAACCAATCCAACTTTTATTTTCATAAAATAACTGTCAACATTTCGACGACTGTAGAGTCGTCAGGTGTTTCGCTGTAGCAGTGATTTTGATTTTGTATGCTTAGTGTTTTGGGTTTTTGTGGTTTTTTATTTGTTTGTGTATGTCTTGAAAAGGAGAGTCGTCGAAACGTTGACAATTATTTTATGAAAATAAATATTGGATTGGTTTCAACGTAAAAATGTTTTCGTACTAACATTTCTAGTACATTTTTCAACCAACAAAATCTTAGAAATCATATACATCATATATTATATTATTATTGTTATTATTATTATTATTATTATTATTATTATTATTATTATTATTATCATCATTATCATTATCATTTTTATGTTGCAATACATACAAACTCGGTCAAAACCGGCATAAACATGTTGTACGGACACAAATGTCGAGTATTTCCATGTGTTTACCTTATTAAAATCTACTTGGAACTACTTAATATATCATTGCCATTATCATTATCATTATCATAATTATTATTATTATTATTATTATTATTATTATTATTATTATTATTATTATTATTATTATTTTTATTCTAAGTATTATTATTATTAATGTTGTTATTATTATTATTATTATTATTATTATTATTATTATTATTATTATTATAATTATTACTATGATTTTTTTTAGTGCCTTTGCAGTATTTGTGTATTTGGATATCATGGATGTCATGTGGTGGTTTTTCATCATCATCAGCATCATCATCATTAGCCATGTTTACATGCAGTATTGAGTATTGGAATTGTATTGTATTAAATCCGTTGTTTTCATCGTAGAGAAAAAACTCAAAAAGTCTATGATCAACACTTAGCCACGAACAATATGCGGCAACGAAACTAATATGATTCACGAAAAACGTGTTGTAAATAAAGTACCTAGCAAGACAAAAGAAAGGGTTTGAATTGTTCTGCGCCCGGCCGTGACTAGCCAGCGAGTAGTCGGGATAAGGACGGGCAGCAGTTCGAGACTGTGACAATAGGCACCTCCGCGGGGGCTCTCCATTCATTCCTTGGGCCGACTTGGCCAAACGACTACGCGTCTGAACGGAACGGAACAGCAGCCGAGACCTTCCCTTGCCGACGTCTCGAGTAGAACTATCCCCACCACCACGCAGTAACATTTCCCCTCCGCTCAGAAGTGATTTTCAGAGGCATCTAGCGGGTGAAGGTAAATTATAGCTAGACTATACCTCCACGTTAATACCTATTTAGGCCTAGAGGTCTAATGCCAGAGGAAATTTCATGATATCATCTTGTCAGCACTGTGAGTTGCTCATAAAATATTCTGTAACTTACACAGTAGCCATTCAAAGTAAAAAATATTGCAACTTGTTGCCTGCTAGAAAAATAAAGTTATACAGTACAACCTTGTTATTACTAGGGATGTCAAACGATATGAAATTCCATATCGATAATCGCAAAAAAAAATTTTAAAAGTCGCGATATATCGTGATAATATCGCCATCAAAAAATATCGCGGCGATATTGCCTATTTAAATTAATATCGGGAATATCGTCACGATAATAGGCCTATTATGGGCCTATATAGTCAATAGGTATGGGTACATTGAGTATTCATTACTTTTTTAAAGTTTGTCTTATCGTCATCGACTTATTTTCGAGCGTAATGAAGCGCAAGAGTGGCTTGTGCGCTCCGAGCGTTGTTGGCGCTGGCTGATGAGTGGAAGGGGAGGGGGGGGGGGGGGGGGGGTTCAATTCGTCCGATCCGGCCGGTCTGCGGCCGACCGGCCTCACCGCGATCACGCGTCGCGGCCAACGAAGCTTCTACAGCAGGGCCTGTCAAAACACATCGCTCGGCAACTGAGAACGACACAATACGCACGTGCTAGGGATAATGGGCCCGGTCAGACGGGCGGGCGCTGGCACGGTCGGCGGGTTGATGGGTTGGGTCGGGGGGGGGGGGGAAGGTTAGGGTAGTGTCGTAAAGCGATCTTGCGCGGCTGTGTAAGCCCTTTGATGGCGGACCGCCCGAAGTATATTATTTACTGAAAGGTAAAGCTTAAGCTATGAGGGCGCTCGACGGGCACACAAATTCAAATATAATATCAAGTCATTGCCGATTATCGGCATATCGCACAGAATTACATATCGTACGATTATCGCGATATGACCAGCCATATGGGGATATTATCTATAATCGATATTACCGATATTTATCGATATACGATTATCGTTGACATCCCTAGTTATTACGTCATCCGATACAAGATCATTCGCATTATCACGTTGTTTTGATAAAGTCCCGGCGAAACCCCATAAGACGCAATGTTAATTTTCTCTAAATAATACGTCGCCTGATATAACGTCGAATGCGATAGCACGTCCCTAAATTAACGTCCCTACATTAGTAAAACAATTGATATAACGTCGTTTCAGATAACATTCCTGTTACCTAGTGATAACATTGATTAACTGAAAACCGGTTTTCATAAAAACCGGTTTTGATTTTTAGATTCGGTTCTACTTTTTTGCGCGGCGTGTGCTTCACCCTCCCCAAGAGCCACGCCTCTGACAGGCGGTCGGGCGGGCATATATATTATTTGTATCCCAATAGGTAGAGCCCTACAGAAATGGTTTTATTTTTTCAAAATGTAAATTTTGCATTTTGGTGGTTATTTTTATAAGGTGCATAACAAGCAAAAAACAAACATTATAGGCATATAATCAATTTAGGAATATCACTCAAATAAAGACGAGTCATTCGTGTGTATTTCAGTGCTTCTTATCTACTTCTCGATCTATGAAGACACTAAAGAAGAGGCAGGTACAACAAAAACTTGGTGGAATGAGATAAAAATAGGGCCAGACAAAAAGTGGTCTCGTAAAACAGCTACAGCCCAATCCCGCCTTACACATGATGATGGACATGATGTTCTTCAACACCATTGAACCGTTTTAACATTACGACTGAACCGGCCATCTGCAAATTATGTAATTTTGAACCCTAAGACAGAGCACACCTTTTTAAGTGTGCCGCACTTCAGAGTGACATTGACTCTGGGGGTCTATGGGTAGGTCAGAAAAAGAAGCCATTTTATATTGGATAGCGAGGAACAAGAATGGCTGAGGAAGCTCTGCATAGGTAAAAAAAAAAAAAAACTTCCTTTATATTTAAATTCCTCGGCACATTTTTTCTTACACTAACACTTATTTGGGTGATATTTAACACATTTTCGTTATTTCAGTCTTATTTCGCAAACACACAGATACTTCGTGGATTTCGTGGTAAAAGCTCCAAATCCCGTTATTTCGCGATTGAAAATTGGCATAATTAGCCTGCTGACATGACGTCGTGTCTACAATTATCATTTTTAGGGGTAAAGGATGTAACAAAATAGCCCTCCTGATGCTCGTTTACTTTATTCAGACTGGCTAGTTAATGATGTTTAGTAATTTGTTAATTTACTTTATTAAATTTGATCTGGACTAATATTTCTTAATGAACATGTTAATAGTTGATAAATTAATGCATAATACAATAATGAACATTTAAAATTAGTGCTATTTTCAAAACTAGACTGCACCTGTGCTCTCTATTAGCAATTATCATCATCTTCAAGATCGGTAACCACGTCATTTACTTTACAAGTTGTCGTCCCGACACCTGGCACCATCTAGCGGACAAAACCATAAGTCTTCCAAGGCCACCAGAGTGGGGCGATATTTTGCTACGACGCAGTTCCAAGGGAGCGTACGTGATGGCCCGGGGCTTGGAATCTTCCGGAAATTTCGATGCGCGGTTGAGAGCCTGCGAAGCGGACCGAGCAGAGTAGTGAGCTTCACGTCGTCGCAAGGGTCGGACCAGTAATACTCCAGCGCAGCCATAACTAGGTAAACGTTGTGGTTATCTTCAAAACAGAAAGCCTAGGGTAGATCACTACACCTACAAGAAGTATTTTCTGCCTGAAGAGCACATATTTTAACGCAAATGTATTTAAAATCATCAAGTTAGTCGACCACGTCCGCGGACTAGGACAGGCCGCCCGTCTTCGCCGCCCAAGCTTCAATGGACTTCCAAGAGGTTCCATGACCTTCTAGACCTTCCAGAACATCATCACTAGGGATGTCAATGGGTACCCGGGTACCTGTTACCCGCCCGGTACACACGGGTACGGTTCCAACTTTTCAATACCCGTTATCCGGTACTGCCCGTTCCCTTCTTCTGTTAAAATGAAATCAATTCAACATTGCGATATTTCCCTACTGGCGTCTTTGTGCTAGCGTACAAGCCGCGCTTTGCAATTTGCCGGCATTTAACTTGACACCCTCCTCCCCCCCTCGCCTAGATTAGTTATCGTCGCAAAAAAAATGAGACGTAAAGCCCAATTAGTATCATCTTCTGTAGGCCTATGGAAGAATGCTGCGGAACGGTTGCGAGTCCGAGGGAGCGCACCCGCCCGTCGTAGCTTTACCGCAATCATGTTCTCGTGAACGAGCTCGGACTATGACGTCATTGCTTTGACGCAGCCGACCACCGCCTACCGTAGCGGAGACGCAAGCTTTGAAGCTTTGTTGAATCATGGAGTTGTATCTTAGGTAGGGATGACTTCGGATATCCGGAAACCGGTTCGGAACCGGTTCCCAATTGCAATCCTGTTCCATTTTTTGGAACCGGTTCTATTTTTTTCGAAGTCTGTCGGTACAACACTGGTAAAAGCGCGCAGCGAGCCACCACAATCGTCGCCGCCGGTGTCGTCTGCTAATGTAGGCTGACCGGTTGACCCACCCCTACTGCACGCCAGTAGCTCTTTGTCTTTCGTGCCGCAAACAACGTGAGTGATTAGTTGACACTTGACAATGAGTGCTTCAAGTAGGGCCTATGATAAACGAAGGGAAATCCACTATGCTTAGTGTCACATAAATATTATGTGATATAAACAAAATTAAAATGTTCAAGAACCGGTTCTGAACCGGATCCGGCGCGGGAGGATCCGGTTCCGAATTATTAGATCCGAAGTCATGCCTAATCTTAGGTACTATTATAAATCCATGGTTGAATACTTCCGCGATCGTTTTCATCGAAGACAATGCAACCTGAGACCGTCTAACAAAATAATGTCTTTTTCCACAACTTTGCGAATCATTTGACACCCATGACGATAAAATGCATATTTAGTATTATTTACTACCCGGGTAGTCTGGGTACGGCGCGAGGGTACCCGGGTACAACTATTTCCGGGTATTGACATCCGTAATCATCACGTAAATATGCGATAACATTCAACCAACAAATCAAGTTCAATAATATCAATTAATCATGTGCCAGTGAACTTAATTAATATTTAAAGGCCTTTTTGCAAAATATTTTGGTACCAATAATTCAATAAACAATAGGGATGACGAAACCCGACTTTTTTACGACCCGGGTACCCGTTCACTATACCCGCGGGTTACCCGGGTAGGCCTAGGCCTAATTAAACAAAAAAAATCGTGTGGGGTGTCAAATCAACCGCTCAATATCGCTCTCGTCGAAAATAACACCACAAATAGTGTATTGTAGTAGCAGGGATTAGGATGTTTCATTATATTTTGTGATGAAAAGTTGAACACCCATGACAAGAGAAAGTTACAACAGCGCGGGGGGTCGAGGATCGGAGCGGGATGAAACATAATGCGCCACAGCTGCCACTCAAGCTCAAGGCCACAGGCAGACCGGCCCGTTGAAGTGTCAAATGGTTGTGTGCTTTGGGAGGGAGAAAGGGGGGGGGGGGTGTAGGGTAGCAGTTCATGCTAAAAGATTGCCGGCGGCCAGGCTTACATGAACAGGGAATCGGGCGGCATGAACAAAAGAAACTATCAAAGTGGACAGTTTATTTATAGACGCGATTCTATTTCTTAGGGAAATACCGCCAAGCACAAAAATAAAATACGTAATGACAGATGAATCAGTTCAAATTCAAAACATTTAGCTAATTCGCGGTTCTCAATTTCAGGAACCGGGTTTTGTCGGGTAAACGGGTAGAGAAAACACAAACCCGTACCCGACTTTGTCGGGCGGGTATCGGGTACCCGTCGTCTTCCCTAATAAACAACTAGGCCTAGATGAACTATCAATAGACAAATAATATTTGGATCCATTAATAATTACAAACATTCTTATTAGGGATGTCAATACCCGGAAATATTTGTACCCGGGTAGTAAATAATACTAAATACGCGTTTTATCGTCATGGGTGTCAAATGATTCGCAAAGTTGTAAAAAGAGACATTATATTGTTAAACGGCATCAGGTTGCATTGTCTTCGATGCAAAACGATCGCGAAAGTATACAACAAAGCTTCAAAGCTTGCCTCTCCGCTACGGTAGGCGGTGGTCGGCCGCGTTAAAGCGATGACGTCATAGTCCGAGCTCGAACACGAGACCATGATCGCGGTAAAGCTACGACGGGCAGCGGGTGCGCTCCCTCGGACTCGCAACCGTTCCGCAGCATTCTTCCATAGGCCTACAGAAGATGATACTAATTGGGCTTTAGGTCTCATTCGTCAGCGGCGCTGTTGAGGGGAGGGGGGGGGGGGTCAAGTTAAATGCCGGCAAATTGAAAAGAGCGGCTCGTACGCTCGCACAAAGACGCCAGTAGGGAAATATCGCAATGTTGAATTAATTTCGTTTTGAACAGAAGAAGGGAGCGGGTAGTACCGGGTAACGGGTATTGAAAAGTTGGAACCGTACCCGTGTGTACCGGGCGGGTAACGGGTACCCGTTGACATCCCTAATTCTTATCTTCTTTCATTAATTGTAAAATGCCGTAAACAAGTAAATTCACCTTGTGATTTTTAAATATGTTTGTTGATGTTACCCTGATTCCCTAAACTGCCTAACATTCCAGATTTCTTCACCTAAAGTAGGCTAAGTACATTTAATTATAAAATTTAATAAGTAATTATAATTAAAGATAAGAGTTCCTTGTGATCCAGGCCATTTTGGATTTGACCTCGGACAAATTGCAACATTAGTGTTTTTGGTATCACTTTCTTCAGAAAAACATCCTCTTTAACATAGTCAAAATCCGCAAAAATCCGACGACTAGGATTTTTTTGATGGAGCTTTAATTAAAATTAAAATTATAATTACACTTCAAAATTTTAAATGTACCCAAACTAGTCGAGTTTGGATTCAAATGAATGCTTATTGCTGCAGGTTGACATTTATGATGATTATCGACTTCATTGTATCACACAGGGGTCATAAGAGGTCATTAATAAGTTACAAATTATTAATAAGATCCTACAAGGAATACATTTTAAATTGTTAAATTAAGGTAACGGCGTATCAATTTAAAAAAAAAAGTTTTTGTCCGTATTATTAATGATTCCCTCCTTACACGATAGGTAGATAGATAGATAGATATTTTTGTTCCCCACAATAAACTGTGCATGACAACATTAAAATATTAATTAATAAAGTTACAATATTTGACAAGTTTGTGTACCACCGGGCATTATCTGGAGCTGATGCTAATCACACAAGTATAATTTTCCCTTCTTTATAACCCATATATATTGAATAGGATTCAGGTCTACTCCTTTCCACGCATTTATTTGATTGTGCACGCTTACGCTGTGGTACCTATTTAATAGCTCCTGAAGTTGGTGGACGATGTTCAGCCCTAACAAACGTGTTCCTGACGCAGTCTTTCCCGTAAACCA
This sequence comes from Isoperla grammatica, assembly GCA_945910005.1. Classification (NCBI taxonomy): domain Eukaryota; kingdom Metazoa; phylum Arthropoda; class Insecta; order Plecoptera; family Perlodidae; genus Isoperla; species Isoperla grammatica. Next base: position 14,558,301 of record OX246747.1, read on the forward strand.
TCGGTAGCGAAGATTTTCAAGGTTTTCAGTTTTCTTTCCGCTATGCACGCTTACCACTGCCTTCTTCCCCCCCCCCCCCCCCTCTAGGGTTGGCTACATAGCTCATACATAAAACAGATTAAATACCATCTTCTTCAGCTTTGGCTGCTAATAAACCTTTGAAACAAAACCCAAGGATCAATTTAGATTACGTCGTCACCGATCTTCATGTGAACCATATCCAAAAAAGTATTTCCTTTTAAAGTGACCTTTGACACATTTTCTCCTGTCATGAATTAATCAAGTATGGGCAACCGTGTACGAACACTGTTACTTTCGTCCATGTTGACACTAACATCTGCTACTTGGCCCGTTTTTAAGCTTCATAGGGATAAGTATATCCTTGAATGGATCCATGTGATTAAAGAAACAAAGGATTGTTATGCTATCTTTTCGTCTCTTTCTTGTCTCTCATTCGATGAGTCAATGTGTTGCTCACTTAGTCTTATATGATATCCGAGTGGTTTTTTTGCATATCTCTGTTTACATCGGTGCATTTAGGCATTACATATACACAGGGACTGTTACCTTATCGTGGCAGGCAGATGTGTGTGCTTTGTTAATCCCGAGACCTAAACCGGCGGAAGCATATGCTTCTGGTAGGACCACCCTAGCCGAACAGATCGAGGAGAAGCCAGACGAAATGTAGTCCACACCGTCCCTTTTTCTCATCGCCCTCCTACTGCCCCTTTCCTCCACATCTTCCTCTCTATATTTCACCCACTTATCGTCTCCGTCAGCCAAGTTGCAAAAATATGGGACGTAAAACCCAAATATCATCATCATTTAGTCACTGGTGAGAGAGACTCAAAACTGATTGATGAAGTTTGATTGTTGATGTTGAAGTCATACCTCGACCTTCTCTAAATTAAAACTCTGTACATCACTTATAAGATCAACTGAGCGACCTGCGCTCTATCAATCAGATTTGGATCACATGCGAGTCATCCTGAAAGACTTGGCATCTATCAGGATGATCCTTTTCGAGTTTGTTAATCGCTTTAAGATATAATCGCGCCCTTCTCGTGTAAGCGTGCCTACTTGCTGCTTCAAGATAAGGTAACATTTCTGAAACAGTTTGCAGAAACAGCATCCTGTTTCCCGTCTGTTCAGATTTAATACATTTTTTTATTGTTTACCATGTCCATGAATTGGAACCATTCATTGATGTTTGGGCTTTACGTCCATTTGTTTGCAAAAATAGAATAACAAGTTACAAGCCTGTTGATTTTGTAAAGGTTCTTAAAATTTTGCAATAATCTTTTGTACCTACAACAGACGCAGCTCGTTCCAAAAATCCTTCGAATATAACACCCAGCACGTTGAGATCTACGATCGTCAAACTCCATGCTATCTACACTGTGGGTTTATTGTATGGTGGGCTGTTATATTGAATATCTTTGCAAATAGAACACCATTGCGATTTTAACTGATTTAGCACCAACCACAGATGATCTTATGAAAGTTATACGGTGTTGTAAAACTGATTGCCAGACTCAAAAAAGAGCTGTCACTAAGGAATAAATTGCTCGTCAGCCTGCAAGGAATGCAATGGAATGAGCAATACCAATTCACATTTACCTCTGTTAACCACAGTGACAGCGATATGAACACGTAACTTGATAAGAGATCGTTGTAGTTTCAAATTATAATTCATCTAACTACTCTGGAAAATAGCTTTATGAAAACATACTCTAAAATATTGATATTGATGTGGTCTATACATGTTGAGGTCATAAGGAGGCACTTATCGTGAAAGGAGAGAATCATCGATGATATTCAGATAAATACATATTTGAAAATTGATATGCCGTTGTATCAATTTAATTATTTAAAATATATTTTTTGTAACATCTTATTAATAATTTGTGACTCATTGTTGACGTCTTGTGACCCCTGTGTTATAAAATGAAGTCGATAATCATCATAAATGTCAACCTGCAGCAATTAGCATTCATTTGAATCCAAACTCGACTAGTTTGGGTACATTTAAAATTTTGAAGTGTAATTATAATTTTAATTTTAATTAAAGCTCCATAAAAAAAATCCTAGTCGTCGGATTTTTGCGGATTTTGAGTATGTTAAATAGGATGTTTTTCTGAAGAAAATGATACCAAAAACACTAATGTTGCAATTTGTCCGAGGTTTGGTCCAATTTTTATGTAAATGGCCTGGATCATTGTGCTCTACTTTTGACCTAGTGTCTGGCGCCCAATTCAAATATCCATTTTTATATTTGCATTTGTCGATAGCGTTACAAGGCCTAACTACAGTTTCGTTTAATTTCGTAACACGAATTTTACTTAGCTCTACTAATAGGTATAAGAATTGGATTCCGGCCCACTTACTTGGAGATCCACACAATTCCAGCGGCGCAACCTGATCGACATCCACCTCTGCAAATCCGAAGTCTACTCGAGTGTCCGCCGCGTCGACCTGTTGCTCTTGTTTCAGCGGCGACGTCTTATGGGCCAGGTTGATGGACGCCGAGTAGCTCGACTGTGGTCTGTGTGGAAACTGGTCGACCCCTACAAAACCAACGTCCGTGCCTTGAGTCCACATACAAAAAAAATCTTTCAAGCCATCTGTTAAACATTGACAAGTTTATCTAATAACAGGCACACCATTGTCTTTTCCTTGTAAACTTTAGACTGGACTAAGGCCTAGCATTTAATAAATTCAAGTTGTTCTGAATCGGCCTTGTTGATTATGGCATTTGTCCGCGGGTGTTGTGTTCGCACTGTCCAATCACTGATTCATAGGCCATATGTTTCGTATTTGAAATATAGATCTTTGATTGGTTATCGCTCACTCGTCGATGATGTTTGGAGCCTAAAAGGTTGGTTTAGTCGCTTTTAACACTTAGCGTGCGGCCGGCGTAATATTACGCCGCGCGATGTCGTGCCAGGTTGGCGGGCGGCGTAGTATTACGTCGGGCATAGGCCTATATCAAACGTTCTAGTGACTGCCGACGGTTTTCTATGCCGCTTGGATTTTGCGAGAACGTTGGTACTGTTGTTTACTGTTAGATGGCAGGCAGCCGCTTTTATTTTCTGTTGGCGCCAACATTTCTAGATGTTTGAGTGAATAGTGCGAATGGCTACTAGTAGGCGTTTTATTATTTTATTATTATTTTATTATTATTATCAGTACAGAGTGAAAATGTTCTAGCTTCAAAATAAGTCAATAAAAAAAACATTTTTTTCATTTTTTTTTTTTATTTTTCTAAACTCCAAAATTGTCACTTTTTTACAAAATTATGACTTATTCATAACATGAAAAAAAAAAAAAAAATCGTTTTGAAGATCAAGAGTCAAGCTTTTCTTAGGTATAACTCCCACATACATACCTTCGATACTTCCTTCAGTACAATATCGAGAAAAGTGGCAAAAACCCCCAGCACCAGGGGAAGGACCTGCCTACAACGTCCAGCACCCAAAGTGTTAAATTTAAGTCTCCCACTGAAAATCAGTTTCGTTACTGAGTGGGTAAAGTGAATTTATCTAGGCTATTTATTTATTTAAGGGGAATCTATCACGAATTAGACATTCTAGTAATTCTTTCGTTTGGTTATAGTGTGATTAACTATAATGGATCCAAAGTAAAAAAACACGTCTTGGATTAAAAAAAAAAAAAATCCGGGCTGTACCGGGATTTTTAAAAGCCAAAACTATTCGAAATATTAACGCGAGATGGAAATTTGGAATGAGCTGAAATTTTTGTCGCGTATTCCATGTTTTTTTGGGAGCGTGATAAAGGTTTGTTTATTCGGCTATCGCTCTCCGTTTAATTTTTGTGAATTTTTAAGTTAAGCCTTGAAATTTTGAGTATATCTTGCTTGTGTTTACCCCAAGTTAAATACTTCAAATGTTAGTTTTAGGTATATTGTTTATCTCATCACATGCGCTGAATCAACACCTTTAATTCAAGTGGTCACTCATTATGATATGACCATAACTGGTTGCGTGATATGTCGGATACTGCAACGATGTAAATCCGTGCAAAAATCGCCGTGCGACGTTCGAGGTCAAGCCGAGCGCGCACGGTAGATAGCGACAAGAGTGGTGATCTGGGGAACTTGATCAACACGCCGGAAGTCGCTCGACGAGGGCGGGACATTTAAGGAGTAGTATTTCGATCACCAGTCGTCTTGGGTTATATTTGGTTATATATTATTATAAGTGTGATGATACGTAGTCTGATTTGTACCACTGCCGGGGTTGGACGTGTTCTTTCATAGTGTAGTTAGATAGTATAACGTCTGTTGTCTGGCTTATACGTCTACCCAAAGCAACTACGTGGGTGGCAATATTGTGTGTACATGTATCTTCGTTAGTATTTAATATTAATGTAACCCTATGCCGTGTGCTATGTTGACCTATCATATTTTCATTTGCAATTACTGTGTTTTGTGACTCGTGTGTTCGTGGCCCGATTAGTGCATTAAAACTACTTCTCGATGCAGGGGCGGATCTAGCCTTGATTTATGGGGGGGGGGGGGCGGTTTCATGGAAGGCGATTGCCAATTATTATAGGGGGGGCTCAGTGCATTCTATATATACAAGTTTTGGGGAGTAATGTACATTATGTTTAATTAATTTAATCAATCACATTTTCAAAACATACTTTACTTCAGTCAAGACTGACATCATAGGCGCCGAGTTTTGATTTTCCTCGGGGGGGGCTCAACCTACAATCAACAGTATCTGCGTGGGAAGTCTGGGGCAAAGCCCAGCCGCCGGAGGCAATTTTTTTTGGGATACTATTGTCATCGAGATAGCCTTAGAAGCTATCTGAGGTATTATTTTGAAAGGGAAGATTAAAATACCCAGTATTAAGATATAATATTTTATTCTTGTATTTTAACCTTTTCATCAACATTATTTTGTAGTTTTAACGTATTATGTAAATTAATTTTGTAATTGTCTATAACAAACACTTCCTGGGAAGATATGTCTACAATGCCGCATTATTTATTAACGTTACGAGATCCTAAATAAATAAATAAATTCACATTTAGAGTCTACCCACTCAGTAACTAAACTGATTTGCAGTGGGGGACTTAATTTAAACTTTAAAGTGACCTAACCAACCTTGTAGGCTTCGAACACCATCGACGAGTGAGCGATAACCAATCAAAGATCGATACTTCAAATACGAAACATATGAATCAGTGATTGGACAGTGCGAACACCTGCGGACAAATGCCAGAATCAACAAGAAGTGACCGTTTACTTATTCCTAAGCCAAGAAGTAATGGAATTGAATCCACATTAGACGCTAAAATACTTCTGCCTGAAGCGGAATTTGAACGCGGCACTTTCTGCATTGGAAGCAGGGATGCTAACCGCTGGACCAACGAGCCACCTAAACATCCTATACATCCGTGGTCTGACTAAACGAACGGTTTTGCAACCCACGCATTGATAGGGTGATTTTACCAAGAAGGGATTGGACTTTTCGAGATGTACAAGTTTCTTCACACAAGTTGACATTGAACATCCTAGCTCTGTCAGGTGAAATCCTATAATTATAGGCTCCTTCATAAGTGCACTGCTCTCTATTATGTTTCAGTTATTCTACGAAAATATCGTTAGAAAACTAATTTTTGCCAATGGGGGCAGAGCGAGATGGACTGACAAGAACCAAGGCACACCCTAGAAAGAAAGAATGCTCTCATATACAATACATGATATGGAGAAGAGACACAATTTGTCGATGTTATTTATTCGAAGGGCCCTTTAGCAAAAAAACAAAAGTGGTAACTGTTTGAAGAAGTAACTCCTGTTAGCTCCTCAGTTACAGCTGGGGGGGCTCGAGCCCCGTCGTCCCCCCGTACTCGGCGCCAATGACTGACGTTGTCACATTTTGGGCGAAGCAATAACATAGTTGTCACTAATGTTGACGCATAAACAAACTAGACACGTCATATTTTTTTTTTTTTTGAGATAATTACGGAAGTTTCAGGGGTGTCATTCGGAAATATCGTAATTTCACACAAAGTGTCGATTTGTAAATGAACCTGAGAATATTCATTTAATTTGATTCCTTTTGATTAATCTCATTTACATTTATATAAACAAACCTGCGCGACATACCACAGATTTTGAGATAATTACAGAAGTTTAACGGGCTGTCAGTGGAAAATTACCTAATGTCACACTCAGTAGCGATTTGTAAGAGAACCTGAGTATGGCATGCGCACACGTCGGCAGGGGCGGATACAGGCTCGATTAGTTATGTACAAAGCATGGCAACTAAAGTTCGGTAACGACTCCAAACTCCAAAGTAATAATTATTCAAAATGTCCATTTTTTTTTGTCATGGGGGGGACGGTCGCCCCCCCCCACCCCCCCCTGTATCCGCCCCTGTCTCGATGTATAGACTATGTTTAACCTGGATGTTTAATCTCGGACATATACATTCATGGTTCTATCTCGATAATCTAATACTCTTTTAATCGACCGCTAAAAAATGGGAAAGCGTGGTAACACACGTAACAATGCCAAACCGAGAAAAAGGAACAAACGCGCAAAAGCCACTATGAAGTGGAGAAAAATAAAAAAGAAAGAACAGATAAAAGCAGTTATGCAGGATAAATCACCTCCAAGGTAAAAGAGCTTTGTGGCTTCTACTCACTCGTTTAATGTTTCATAATCGATCACCTAAATAAATGTAATATTCTAGATTTTAGGGATGTGTTCGCGCCACGTGTATCTGAAATGTCCCCTCAGCCAGGTACATCAGGCATACATTCAAAATACATGGCAACACCCTGTCAGTCTTCTCAATCAAGTTCTTCTCATGGCTCAGAAGGCAAGTCTGAATCCGAGTACGATCCATCGCTTCCTTTGGTTTCGAAAAGGTATTATTTTTTTAATACAGCATTGCTTACATAAAGTAGTATAACAAAATAACATAAAACGTCTAAAGAACATTGCCGCCTATATACATTGCAGTCTCTCCCCCCCCCCCCCCCCCCAACGTGTGGCAGTACAGTGTGCCAACCTGACATTCCATGACATTAGTTATTCATATTATTAGTATTTAAGGTTTATTGTTTGTTTTTCGGCAAGTTTGACAATTCACATTCTGACAGTTTTGACAAATAGTTATGACACATGTTTTTCGAATGGACTATACGGACAGTGCACATGTGTGATGATGGGTATGTGTTTCAAACAAAAGAACCCTCAAATCGAACAGTGACCACACAAGTTTAATATCAAAGATTGTGAAATAGGAAGTATCAAGTGCACCAAGTGCGTAGCAAGCTCACACGTGTGCGAACGCATTACGCAACTTTGCCTAGCAACAACGCGACAAACCAATCAAAACAGTTACACCCCCACCCCACGTCACCCCGAAGATTTCAAAACATTCCAGAACGGACCAAGACACAAAGACAGCCAACAGTACCACCCGTGACCAGACGTGTGTGTCCGGAGCAGCAGCGAGGCGTCTCCAGGACCAGGCAGGAACCTAGTCCACGGGTCCGGTTCAACATGCCTCAAGTCTAGGCATTCATCTACAACAACAACTACAGAACTACAACTACAACTTCGAACTACAACAAACCGTAACGTATAATAAAAGATCATGATCTCAAACTTATAAACAAAGATTTTACGAACAAAGACTTTACGAACAAAGAATTATGAACTATAAAACGTGTGCATTGAACTATGATTTAAAACTTAAAAACTATAAAACAAATATAAAACGATAAAAGAACAAAACAAAGAACTATAATTGTTTGAGCCGGGATGCTCACTCCGAGGAGTTTTTTAGTGGACTGTATATATTTTTGTAGACTTACCCCAATGATGTTTGAAAGGTGACGAAACGTAGATGACAGCGACGGGCGGAAAGTGGCCGTCGTGAGAAAGAGATAGAAGAAGGAAACTCGAGTTTAGAAGAGAAAAGAAGGAAAGATGAAAAATGCCTGGAAGGCGATCGAACCCAGGACATGCAGCGGCGAGGAAGCAGTCGTTGTAGTCCGGGAACGCACGAGAGAGAAAAACTGAGAGAAACTGAACATGAACGACGAGGTCGGATGGTGGAACAATACTAGAATAATTGAACTTCACGAGGTCGAAGCTCGAGCAATACTGACGAGATAAGAGATAAGCAAACGGGCTCTAAACGGGAAGACTGTAAGAGAATACGTGATTGGCCGAAATCGAAACATATGAAAATAATAGACAGATATACCAACATCGAAATAATACATAACACTAGCGACGAATAAACGGCGCGAACATACCGCCCACCTAAAATAGACCAATTTTAGATAGGACAATGAGAAATAACAAACTAAGAACTACAAAACCTAAATCTAACAACACTCCGAAACGAACGACTAAAGAGAGGGGAGGGTAACTAACTTGTTCACCGGTCGGGTGAACACTCCTTTAGACGTGCGAACGGACGCGACTCGGACGACATTGTCGTTACCAGGGCACACCTGAACCACCCTGCCAATAGGCCAAGATAAAGGGGTAGTGGCGGGTTCCAACACGAAAACGACGTCACCGACCTTGAGATTAGGATACGCGCGCACCCACTTCCCACGCTGCATTTGCGTATGCAGATACTCTCTGGACCAACGCGTCCAGAAGGATTGATGCAGCTGACGGACTCGATGCCAACGAGAAAGGTGAGAAGTAGACTCGGCGACAGCTGTTTCAGGGGGTGCGAGAAGTGAGGTGCCAATCAACAAGTGGGCGGGGGAAAGGTAATCAGGGCCTTCCAGGGGGTCGAACGAAGTGGCACAAAGAGGTCGACTGTTCAACACGGCTTCAATACGTGCAAACAGGGTAGAATACTCCTCGAAATTAAGGGAGGAATCCTTAATTAATCTATGTAGAAGTAGTTTGGCGGACTTCACTCCAGCTTCCCATAGGCCACCGAAATTAGGGGCGTAAGGGGGGTTGAAATGCCACTGAACATTACGTAGAGCGAGCTTGTCAGCGATAGTAGTTTCAGCTGAGGTGAGAGAATCGTGTATCTCGCGGAGCGTACGGGCAGCACCTACGTAATTACGACCACAGTCGGAATAAATATGAGCGGGGAGGCCACGACGAGCGAGAAACCGATCAAGACAGGCCAAGAAGGCTTCAGTGGATAAGTCCGAAACCAACTCTAGGTGAACAGCCTTAGTGGCCATGCAGATGAACAGGCACAAGTAACCCTTGACGATGGGGGCGTTACGGCGGGAACTCGTCTTCACGGAGAAAGGGCCAGCGTAGTCAGTGCCTACGTTGAGGAAAGCGCGTGAAGGCTTAGCGCGAGGTTCAGGCAGCTCAGCCATGATTGGCTGAATAGGCTTGGCGCGGAATTTGAAACAGGTTAAGCAACGTCGAATGCGTTGCCGCAATAAACCGCGTAAAGCAACAATCCAATACATCTGCTGAATGAGAGCTTGCACAGTGCGAGGGCCGGAGTGCAATGACGTGAGATGGAAAGCATCACACAAGAGTGCGGACAAATGAGCTTCTTTGGGAAGCAAGAGCGGATGACGTGCGTCTTCGGGAAGTGAAGAGTAGTGAAGTCTGCCGCCCACCCTGAGAAACCCACGGGAGTCAATGAAGGGTTTGAGGGGGGCGTAGCGGTGAGACACGGGCAAGTGTTTCGCCAATTGCTTAAACTCGTTGGCGAAATAATGTCGTTGAGTGATGCGTACGAACAAACGCATCGCGTCGTCAAGTTCGAACGGAAGCAGGGGACCAGTGGGGGGAGCAAGCTGACTTCGGCGAGCAAGCAAAATGCGGGAAAACCGTACCACGTGACCAAACACGCGCTTGGCTTTGACGAGCGAAGAGAAGCTTTGCAGCTTAACTAGTAGAGGGTCAACAACGGGATCAAGACTGATCAGAACTGTGGGAGACGCTTTCAGCTCAGGCACCTCGTGGCTAGGTTCACGCGAGGGGACCGAGCGAGGCCACGTAAAGGGGGGCGAACGCATGAACGGGGGACCAGAGAACCATATGGGATGGTTTTAACAAGTCCTGGGGGAGAAGTCCCCGAGAGGCACAGTCGGCAGGGTTCTCTTCGGAACGAACGTGAGACCAGTTCAGAGGAGAAGTGGTCTCGAGAATTTCAACCACACGATTGGCGACAAAAGTCTTAAGCTGGTGCGGGGGGGTAGAGAGCCAGGCAAGTACGATCGTGGAATCGGTATAGAGCAACACTGTTTCTATGTGCAAGGACTCGAGAGCGGGCAGGGCATCTTTCAACACCCGAGACAATAACAATGCGCCACTGAGCTCCAGTTTAGGGACAGTGAGAAGCTTGACGGGCGCGACCTTGCTTCTGCCTCTCAACAGTCTGACATGAGATTGCGAGCACGTCTCAACGTGCAAATAGAGAGTAGCAGCATAGGCCTTCTCGGAGGCGTCACAAAACCCCACAAGCCGGTAGATGGCGTCACTCAAAACAAGGAGGCGCGGAACACTGACATCACTCAACTTGGACACGCTTTCGATGGCAGTGATCCAAGTCTGAGAAAGCGACTCCGGAAGTGATTCGTCCCACTCCACGCGCAAGAGCCAAAGATTCTGCATGAACACCTTCATCCAGGAGAGGAAAGGGGTGAGAAACCCAAGAGGGTCGAATATGCGCGCAATGTAGGAGAGTATGGAACGTTTGGTGACACAACCTTTGAAAGGTAGAGTGTGAAAACTGAAGCAATCAGAGCGAGGGTCCCACAACAATCCGAGAATTTTCAGAGTCTGCTCATCGTTAGAGAATACCAGGGGAGTCTCTAAGTGGTCCTGGGGAAGAGCGCTAAGAGCGTCGGGAGAGTTGCTAGCCCATTTGCGAAGTTCGACCCCGGCGCACTGAGTGATTGATTGCAACTCAGCGCGAAGCGCGAGAGCTTCGTCAAGGTCACTGGCACCGGATACTATGTCATCGATGTAGATGTTTGAAGTGAGGGCGCGTGAAGCGAGAGGAAACTGCGCGCCCTCGTCCTTGACAAGTTGCTGCAACACTCTTTGGGCCTGGAAAGCAGAGGGCGTGAGACCGTAAGTTACTGTATTGAGCTCGTACTCAAAAACAGGGGAGGAAGGCTCAGGGCGCCAAAATATGTGCTGATAGACACGGTCGTCTTGGTGTACAAGGATTTGACGGTACATCTGTCTCACGTCCGCGCACAGGGCTACGGGATAGACACGAAATGTAGTGAGAACCCGCGGAAGGTCACTCTGAAGTTTGGGACCACTGAGCAAGACGTGGTTGAGAGCAACTCCACGTTTATCAGGGGAGGAGGCGTTGAATACCACTCGCAATTTAGTGGTAGAGCTTGTGACCTTGTGTACACAATGGTGTTGGATAATGTACTTTGAGGGTTGAGGAGCAGGCTGCATATGCAGTGAACGAGCGTATTCACTCATGAACTCGTGATAGGTGTCATGAAGTGGAGGATCACGCTTTAGACGACGCTCCAAACAGACAAAGTTCTTGAGCGCGACGTCACGATTATAGCCTGGCATGATGCAGTCAGGCTTGAAAGGTAGAGCGACCGAGTAGCGACCGCATGGGTCGCGAGAGTGGGTTTTAATGAAATGCTCTTCAGCGAGCGAATCCATTGGGTCTAGAGAGGGGGGGTCGACTAACTTCTTCTGTTTCCCAGAAGAGACGAAGAGTGTGTTCCAAAGGAGTATTGGCCACGGCGAGAAATGAGTAGGATGACTTGTTAGAATTATTGTGGAATGACTTACTGCATGGACACACATAACGATAAATACTTTAGTTTAATTAAAGAATGTACAATTTTGCTATCATCGCCTCAGCCGCCGACGTCGTTATCGGTTACCAAAACATCAACAACAAGTTCACAAAGTTCTTTGGTTTCAAAGACTAACGTCTCTTAATGTTCAAGGAAGCGGTGAACAACTTCTAACACTCCCCCTTGTTCATCACCTTCCTCATGACATCTCGCACAATCCTATTTGGAACCGATGTTGGGCAGTCTTCCTTGGTGTGATTGTCTTCGTCATCATGTCTGCGAGGTTATCTTCTGTTGGTACATACGTGAATTCAAGTTGCCGAGACTCTACCTTTTCTCGCAAAAAGAAATGTTGAATGTCAATGTGTTTGCTTCTCTCTGAAGTTGTGTAATTTTTCGCCAGTGCGATAGCTCCCTGGTTGTCTGCCAAAACTGTCTGTGTGGTACATTTTAGTGTATCTGCACCTATCTCTTTCAAGAAGCTTTGCAGCCAGAGGACTTCTTTCGATGCATGGCTCATTGCAACGTACTCAGCTTCCACCGTCGAGAGTGCGGTCGTCCTCTGCTTCTTACTGCTCCATGATATTGCTGCGCCGGCTAACATGAACAAATAACCATTAATAGATCTTCGATCTATTTTGCAGCTCGCCCAATCCGCATCGCAGAACGCTTTCATCTCTTCTCCGGTCCTTTTATACGTCAAACCTAAAGTTTTCGTCTGTTTGACATATCGTAGTATGTGCTTGACTCCTGTCCAGTGATCTCTACTCGGTCGATCATTGAACTGGCTCATATATGTGACAGAAAATGCCAGGTCGGGTCTTGTTCCTCCTGCAAGATACAACAATCCTCCAACTGCTCGCCTGTACTGGTAGGCTCCGTCTCCAGTCATAACTTCGTTCTCTGTCGCCTTGTTGAACTTCATTCCAGGATCAAGTGGCGTTGATGCCCCTTTGGCGTCTTCCATCCCGAATGTGTTCAGTAGTTCTCGGACATAAGTTGTTTGGTCTAGAGTTAGTGAACCATCTTCTTTTCTGTCCACACGCATAGATAGTATATGTTTCGCTCTTCCCAAGTCTTTTATGTTAAATTCTTTGCCTATTTTTGTTATAAATGTCTTGATTATTTCTTCGTCTTTGGATATCATCAACAAATCATCAACGTATACGCCTACGATGAAGTCACGATCTTCATTAAAATAAATGCATGGATCAGCCTTCGATCGTTGAAGTCCACTTAATTGAAGGAACTCGTCGAGTTTTGTGTTCCACTCTCTTCCCGATTGATGCAAACCATAAAGACTCTTCTTCAGCATACATACTTCGTCTCTTCTTCCTGTCTTGCACCATGGACTTGGCTGTTCCATATAAACTTCTTCCTTCAATGTTCCATTTAGATATGCCGCTGTGACATCGAGTTGATGTACTTCCCAGTTTCGTTCAGCTGCCAACGCCAGGAGGATTCTAATTGACTTTATCTTCACAACTGGAGAATACGTCTCGTGATAGTCGATGCCTTCTACTTGCGTATGTCCCTGTGCGACCAATCTAGCTTTGTATCTGTCCAGATTTCCATCTTCGTCAAATTTCTTTTTAAGGATCCATTTACATCTGACAATCCGTCTTCCATTTGGTCGTGGGACTAGAACCCATGTCTCATTCCGACTTAGATTATCTAACTCCTCTTGAATAGCAGCTTCCCATTTCCCAGCATCAGGTCTGGATAAAGCTTCTTCCACTGTACTAGGATCTTGTTCGGTATCCTGTTGCACATCTGCATTGCAGGCATAACATTTCTTCTCCTGCGTCTTCTTCTTAGCCAGTCGTTCCGAACGTCTTGGAATTACGTCCACGTCAAAATTTCGATCAACAACAGTTTGCGATTCAATTAACATAGGGTGGTTTTCATTCATCTCCCCCATGTCATCAACCTGCTGCTCTCGTTCTGCATTTCCATGTCTATCTGCGGGATGCGTCTCGTCTTCCACGCTCTTCACGCTAAACAGAATATCTTCTTCACAATCAGTACTTGTACGCGGGGTTGTTTTATTTGTCGTTGTCTTACATGGAAATGAATACTCGTCAAATACCACATTTCGACACACAAATATTTCGTCGGTTTTCATGTTCCATAATTTGTAACCCTTAACACCGTCAGGATATCCTATTAGCACACACTCTTCTGACTTTGCATCAAGCTTCGATTTCTTCTTTCTTGGATTTACAACACACCAAGCCTTACATCCATAGACTCGTGTGTGGTTTAGTTTCGGTTCTTTTCCCAACCATAAACTCTCTGGCACCTTCCCGTCAACGGCATTAGACGGACATTTGTTTCTAATGTAGCATGCCGTATTAAGTGCGTCAGCCCATAATGTTTTTGAAATACCAGATTCAATTAGTAAACATCTCGTCATGTCCATTATTGTTTGATTCATTCTTTCAGCAACTCCATTTTGTTGCGGAGTTCCAGGAACTGTGGTCTGCCGTTGAATGCCATAACGCTTCAGATAAGCATTGAATTCATTACTGATATATTCACCACCATTGTCACTTCTTAACACTTTCACCTGCCTTCCATGCTTATTTTCGGCCATTCGACGGTATTCATCAAACTTGTTGAGGACATCACTCTTCTTCTTTATGGGAAACACCACAGTGTACCTCGTGTAGTCATCAATAAAAGTGACGAAGTAATTTGAACCACCTTTTGATCTAGGTTCTACTTTACCAACTACATCTGAATGGATCAACTCCAGTGGCGCTGTTGCTCGAGTAGCTTCTCCTACAGCGAAACTCTTGCATTTCAGTTTTCCCAGGGTACAAACTTCACAATTGACCACTTCTACTTCATTCTTCTTCTTCTGGTTTTTATTTGGTTTGTTACAATCGATTAATGTTTCTACTGCGTCTAGATGAAGATGACCTAATCTTCTGTGCCACAGGGATCTGTTATTTCCCTTTGTGAATTTAGCCTTGGGAACAACTTCTTCTAATTTGTACAGTCTTCCCTCGCGAAAAGCTGTGAGTATAACAACTCCATTTTTCTCTAAAACTTGTGCTTTTCCATTTTTGAAAACGACTTCTAACCCTCTTTCTTCCAGCCTTCCAACTGAAATAAGGTTGCTATCCAAATTTGGTGCAAACAAGATATTATTCAACTGCATGTTAATTCCTCCATTCTTCTTGTTTAGAATAAATTCTGCATGTCCAGTCCCTAAAACATCTAACTTCTCTCCATTTGCAACTTCTATGTTTGATTTACATTCCTTGAATGAATGCAATTTACTTCTGCATGGTGTCATATGCTCAGTGGCAGCACTATCTAAATACCAGACAAGGGGATTAAAGTTCATATTATCTGTTGCTCTAAGTGCTTTGCCAGCCACCTTCTTGACTTGTTGAACAGCTGGCTTGCTTCTTTCATGCCCACTGTTTTCACCACCTGGACAGTCTCTAGCTATATGACCCCATTCACCACAGCAGTAACAACGCACTCGTCGTCGATCGTTGTTATTTCCATGGGAATTTTCGTCTTTGCTGTCAATTCTTCTTCTTTCGTTAGCTGAGAATCTCCGCGGGAATTGCTTCTTCTTACTATTTGTGAAAAGTGCTTTTGCTTCTCCTTCTTCTTCTTCTTGAACACTTTTCTTATCTTCTTCACGTCGCAGTATTCTCTTTTCTTCAACAAGTAGCCTAGCCTTTACCTTCTTCGTCGAAAGGTCATTCTCATCTTGCTCTAGATTGAGAATGAGTGGCTCATACGAACTAGGAAGCCCCATAAGCATTACCATAGCTACTTCCTTATCGTTAAAACCATACCCACTACTTGTCAGTTTTCGATGCAGATCCATTAGACGTCCTAGATAACTTTTCGTGTATTCGTTTTGTCTCATTTGAACATTAAAGAAGTCGCGCATTAACTGGAGAATGTGTAAGAGACCATACTTTGAATGTATTTCTTCTAAAATCTCCCACGCTTCCTTCGCACTTGTACAACTACCAATGTCATCTAAATAATTGTCTTCGACAACAAGAAACAAAAATGTCAGAGCACGATTGTTTTTCTTTTTATCTTCGTTATTTATGGTATCTCCGAAACCTGGATCTATTGCATCCCAGCAATCTTTTTGGACTAGCGCTGCTTTCGCTCGTATTGACCAAGTGTGGTATATATCTGAGGTTAATCGGGGAATTTTAAATTCGTCCATTGTGATAATGTGCACTCAGCTCACAATATAGACGGACAGATATTTATTTTGTTTTCGTTACGTCAACCAGAAAAACAAAATGTTGTGGTGGCACTCAGCTTCCAACAACACCAAGCAGTTTATAATAAATCAAAGTAAAATATTACTTACATGTTAGTGATCCATTCTGTTTCAGCCTTGGGTGTTCTGGGCCCATAACCTGTTAGAATTATTGTGGAATGACTTACTGCATGGACACACATAACGATAAATACTTTAGTTTAATTAAAGAATGTACAATTTTGCTATCATCGCCTCAGCCGCCGACGTCGTTATCGGTTACCAAAACATCAACAACAAGTTCACAAAGTTCTTTGGTTTCAAAGACTAACGTCTCTTAATGTTCAAGGAAGCGGTGAACAACTTCTAACATGACTCAGGTGCAGGTTCAGAAGAGTTGACTGGACCCAAAATCACCCAACCGAAAACCGTGTTGAGTGCAGCAGGTTTGCTGCCTACGATTGTGTTTCCAGTTTTACAGAGAATGTCAGAGTAGAGATCGGCACCAATGAGAAAATCAATGGGTCCGGGAACATTGAAGTGATCGTCAGCGAGGTCGAGGTCATGATAGCGCTTTATGACCTCAGTGGACACGGAGGAAGTAGGCAAATTGCCGGCGATAGTTGAGAGAACGTGCGCGTTGACATAATGCATAGCCGGTTGCTTAGAACGTCGAGAAGCTATACTGCATTGAACGATACCATGCACACGAGCATGAATTTGACCAACACCTGACAGTTGGGCGGTGGCTGGTTTGACTTTTAAGCCCAAACGTTGCACTAACGAATTAGTGATGGCAGAGATTTGCGACCCGGAGTCAATAACCGCGCGAAATGGGTGCAATATCCCGTGGGCATCACTTATGAGTGCGTGAACGGTGCCCAATATGACGGTTTGATGAGTGGGGTTCGAACCCCAGACTTGACACGACAGAGTCTGTGGCACCTGATGGCCTTGATCGGAGACAGGAGTATCGTTCACAGAAGACTGAGTGGAGTCTACATGCAACATAGAGTGATGTCTGGTACTATGACACACGGAACAAGACTTTGTCGAACTGCATTGGGTTCGTAGATGTGCACCCATACAATTAAAACAGCGTTTTAACTGTCGCAGAGTGTCGTAACGTTGGTCTACGGTTAAACCACGGAAAGCATTACATTGATAGAATGAATGCGAAGCCTTACATAACGGACAAGTGGACACGTTAGTATGAGCGTGATTGCGAGATGAGTCATTGTGAGATGGTTTTGAACTCAAGTTCGAAATATCAGATGACACCATCAACGTATTTACTTTCTTCACAGGGGGAGAACTTTTGACAGAAGTGACTGAGTTTTTACCGACAGCACATAACTCCATTACTTTAGATTGGTCTTCGACAAAATCAATAAGCGATTTATATTCGGGAGTCGAATTAGACGATTGTTTGGTTTCAAAAGCCTTGCGAGATGACGTATCGAGGTTAGCTAATGCCAAACACAGTAGAAGGAAATCGCCCAGGTCAGGAATATTCAGGGCTTTCAAAGAGTTGACAGAATTGCGATGTACTTTGAGAAATGCTTGAAGACCGTCATAAGATGACGTTTTCAGAGGAACAAAATCTAAAATCTTGTGAACATACAAGCTCCCTAATAATCGCTTGTTTTGATAACGAGAGACGAGCGTTTGCAAAGCGAGGGGATAATTTTCCTCAATTATTTGAAACTCTGAGATGAGTGCCAACGGTATTTCAGACAACGAAGTTTTTAAATAGTGTAATTTTTGAACATTACTTAATGACTTGTTATCATCAATAAGAGACTTGAATAGAGCATAGAACTTGGGCCATTTACAAATGTCACCTTTGAACTTGGGAAGATCTATGACAGGCAATGCAATGGATGGTTTGACTGAAGCGGGTAGAGACCCAGGTTGAGTCACAGCGGGACGCTGATTTAATTTATCAGCCGTGAGAAACCGAGATTTGGCAGCGTAAAACAACGTTTCAAAACTCTCCTGAACTTTGTCTATTTCGATCGGCTTGGCAGGAAGAACTACTTGAGTGTTGAGATCGGCAATGGACATTTGAATTTCTTGAAAATCCGATTTCAAAACAGATAATTCATCGAACCGAGGCCTATGTGACTCAACTTGTTCAGGGTTTATTTTTTCGAACGCAGTGTACGTTCGTTGGGCGGACGCGAATATGAACTCGCGTCGAGCAACTAACTTGTTTAGTTCTGCCGTAATATCGACCATTATAATCGAAAATGCAAAAGACAATGTTAAAAATACAAGGGATGTACGACGTACGTAAGAGACACACACTGAACAGCACAATCAATAGAATACGAGAGCGGAAACACACAACACTCAATGACGTGTGTGTTGTGCGACCAACTAAGGACTGACCTTGATTGAGAAAATCTTCGAGAAAAATGCAGAAAAATACCGGACAATTCGGCTCCGCGAGGACCATATGTTTGAGCCGGGATGCTCACTCCGAGGAGTTTTTTAGTGGACTGTATATATTTTTGTAGACTTACCCCAATGATGTTTGAAAGGTGACGAAACGTAGATGACAGCGACGGGCGGAAAGTGGCCGTCGTGAGAAAGAGATAGAAGAAGGAAACTCGAGTTTAGAAGAGAAAAGAAGGAAAGATGAAAAATGCCTGGAAGGCGATCGAACCCAGGACATGCAGCGGCGAGGAAGCAGTCGTTGTAGTCCGGGAACGCACGAGAGAGAAAAACTGAGAGAAACTGAACATGAACGACGAGGTCGGATGGTGGAACAATACTAGAATAATTGAACTTCACGAGGTCGAAGCTCGAGCAATACTGACGAGATAAGAGATAAGCAAACGGGCTCTAAACGGGAAGACTGTAAGAGAATACGTGATTGGCCGAAATCGAAACATATGAAAATAATAGACAGATATACCAACATCGAAATAATACATAACACTAGCGACGAATAAACGGCGCGAACAATAATTAAAACTTAACAAGGAACAAAGAACTCAAGGGCCAAGGCCACCATTCAAAGTCAAACTGCCAATAAATAACTATAACTTTATATTTCATATTTTGTATTTCATAATAAATTAGTTTTAAACAGTGTAATATTGTTGTATTTGCAACCTTGTTTCACTCCTAAAAATGGGTCTTTTCATTTGAGAGGTCTATTACAAACGCGTTTACTGCAAAAAAAGCAACAAAACTCAACTAAAAAGAAAACACCATTATTATTACCAGGTTAGTTGAATAGTAGTAGGATAATGTCTAAAATAATTATTTGGAATTAACTGTTTTATTTCCTATCAACAGGTACAAGGACAATTGGCCATTACTATGAAGTCTTATTGTGACTTCATAGTTTACTGCACAAACGACTTCTTTGTAGAGAGAATTCTTCTTGATGAACAACTGTGGACAGATGTAATGTTTTCTAAACTCAGGGACTTTTATATGCACTGCATTCTGCCAGAATTAGCAGATCCTCGCATCCCTAGAGGCCAGCGCGTTAGGGAACCTGTCAGTATTCAGGAAGCACAGGTGGAACTAGATAGAAAGAAGAAGCGGCCTCTAGAAATTAAACAGAAAAGAACAACATCTATGGAAGCGAAATAAACACCCAAAGGGCAACATACAAAACGGAATTAATGTTACAGTTCAAAGCATTGTTTGAATTTCATAAAGAAGGAGAAACTAAAGATTGTATTTGTAAATTTTACGCTACATTATATTAATAGATTACTTATATTGTGTGCAAGTGTTTACACAATTAGTGCAGTCATTATTTTATCGACTTCTCACACATACATTCGGTGACAGAAGGTTCGCAATTGTTCTAAATTAGTATTGTGTATAATATAATTATAAAACATTTGTGTGTGCACTTTCTGTGAGAACAAGGTTTAGAGTTACGAAGTTTGACTATTTTCTGACGTATTGTGCGTGTAATCTAGTGATGCGGACGATAATCATAATCGATCGATACGATAACACGATAAAGATTCAGTGTCGTATCACGATAATCAACGATATCACTATGCCCTGCTGAATATAGTGATGCATCGATAACCTGTCATGTTACGGTCGTAGTTGTCAACTTATCGCGGCGTCCGTGGCAAAGTAATCTGACCCGCCACGCCAACGGCAGCAGATCGTATAGTACTTGCAATTATAGAACATTTCTCTGTTTGGACGATTTTTCGACATTACCGACATCACGATAATAAAAATGCTCACGATATAATCCCGATATTTTCTTTTAAAAAAATGCGATTTTTGATATGGATGTATTTGTCATAGCATCACTAATAATAATACTCGCGGTGTTCTCTCACGCCCTGACGTATCGCTGTTTCATGTTTGGGAACCCAATGGCTACGCGTTTCGAGGTGATTTACGATGTTTTACTGGCCTGTTGCGAGTCCACAGACTCACTTTTGGATCAGTGTTTACTGTTTACGCACTCGAAGAATGACTAGATGCACAGTTTTCGCAATTTTTTTCAGTGCACACTTCTGTCGCCTGCGTTCGTCAAATACCGTCGTTCAATACCGTTGAGTGCCCACTATGAATACTAAATAATTACTGTTCTGACTTCACTCTCAGCTCACTTCGCTAATAATGCATATTGAAGCACATTATTTTATGCCTATTTTTAAAGTGCTACTATGCACGTAATTTGCTTATGTTTGGACCATCTACATTTTATAAGATAATTGGAACAGTGGGAACCAGTGCTTCCTGTCCTGTGACTGACGTTCTATATTCTATTATTGGTCGTTCGTTACTGGTCAATAATACGGGGTTTCACTTCCACTTGTGTTTTTATTAGGGCTGTGCGAGTACTCGAAAAGTCGAGTTCGGTCGAGTAGTTACTACTCGGCTCGAGGTGATCGAGTTTTTCATGAAAAACGAGTCGAGTTCGAGTAGTTTTGATCGACTGAGCCGCCGTATTCAACTGGTTAAAAATACCGCCAATAGGTAGCGCTAGTATCCAAAAATAGCTTAAGGCTGTGTGTTCACGAAAATTAGTGCAGACGTTTTTCTGAAGTTACGATTTTATTTACACTAGTTACAGTTTACCTATAGTAACCCAACTACCTGATACTCTATAGAATTTTATGGGCTTTTCATTTATGTCAAAAGAATTCGTGCATTTTTTGACAGTCGATTGCGTCGTTGTAAAAACTGAACTAATGTTCGTATTCAAATTCAGTTTTAGTAACGAGGTAGGCGTCCCCATGCGAATAAAATGCCCGCGTTTTTACCAAGTGTGCATTTGTATGTTCCTCACCGGATGTGATAGTCTTAATCATGACTTTTAATAAATGTTCACGTTAAAAAATAAAATAGTTGTTGTGGAAATGTGGGCTCGTGCGTGTTAGGAGGCGCTCCAAGCGGACGTGGCAGTTAGTTGAACTACGTGTACGAGCGGCAGCCAGACAGCCAGCCAGCCAGCCGTTATCCAATCTACCGCGCCGCGCCGAGGCCTTGGCCGCGCATTCCCAACCAGAGAACAACTCGCCACTTCGACTTGTGTTTTTGTAATTTCTGCCTCAACAAAGGATGCCGAATGAATAGAGGATTAGAGAATATACCACATTTCCTGATATTGTTTCGATCATGTGAAGTTGACAGGCCCTCATCTACAAATACCGGCAAACTTTTCTCACTTCAAAACGTCACAGTTTGGTTTTTATAACGTTACAAAGTATAACATTTCTTCTTTCCTGGGCTTTTATCGTGAAACGGATGGTTACGTCATAAAAGAGTAAACATCATTGTGTATGAATGTGTTTGCCAATCACCGCCTTGCAACACTACACAATTATCGGAAAAACAACGTATAGGGTACGCACAACTGACGTAACAGCCGAACTACAACAATGAAATAAATTAATTAAACTGGTGGACAAACAAATAGCTGTCAAAGTAATATTTTTGCAAATAATGAGGAGAAACAATTAGTTGCAACGATAGTAACTGCTCGCCGGTTAAAATTTATGTTTAGTAATGGACAGCAACTATCTGAAAGTTTGTAAACGTTCTGAACGTTTGTTTTTCCCAATTTGACAGCTTGTTTGTCCATCGGTTCAATTCATTTGTTTCATTGTTGTGTTTTGGTGTTGTGCGTACCCTATTCATTGTTGTCCGATCTCTTCACAAACCTATTATTCACTGAAATAATGTTTCATTATTACAAAAAATAATCATGCCAATGGTGTAAATTAATTGTTGCGAACAATTATAATTCATTATAGAACCAAATAACACTATAAATACACTAATTTGAGTGAAATATTATGCACAAATACAACCTTTGATTATCTTTGTGTGATAGGCTGATTGATGTTAGTCAGTTCTACGTCATGACCTGTTTTTCCCGCCATAATTATGTGTGAAATTTTCAGCTTACTTTTATGACTTAAAATATTTACTGAAATGGAAAAATGAAATATTTTAGACTTCATAACATCCGTCAGTAATTTGGTGACGGTGAAAGAAATAAACAGGAATATTCTCAATTACGTTAGTTTACCAAATTTCTCATAACACTCACGTACGGCTGCATGAGTAGGAGGCCTACTTGCAGCGATTAAACTCCAACTACACATAACGACTCCAAAACAAGAAAACGACTCGACTCCTCGCACCCTTGAGATATACAGTGGTTCTAGCGGGGACAATACGGTCCGACCATGGTTCGCCTTCATTATCCACTTTGTATCTCAATGCTGTGGCGAATGTAGTTACACATAACCAAAAAGCTAACACAACGTATACATCATTAGATCAATTTGCCTTCGCTTGATCGATCATAAAATGCAAATACAATTTTCTGGGAAAGTGTCACGCGCTATCACGAGGTCGTAACGTCGCTCTGCTTATTTACGGCGAAATCAACATCGTTCGTGTTAGTGTGTTACAATAGTTACGTGATGCGTTTCGGCACTTTTTTTTTTGGCAATACACCACTGATAAAAGTATTTTCATACACTCTTACCTCGAGTTATCCAAGTGTTGTTCATCACCCTCATGGTTGTTGAGTATTGATAAGTCAGGACCTTCTCTCTTCTTTTGTTTGCAAGCCTTTGCTGCTTTGGCCCGTTTGTTGCGTTTCTTATTACGCCCTCTTTCACGAACCATTGCCGAACTAAACACGCACACGTTCAAATCGCGAGACAACAATTATAATTTGACTTGCAATCTACATTTTATAATATTATGCACAACAACAATATCTCATGTAGATATATAGCTGTGAAATGTGTAACGAAAACAATAGGCCTAATACTTATAATGTACACCCCACAATTGCACAACCGAAATGATTTACACAATGCAGGTTCACTCGTAAAATTGACTGTAAAATGATCGAAAATGATCGAACTTCTTATGACAGTCGTATGAAGCACGCAAGATATACTATGAACTATGCAGTCTACATAGGTGCCGACTACGGGGGGGCTTGGGGTCTAGCGCCCCCCCTGAAAAATGTCAGGGGGGGCGGAGCCCCCCCTGAGATTCAATGCAACGCATAGAAAAAATACGAGACTTTCTCATGTTGATGCGCGAACTTATAACTTTCGTTCAAAACTCGCCAAAAAGATTAGCAATCTTCAAGTAATTTCAAGATGACAATTCACAAGCCATTGTGATTTTTTTGCCCAACACGGTGATGGTGTTTCGTACCAAATCGAGTCTTATTATCAAACGATTATAACTTTTTTGCAAGACGTTCACTTGACAGGCCAGGGCGATGGGGCTGGAAAAGCCAATGGATTTCTGTCAAAAAATTTTCAATTTGAGACGAATTATTTCACGTCGTTGATGCCCCATGTGCGCTCGGGAGAGAAAAGACCTAGGGTGACTCTGCCAGTCGTAAGAGGCGAAAAAGGAGACCCGTCTTAGCCCGGGTTGACCCCCAGCCGATTGGGCGCGGTCAAATCCAGCCCGGCGGAGCTTGGGGTAGAATAGGCCCAGAGTGACACTGCTAGTCGTAAGAGGCAACGAAAGGAGGCCCTGTCCCTTCCCCCCACTGTCCCACTGAAGATTTCTCCTCCCGCATGGCCCTGCCCTCCCTTGCTGGACTCCCCTTATGACGACTACCGTGATATAGATGGACCTGATTCGGTAGACTTCATATGACCTAAGCTGTCGAGTACGTTGTTAAACACCACAAATCATCATCATTATCATCACGTCTTTGATGATCAGTGAAATTCGAAGTTTGTGAAGCACTTACCTCTATTTTTAAATGGCACAATCTACGATCGCACAAGTACAACGGCAATCGAGGTAATAGTAGCCTATACGTCATGACGGATATTTAGCGACTTAGGAAAAATCACAGTTGAGCTCACAAGCTTGATTTAGTAGAGCCAAATTTTTTTCAGAGAAAGGAAAATACCACGTCGACTTGCGATGGCAGTGACGCTCATGATTACCGAACGACATACGTATAAGTATTCAAGTTTGGGATCAAAATTCTCCAGTTTTCGAAATGGGTTTCAGGAAAAGTAATCTATCATACTGCCAAAATGAAACACTTTGCAGCTTCAAAAATCGATGGAGAAGTTTAAACGGTTTTAGATTTTGATATTTCTCTGAACTATAGCACCTCTATAGATTTATCCAAACTTCGTGATGATGATATTTGGGTTTTAAGATCCCACATTTTTGCAACGAGGTTAATCGAGACGATGACTGGGTGATTATGAGGATAAGAAAACGCCACATGACATCCCAAGCCAGGATTCGAACCTGGAACGCAGAGACCGCGGTTTACTATAGACCAACGCCTAATCAACCTCGGCTAACTGCACTGGCTTTAAACTTAGTACATACAGCAGACTACACAAAAAAAATGATACGACTTTTATTGAGGTAGGAAAAAATCAGACAATTCGAAGTCTGATAGAAACTGCATGTCTGATTCTATCGAAACGCAGAAAATTATGCTCCATTTTTGACGAAGACTATTAAACTTCGTACTGTGTCTCCAATGTGTATGCGAGTCATTTTTTTGAGCCCCCCCTGAAAATGTTAACAAGTCGGCGCCTATGGCAGTCTATGTATTCAGCATATTATCGTACGTTATTTCAAAGAAAACGTTCTCGCTGCAGGTAGACAGTAAGACAGACACTCTCAAAGCAAGAACAAGTCAATGAATTAAGCATGAACACGAATTGCCCTGAAATAATTTGGCATCAAGTGTTCATTGGTCGAGCGGGTATTACTTTGATGTTGAGTTTTGGTGCTTTCTGTCGGCTTTCCGTCTAGCTGATCTGCAGGTGGACATTCTGCGTTCCCGCTCAGACCGACCGCGCGGTCAGAGGGTACACCGATAAGATTACACGCACGGCTTTGTATGCGCCGACGAGCCATTGAAGTAAAGCTGTATTATTTGAAACACCCGGCCAAGTAGCAGAGGACCGCCCCAAGGACTACGCTGACCAATCAACGAACAGCAACACCTAGCGCTATCTTCCACAACAACCCTGAACTATTATAGTTTCTTTGGTCGTCCACAGATAGCAGTCACACATAAAAAAAATCGACGCCAGCGCGTGCAGTGAGAAAACTTGTCCCTCACGGTAAAAAAACGCCCTTAAGTATCGATTTTATAATCGACTTTGAAGAAAAAGCGACCTATCGATCATTATCGAGCAGATCGATACACGCAGACCGCGCAGACGACGCTTATTAGGCATTTACTTACGCAAATTCGCAAAAAGTGTCTGCGTTTTTTGTGAACGAAGTGTGGATTTTGTAGAAGTGGTAGCCAATAAATGGAAGGGAATCTTCGAGAGCCTAGGCCTACGAGATCGCTGACGCATAGGCCTACTATGTTCAAAGAGCCTAGGCCTAGGCCCTAGACCTAAAAGTACCTAATCATCAAAGATATTATATTCCCTACTGATCATCAAGTATTTGGAATCATTTTTAAAACGTTCCGTACAACTTAAGTTCAAAATGTAATCTTTGCATTATTAACCTCAAAATGGGGAAAATCTCGCCAACATGGTCTCACAAAAACAAAAGTGGCCATCTGACAACCCATCTGCAAAACAGATTATACTGTAGTTCTATTGTTTCTCCTTACTTGTCTTTCTCCTGTGCCAGGTCCCCGTGTACAGTGTAGGCCTAGGCCTAGTCCTAGGCCTAGCATTTGGCCATGCTTCGAGCATAGCCCTAGCCTATCCCAAGACCTAGGCCAAGCCTTAGTACTTTCCTTGTCTAGATCACGTAGGCCTAGACCCAGTTGGCAGAATCTAGCATCGTTTGAGCCTTAGGCCTAGGGAGACAATAATATTGAACAAATTACAGAATATGGTTTTAGGCCTGGCCCCAGGGACAGCTTTTAGGCCAAGGCCTAGCCTAGGTGAACTTGGCGGTAGCTTAGATGGGGTCCTAGGTCTAGTCTGCCTAGTCCTCTACCGGTAGTTATTCCTTTCCTGTATATTTTTATTATATTCAGGCACTACTCGAAACTCGACTCGAAACTCGCGAGTTATTTACTACTCGAACTCGAACTCGACTCGATTTGGAAAAGTGCTACTCGCACACCCCTAGTTTTTATATATTTCTCTAAAGCCAGCAAAAACAACTAATTTAAAATTTCTTCATCCTATGTATTTACGGCCGATTCGTGGTCTTATATTACGGTGTTACAAAACGAAACTTTTACTTATTATATGACATTACTATATATCTTCATTATTATATATAATTAGGAAAATACCTACATATTTTATTTTATTCAATACTAAATATTTAAAGCCGACCTAGTTTTGTAACCGGCTTATATTACGGGGTTTCACAACAAAATATGGCAGGTCACATACAAAAATAAAAAACACCCTTAAATTTAAATCTAAAGATTTTCCTTCAATCCTATCCTATGTATCACTGCCAAGGACAAAAGTAAGAAAAAGACCACTTAAGCCACTCATCTGCATGTGTCGTGTTGTATAACACGGCTTCTGAGAGGTTACTTGCGATTGTGTTGTATTGATTCATAACAAAGTGCATCGTCATGTGATTTACTTGCGCTTGCGGACATATGATCATTGGGCATATTTTAGATTGGTTCAAAGCTTTGGCATTGCATCTTTGAAATATCGCTAGCATGAATGGTTCGGAAGTACATGTTGATTTACCATCTTGGATGTTAATAATTATGTTGATTTGTATTGCCCTTTGCTTTTAAAGTTTTAATATACTGGTACTTTGCATACACTGGATAAATACGCCTTCGGATATAAATAATATAAATAATATGTCCGTTGAATACATAAAAATAAAGTTTAAAACAAATAATAGCAACTCTGGATTACCAATCACCTAGATAGCCTGTCAAATATATAAAAAAAGAATGAAGTGAAATGAGAATTGAACTGTATGAATGATCCATTGTATTTGTCTAACTAACATGCGCGCTCGAGACAAGCGAGTAGCGATAACATTGGCAGACGCCGCTGTAATCGAATCCTTCGCCCCAAGGTCATCTCCGCGCTCGCTGCACAGAAGCCGACACCGGGCTGCCGGAAACGTTGTGATACAATTTCGAACAAACCGCGGATATTGTTTTTTGTAGCGCGTTCTTCGTGGAAAACGGTGAACTACCAGCAGCCTATTGCCGATACAACAGCGGAACTGTTATACTCGCCAAGCACACTAGCGCTAATCAAGTGACAACACGGGCTCTGGAATAGTCTTAAGGCTTGTTTCAGACACCAGTGGACCCAGGCTATATAAAGGCTCACCTCTAAGTCCATCGCTCCCCTCGTAAACGGGAACCTCTGTCTTGACGACGTCAGACAAGTAGAGCTCTTCGTCAGGTACGCAACACTCTTGCTTCACTTCGATGAGCACGTTTTCATCCATAGCTGCACAGCTAGCTGCTTCCAATCTGAAATTAAAACAAGATCGATTGCAATTTGTAAACCCATTCATCGGTGGTTTCTCCAACAGTTCAATGTACGGTTGGCAAAGAAGGACAGGTCAGGCCTAGACCCATTGCTAGAAGCTTTGTATCTATAGGCTATCTAGGCCTAGCACCTATCGTTGAGATAGACGCTACAAATACAAATCTAAAAGTCTAGGCCTGTTGAAGACCTTGAATAGGCCTACCTACCCTACGAGTTCTCGATCTCAAACACATAGCCTAAGTCTTGTTCAATTTTTCTTTAGACGGACTGCCGCTTGCTATACAATGCATAGGCTGTGAAATACGCATACTGTAGCTGGTTACATTACGGTAGACCCCCGGTGTAAGATCCCTACCACTTAACCCTACCTTCACCAATGTTCTAGAGATAGGCAAACGTTCGTTGCTGAAAGGCCTAGAGCCCTAAACAAATGAAGTAGATTACCTAGCCTCATCGGTCACATTATCGCCGCCTTACGGGTGCCTGTCGATGGTTTTCAGTTTTAACATGTAAACGTTTTAATTTTTAGCCAGGTCAATTTGAGTGGGAAGACAGTAAGACTGCCATTACACAGCTACTTTAAATGTTGTTTCAATTTCTCCAAAAGATTAAAGAAATAACTTAGGTCCATGAATTGATGTGACTGGAGTGACTTGACACAATCGCTTGACATCTGCCCCATTGGTTCGGTTTCTTTTTGAAATCAAGTTCTCAGATGAAGCAGGCTTTTCACACATTCGGGCTGGTCCTAATTTGCATGATGTCCGTTTCAACCGTCTCCTTTTCGGTGTAAAAGCAACATCTAAAAATATGAAAAATCTTAGGCTAGCTGTCTCAGGCCGTAGGCCTAGTTCAGATATGATAGTTCTATTGGTAGGCCTAGCCTAGGCCTAGACCTACCTGCATTATGAGAGTCTAGGTCGTATGTAGGCCGAAGCACAGGTAGGCCTAGCCCGTTTTATTTCTCTATGAGGTAGGCCTAGGCCTAGCCGTAGCCACCAAAACACCTACAAGTAAACCTATCTAGGCCTACCAAGTACCAAGAGCCGGGAGCCAACTTCACACCAGTTAGTAGGCCTACATGTACTGCTTTAGTCCTCGCGCCGAAATTGGGGGAAAAAATGTTCTAGGGCCTAGGCCTAGTGAAATATCGTTATATATGTACTGTGTTTTACTTACAGATACCACAGAAAAAGAAATCTTCTGCCTTGAAATGGTCGCTACACACAAACATGCACTTCGACACGGGCTAGGCCTAGGCATTGAGTTTAAAATACGGATTTTAAACACAATGCCTAGGGCCTAGGTAGGCCCCTAGGCATTGTGACCTAGGCCTACAAGAACAAGACAGCAACGAACTAGATTCTTTTCAGAAGTAACACCGGAAGGTTGAAAAGGAACCTACAAAGTCGAATGAATAGGTAATTTTGGCCTATGCGCCCTTAAGAACAAAAGTAAATAAACAAATTTGTCCAGGCCCTAGGCCTACGACATGCCTAGCCAAAGTGTAAACAAACGTGGAGCTGGAGCCAGACACGGTAAAGCACCGCCGTCCGCCACTGCATTGTACGATCTAATTTCCACAGCCGTTTATATTTTGACGTCGCTGAAGCGCGGGATTACGAAAGGTTTGTTTGTTTGTTTTTATTTGCATCTAGTAGACTTTTATCACAGACAACTGTGCTTTTATGATACAAAAGTATGAATTGTCAAGTAGGTCTAAATTATACAAGTAAAAAATGAACTATGTCTAGACTATAGAGCTTAATTAACAAGGTACACATGTAATATGTTAAGTATTATCAAATGACAGACATAAACCACTACGTTTATCAGGGCTTTTTAAGTCGATTTATTATATATAACTCATATAACCAACTCATGTTAGCTCCTCAGGGGGCGCCCCCCCTGCGTTACAGCTGGGGGGGGGGGGGGGGGGGGGGCTCGAGCCCCGTCGCCCCCCGTACTCGGCGCCTATGGGCCCTGAGGTGATCGCAGCTCGCAGTGAAACCCATAATAGTTCAAGGTCAGGGGAGGGGTTAGGGTTCTTTCAACGGTTGGTAACACTTGTTTCATGTCAACCATAACTGATACTAATGGCCGCCCATTCCTCTTCCGCGACGTATTTCACGACATTTCTACCACTTCCACACACCATTCCACGGTTTCCACTACTTTGGGCACCTTTCCCCATCACTTCTTTCCTGTAGGCCTACGTGCCACCACATTTCAATAGAACATTTTTTGGATCACTTTCCAAGCGGACACGCACACTATGTGTATATTTACCCAGGTGACCAAAAGAAGGTTTTACCCCGTCTTACCCTATCATGTCATTTCTCTATGATCATGTCTATGGGCCATAGACATGATGTGCACACGACTGATCTGTTGGCCAACTATTTTCAAATGCCAAATAGCATTGCAAGATACGGTTGGTGGGTTGGCCAACTTTGATAGAAACTCCTTCTAAAACTCACCAACTTTGGGAAAACTTGTTTTGTTTTGTTACGCTAACGTATGCATCTAATAAAAATTGACAGTACTCCAAATAATATTCCGAAAGTGAGGTTATGGTTTTGACAAAGTTGGGCTAATCGAGTTTGTTAGCTTTGATTAGTCGTGTGCATACTGCATCCGTCTTTACATCTTTCAATCGAAATTAATCTTGGTTCAAGTCCAATTAAGGAAATTCATTCATCCATTCATTCATTCGCTGCGCTTCCAATATTAATTGATTGAATCTCTGTACTTATTTCTTTCTCCTTACTTTTCAATTAGGACACGAACAATTTGTTTTAGTAATCATACAGGCAGCTCTAGCATGATATAAACTCTTATTATTTTGTTTTTATTTAAATGTGAATAAATTGAATAAACCGCGTTTGAACCACCTGTTGAGTACAATACTCATCAAGAGGGCTGTGAGCAGAAATGTTAATACAGTTTAGCCAACGTTGTAGTAGTAATTATGTCGTTGTATTACTTTAATTTCTCATGCACGAAAGGTGTGCGTTGTGGTCTACTTATTTTTTTTACATCCTAAAATACCATCTTATATCTTATAATTCAAATTGAATAATCGTTAGCTAATATTTCTTTCACTGGCAAAGGGGACTGCTTTGAGTTACATTTTCTTTTATAACGTTACTTAACCTGTACGGTTGTCAGGCGGCGCGATTCGGCAACGACATCGTCTTGCATGTTCGTGCTTGAATATGAGGTTAGAATTCCGCTTTGCGCCGAGGTTGAACAGTTTGGTCAGCACATAAGATGTGTAAGGTATTTGTAATTTGCATCTGATTTTGTTTATTAGGCCTACTAGGACGGTAATACATTCGTCCATGCATTGACTTGAGGCTCATTTTCATTCCGGCAAACAAAAAGTGGGTATGGTCTAAGCCTACTGTTCGGGCATGTCTAGGCCTAGGCCCTAGGGCCTTGGGTAGGCCTAGGCTAGGCCTAGGGTTTTAGATCCCCCAAACACTGTCTTAGATCATCGAAAAAGGTAACTCTTAATGTTGTAGTGGACAGCAAACCTAGTTTGGGTTTATTTTAAACATTAATCTCTAGTGGTAAGTGTTTCAAGTACTTTCCGGGACGCCTAGGCCTAGGGCATAAAGCCGCGGAGCCAAATCGGGAAAATAACCCGATAATCTTGTCTAGCCTAGGCTACAATCCCTCCCTGTTGACAGGGTTTCCACGTGCCTAGAAAAGCTTGAAACCCTATTCCCACGGCAAACTTAAATCGACTTTATGAATTTCGAGAACCTTGCCAAAATAGTAGCGAACGTCCTAACCCCAGCTAGGCCTAGACGGACGGCCACTGACAGAAAAACTATTCGTCCGCAGTTGTGGTGGCTGGCCTATCCTACGTAGGCCTATATGTCTTGACTGTGCACCGATGGCCCAGCCCTAGCCCTAGGTAGATATGAATTTTGAACCGACTACAAGTGTAGGTCTACGCCTAGGCCTAGTCTAGTAACTTACCTGGCCTAGGCCTACTGGTGGGCAAGTCATGGCTCAGGCTCAGGGCAAAGGCCTAGTCCTATGTCTAGGAGACGTAAAGTCGGTGCACAACGATGAAGACAGCGGGAACGCGAACGCCGAGTCAAACATTGGCGAACTTACTTTTATTATTAGCCTACCGGGATACTGGAACGGCAAGCTCAAATGTGCATCGTGTTGTAAGTTAACACAGGATCCAACTTCGTTACCGTTTAGAATAGAATATAACTCCTTATTATAGGCCTACAATAAATTGCATTTTAGTAAGGCCACCCAAGACTACCTTACGTACGCTTTCGTCACAGGCGAGGCACTCGTAGCCAACTAGCGATCGATCGCTGATTGGCTACGAAAACCTCACCTGTGACAAAAGGTTGTCTTGGGTTGCGTATACTATGTAGGCCTACTCTGAACTCTGAAGGTGGGCCATACAATCAGCCCGAAACGTCAGATAATTTCCATCCATGGACGCGGCGATACCCAACAGCCTAGTTTTAATAATGACTCCGGTCACAACGAAACGTTTTAGGCCATGTGTCACATTCCAGACTGCAATCCATTGATTGTCCAGTTGTTGCAAATGTGTAATCTAATTTACAAAGCTGATGGTTAATGGAATTGCCTGATATTGTCTTCTATTGAGAATTGAGATAGACACCTAGGTTTTAAAAATTTACATTAAATTACTATCTACTCGAATATGAATGTTTCTAGTTTCGCTGATTCTAAAATATGATTTTTGGTTTCAAGCACGCGTCAAATGGATGGGATACTCGTTGCCACCTCGCTGGAGCTTGGGGCTTGCGGGCAAGTACAGCCAATGACCACATCGTTGTTACGCTGTCCTGTACAAGGTAAGACGCATTACAGCAGCTTTATAAGAGTCTGCTCCTCAACCAAGCTGTGTATAATAAACACACGATTTGCTTTCGCACCTGAATAGAATCTTCGTTTGATGATTAACAGGCTTGTAGCAAATCGGAATGTTCTCCAATGCAATTTTGGTTTTTTGTAGGTCTAAATTTTGCATAGGCCTACACAGGGTGATAATTTTCAGTGAGCAGGGTTTCGCTACGTTTCGCCAGATGCGTCGTCATTGTTGACTCGCTGATATGTGAAGCTTGATGTTTGACAAATTCACAGCTTTCACTTTGCTTCATTAAACTCAACGATTGGATTTTGGATCCCAGTCTCTATTCGACACCTGGATGCAAATGTGTGTTTCGGGCATCGAAGCTATATGCGACCATGTAAACTTTAATTTGCGTTTTGCGTTCTTCAGGGGAGACAACGTTCTAGTATGGTAGTTCGTTCCCCCCTAAATGCCGGTTTATTGGCATATGCTTTTGAACCACTTGTTTAGTCGAAAGGAGTTCGTATGTTATCAACGTGGGAACCTGGTAGCACATTGCCAGCTAGACAGAAACATCACGAACTCTGTCCAGGGGGGCATTTGTGGTGTTGTGGTTTTCTATCTGTGGACATATTAGGGCTGAGTCGTTTAAACGTGTAAACGCCCGCGCGAAAATATACGTGTTCAAATATTCATACGTGTTTAACCGTCATCCTATACTCTGCCGACCAATCCTCCTCCCCCAAAACCCAAACTCGCAGATTTTTCCGATGGGGCGAGTTCAGAGACCGGGCGACGAGCAACGAGGCATTGCTTAGTGTGTGGGGTCCAAATAACTGTAGACAGTTGGACAATTTCATGGTGAGTAATAAATTGCCCCCCGCCCCACGCATAACACCGCGTACACGTAACACGACCAACCCAAACGCGCAAATTTTTCCCTGCCCCCTCCCTTGTTTTTGAGCCAAAAGAACAAAGCACGCATTGGTTAATGCACACGAGATGGAATCCCCCCTCAACCCCCTCCCCCACGTCGAATGCCAAAACCTTGTGATTTCGAACGTGCACTTCGACTTCCGTTGCTTGCTCTTGTTTAGTGTTGTTCTCGCGCCGGGTGTATTGTGTTTTTGTAAGAAAAGAATGACCTCGATCGTGTGGAAGTATTTTGATAAGAAGGGAACGTTGTTTTGTGGACGTGGACAGGTGTTACGTTTAAACGTTTAAACGCGAAAATTTAGGGATACTAAACGTTTACAAAATTAAACGCATTCTCCCAGCCCTAGGACATATGGACATACCCTACAAAAGCAGTGGTTCCCAACCTTTTTCGACTCAAGGCACCCCAAGCCTACACGCGGCACCCCCCCCCCTCCTCACCACCTTTCCACGCCCCCGCTTAAAGTCAACAATTTTCAAAATATATAGGCCTACAAATTGTAAAAAAGCATTTAGGCCTACTATATTTAGGGAATTAAATGATTTAATTATTATAAAACCATTTACTTATAGTTTATAGTTGGATAGCCTATAGTTAACATGCATTATCAGCTCAGTGGGAAATCTAGTTTTGCCATTTTTTTTTGCAAATGTCTTTGATTTGTGGCTGGATATAGTGGAAAAATATACTCTAATTTGAGTAATTTCCCCTTCAACTGATAGAAGTTGTTATTTATTATAACATTATAATAATGAATGAATACACGTTCAGATTATTCATGATAGGTTTATTAACTATAATCTTAACAGATGCTTACAAAGAAATGTGATACGTACATCACGCTAGGCATAGGCTAGCATAGCAGAAGTAAGTGACAGGATGTCATAATAATAGGTAATGCAATGCGCGAAGCGGCACTGCCAACTAAACTAGAACGCGCAAAGGCGGCAATTCAAGAATACATTACAGAAGTGTTTTGCTTTTCTTTGGTTTTTCAATCTCCTAACTCACACACATGAAAGTGAAAACTGCACCCCGGTTGGGAACCATTGCCCTACAGTGATGCAAAGTGGCAAATATTGCAGTTTTCATTCCAACAATGTTATTTGTACGGGTTTTAATTGCATTCAAGTACAGTACAACCTTGATATAACCTCGCTGAAGGGACTATTGATTTTCGACGTTATATCAAGCAAGACAGTGTATCAAATTAACTTAGGAAGTATGGATGGGCAAACACGTTTAGTAACCTAAACGTTTAACCTTTTTTTAAATTCACGTTTAAACCTTTGCGCCCCCCCCCCCCCCCCCCCCCCCCCAAAGGAGGCGAGAAGAACGACCAATGCAGTAAATATCACCGAAATGTTCCGAAACTTAGGGGTAGGGTGAAATTAATTAATTAAAATTAATTCAATTAGATAAGGCACAAGACTGCCACACAAAAGAATTGACTTATCAGCGGTGAGAACACCCCCCCCCCCCGCGACAAACATCGGCGCGCTCGACTTCTTCCGGCCACTCGGTCGACCGCGGCCATGCGCACACTGTATCAAGAACGTTTAACTGCGCCAGGCCTCGAATTTTAAATTATTTTTCACTCGCCCATCGGGCGAGTGGGGTTTCTAATTTACTAGTCCGAAAATAAAAACACTAGTCCTACCATTTCCTTATCTTCTAATTTGTATCAACATCTCACTTTATAACTTGCCAAGAACACTGTTTTGAACTAGTTGCTGAAATTATTGGGAAGAATTATTGGCATCAAGGACAATGTCTGAATTTTGTAGCTTGTGGTAATGAAGTGTCGCATTTTTTAAGGATTTATGTTTGTTTAACAAAAGTCACCCGTCGGGCGAGTGAATTGAAAACTTTGCTCGCCCGAGTAACAATTTACTCTCCTCGGGCAACCGGGCGAGCGTTAAATTCGAGCCCTGAACTGCGCATTAAAATTTATAAACGTTGATACTCAATTCCACGTTTAAACGCCTCATCCCTATTAGGAAGGTAACTGATTTATGGGTGTTTGAAGTAAAAATACTCTTTGGGGTACCAGTAACATCAATAATGAAGGGACTGAAATAGTGACTGATTAGATTTGTTGCAAAGTATGACCTGCAGTATTCTATAGTAACATTAAGATGACAAAAAATGAAATAACACATTATTTGGGGGGGGGGCGTAGATGTTTGTATGGCCCGCTATCAGGGACGACGCTAGGATTCTTTGAGTGGAGGGGCCAAGGTAGGGTCACTCTTTTTCTAGGGGGGCACATTCAGATATCATCAAAACATGCCGAGTTAGTTTTAATTTCACCTAGTAATAATAATGATAAGGGATTAATAATTTAATTTGTTGTAATTATGTGCAGATGCAACTTAAACCTTAATGTAGAATAATCCTGAGTTTTTTGTGCTGCTCTCCAAATCTATAAACTACGCAATCTATGTCCAGAACTTTTGAAATTGTTTTTTCTTCTGTTAGAACAATTTCAATTCAATTTCAATTTCAATTTATTAGACATTTACAGGTACATATTATTTCCAGATATTTTATCATTTAATCAAGGCAACCACATAAGTAAAGAATCCTTGTTTGTGGTTGCCCTGTTACAAGTTTAGTCTTTAATATATTTTAATTGATAAGAAAATAGACAATTTATTAGGGCTGCCCAACGATATCGATAATTCGATACAATATCGATAATAGATAAATAATTCGATATCGATATAGAATAATTATATCTTACATATCGCGATATCGAACTTGTGCCTAATAAGCTAATTGGTACAAAAAATCAATTACGTATCACGTCACGCCAACCACACCTTCGCTGTTTTGTGTGGATATTTTACAATTTGAATAGTACAACAAACAAATTGACACACATAGTAAGACATTTCAAAGCTAAAATATTACTTTACGTAATATTGTTTAAAGAATGACCTCTAGCTGGCCTGTAAATCCTAAAAACAGACGAGAAAAGTTTTGATGTGGCGATATCGCCGATATCGATACACCACTTGAAAACTTCGATATCGCGACGCGATATCGATATTTCTTCCCGCGATATCGATATGATTTTTTTTATCGTTGGGCAGCCCTACAATTTATACATAAAACTAATCCTACTTAAACGACTAGAAGCAATGTTATTTTATTGACAATGTTAGCTCTGACAGCGCTATGGTATAAAAACATTGCTATGGATACCAATTTGTGCTGACATAATTTTCATTCATATAATGTTAAAGTAAAATAAAGATACAACTGACAAAAAACTATTATAAATTATAAAATAAGTCTGTACTTTGAAATTCGTTTAAAAATAAACTCCAAATGTGATCTAAATTCTAAACTAATAAAATCTAATGACTACGAATAACAAACTAAAACGAACACTTTTATAAATTTCAAAAGTTACCTTCAACTCATCTGGACGTATTCAATTCAACTCATCTAACAACTCGAGAAAAGAAAAAGAAAAAACTCGAAAGCAGAATTGTGTTTGGTAAGAAACGAGAAATAATTGGCACGGGTTTTTAATCGTAAGATGGTTTTTGAGTAAGCGGTTATCCTATTTAACTTTTTTTCGTTACAGCGTTGAGGTTTGAGAGTTAAAATGTTTTCTAATTTATTAACTGATAATGAGCAAATCCATTTATGCGTTCAGTAACTAAAAATAGATGTTGAACAATTTCGTAATTCTTGTGGGACTTGGTTGTACAATTTTGGCCCTAGGTATGCAACTTGTTTTTGTGCTAGAGTTTTGTTTACTCTAGGAATTATAAGATTATGTTTGAGATTTCCTCGTGTTTTCGAATGGTGAGATATTTTTTAAAAATCTGTTGAGATTTGTACGTACAAATTTTAGGAGAGTTTTGGCATACAGCTTGTGAATGTTAAAAATGTTGCTTTCACTATACACTAGTGTTGTGGGATATAGAAAGTGTTTTTTCATTATTACCTTCAGTATGTGTTTTTGTATTGTGATAAGGGGTATAAGATGATTTAGGTAAGTTCCACCCCAAGCTAGTATTCCATATTCAAGTATAGATTGTGTTAAAGAATAGTAGAGCATTTTAAGTGCAGATAGATTAAGAAAGTTTCTAAGTGTGTAATATTTGTACAGAGTGTTTCTAAGTTTTTTTATAGTTACACACATGGCAGTCCGATTTCATGTGTTGGTCCACAACCACTCCAAGATACTGAGTTTGGTATACTTTCTCGATTTTTTTGCTGTTACAAGGAACTGTTATAGCGTTACATGTATTTGTATGTACAGTATTTTTAAGTAGAAGTCATGAACAGGTTGGTCAGTTTCTGTAAGAGAATGCAATGTGGAAGGTTTTATCTTTGTTGAGTGTAAGTAGATTTACATCAAGCCATAGTTTTATTTTCCTCATTTCATTATCTGCAATTTTGTAAGTAGTTTTCCTGTCGTCGCTAGAAAATATGAGGACAGTGTCATCAGCAAAGGTGACAATTTTACATTTTAACTTAGAATTACATAAACTATTTATATATACTGTAAATAGTAAGTATTCCTAGAACAGTTCCTTGGGGAATGCCATACTCAATGATTGAGGAGCTACTGAAGGTATCGTTGATTTTCACAACTTGCTCTCTGTTATTTAAGTAACTTTTTATTAGTTGTAGAGCTACACCTCGGATGCCATATTTTTCCAGTTTTGTTAAAAGTTTCTTGATTTTTTGAAAGATGTTTGGAAATATTCCTATGGTAAAGCTTAAGTCTATGATGTATTTGAGAGGTTGAACTATGTGACATTTTTTTGCTTTGATTATTTTTGTGTTTATAAGGTCGGGCCGACTGGGGCAGAGTCTGTTTTTAGCTCATTGATATTTCTTATTATTTCTTCATCAACTGTTGGACTGAGAAATATTGACGCGTTTTGACGATGTACAGGAAAGTCATCTGCGTTTAGACGGTTGGAAGATGATTGCTTTTTTAGTAGTATGTTTTCAGCCCAACCTGCTAGTCTGCCCAAATCTAGAGCAGACTTGTACAATAGAGGATCTAATCTTAGCAAATGACAAAGCCATAAAAGTGGCGGATTTTTGGAAATTAGTTGTCTAGAACGGTGTTCCGGACACGGAAACGAACGAGCTAATTCTTTTCCTATGTTATTAAAGTAGTTTATGAATGTTTCTGCAACTTTTTGGGGATTACTCTCTGTACTTGCAATAGCATAGGTTTCAATTCTAAAAATAGATATCGATTGTGCATCCGCCATCTTTCTTATATCGATAATGATTTCGAGTCAAACAAACAAACCAAACATGCCGGCTACCAAGCACTGTTGTTATGGGTTGTGCAACAGTGATTCTAGGTATTATCATAAAGAACACATTACAAATGTTACGTTTTTTACCTTCACCTCTTTTTAAAGGTTTAGCTGTGTGAGCATCAACATTCTCACTGTTGTCATGAAGCTGGCTAGAGTTTTCGTCAGAGCTTGTCTTGTCATTAGCTTGTGGCACAACAAATTCGCTTATGGATTGTACAGATTCAATTAGGTGGTAGTACACATTACCATAATTAAATCTTTCTGGAGGAAAAATCTTCTTGTAAATCTGCTAGCCTTAGCCACGAAGCTGTTGTTGTATCAGCTCTTTGGTTGCTGGCTGCATCCAATTTGGCGTTGTACCATTTTCCGCCGTCCACAGCTGGGCTTATTGGAATATTACCAACCTTTAAAGATTGTGTCACTCTGTTGAAAAAACAAATTATTTACAACATCATAACTAGCCCAATGGAGGTTAAACTTTTATTAGAATAGGCCCTAGGCCTACCAATATGCATGCAATCGCCAAGCTGTACTAACCTCAATATAAAATCTGGTCTTAAACCACGTTTGGGTGATTCTCTGCACTCCAACCATCTTTTTAATTGTTCATTTGAACTACGGGATACTTCATCGTACAGTAATTTGGCCCCAGGTACCTCATTTTCATCTAAAACTACGATGTAAACATCGGTACCGCCATAGTTTCCATCACTGGTGTGTTTGTCTGAATGTCAAACAGCGTCGTCTGCTTGTGTGCGCGCAATATTTTGTGTGAGGTCAGGAACCAGCTATCCCAGACCTATGCTATTGTTTATCATTATTTTGTCTATAATATTAGATTTTGCTTTTTGATTGCTTGTTGCCTCATTGATGATTTTCCACACTGTTTTAATATCTTTATTTGCATCTGCTATTTTGTTTTTTGTAGTAATCGTTCTTAGTTGACTGTATTAACCTATTTAAGTGATTCCTGTATTGTTTGTAAGAAGATCGTAATTCAACATTGTTAGGATTTTTTAGGACTTGCTTACATATTTGATCTCTGTGCTTAATTGACTGTATAAGTCCTAATGTTATCCCTGGTTTTAGTTTTTTAGTTTTATTATTTGTTTTGATTCGAAGAGCTGAGTTTCGTAAAAGTTTTAATTTTGTCAATAAATGTCTCTGTGGCTTTGTCGATGTTTTGTTCATTTAGCACTGATTCCCATGTTTAGTTTTTTAGAAAGTCATCAAGTTGCAAGAAATTCAGAATGTGTATTTGTTTATAGCTACCCTTAGTATCGCTAGGCTCAATGACTGCATTTCCATTTTCCATTCCAATTATGACTTACTCGTTTGTACAATTGCCGTATGGAACTTATTAACTTGATTTGACTTAAGAAATATGTGTTCAATGCAAGTATTTGTTTGATTGTTTACTCTAGGCCGATCCACAATTGAAATAAGGGTTGAAATAAGAATCCGTGAAATAGTGAAATAACAACGAACTGGTTCACAACAGACCCGTAGTACCTTATTTCAACATAGGAGAGCGTTTCAATCGAGCACTGTTCGACCGGATCTGACGCCAAAGTCACGGCCTACTCCAAACCTATAGCAGGCCGTGGCCAAATGTGGCTTTGCACTGCGACTTTTTTCCACTCGCAGCGCCAGCACCGACAAACAACGAGCTGTCAAAGTAATAAAATTGCAACATTATGAAGAAAACGAGGTATGGCAATAGTAACTGCTCACCAGTTAAAACTGAAACGTCGTAATTATTATTGGGCTGTTCTCCCTATAATTATTATCCCGTTTCTAGTGTCAGTCAGCCGGACAAGGTTACTGTACATTGGCCCACCCCTGTGTACTTCTCTATCGGTTCAGTTGGCATGTTTGATTACTCCGCGTTTATACATCCCGCCGCATTATTCCTTTCTCTTTGCGATCGTGGAGCACCTCTATATGAGGCGGTGGGGCGTTGGATTGAGAAGGCGCTCCAGGGGGCGTATCGGGCAGAGAGATTGCTTGACAGAGTCTTGAGCGGGGTGTCCGAGATCGTCGTTGGAGGTGTCGGTCGTGCTGAGCCTGGGTTTAGCTCTCTTTGTCCGTCTTCTGTGCCACGATAGTTCCGTATAGCGGTAAGCTTCGTATTCCATTATTCTAAATTATTTATTTTGTTAGTAGGGATTTGATCTAGAAGGATGGGAGATAACTGTGTGTATCCCTCCTTCAGGAACTTAGTGCAGGAGCCAGGGTCCCAGCGTCAACGTAGGCGCTAGGGCGTGAGCGAGGTCCGGGTACAGGCGTCATTCAGCAGGCCGGTGGCACTCCCTTAGTACCTCTTTTGGGGGCGTCTTTCATTGTCGGGGCTACAGCGTTCGAGGCCGTGAAGCGGACCTTGTCGGGCGTGGCAGCTTGGCGACCTCAAGTCAAGGGGGGGACAGGACGTCAGACCGCAGGGACCAGGGGTGTCACAACACCAATATCCAAACTGGGAAACACTGAACGTTTCATATTAGTTACAAGATGTGTTACTGTATTAATCATTAGTTCTAAGTAGGCTATATATTATTTTAAGTAGTAATTTAGAAATTTGTAATAAGTTGTTTATGGTAGCTCAGGGTCAACCCTGGACCAGTAAAACCCATGTACGATGGCCATCCTTGTGTAGAACTAGGAATAATTTTGAATTAAGGTTATGCGATAACAAAATGTTTTTCGTTATTTACAAGGGTATATATATATGTGTTCTGAAACCTTGTGTGAGCATTATGTGTGACAGTGAGTGTCCAGAATATTTTTCCATGTAAATGTTCTTTGGTGGGTATTGTAATACATGCCTGTGATACTTTATAATAAATGCCTATAGAATACACTATCTAGCGTCTCTGGGTCACTTTCCACCTTGGAAATTCGTTGTTCGTCCCGACCTAGACGTACTCATTGCTTATTTTCTATTTTCTTCGAACAACGTGGCGCCCAGGCAGACACTCGGAACCGACTTGCGGGTAAACAACCAGCTGCCCACCACCCCTTCTCCACTGAGCAGCCGTGAGCACCGTCAGCACTGTCCCTACGAGATTGTTGGGGACGTGACAAAACGACTAATGATGGGCAACCAAGTTGTAAACGTTTTGTATGTTTCTTGTTTGTTTTGAAGATTTGTTTTCAAAATCAGGATATTTTATTGTTTGACAGCTTGATGTTTGCCGATCGATTCATTTAATTTGTTTCATTGTTGTAAAACAAGCTTGCAAGAAGCCTACCTAACGTGGACGACGACGACGACAATAACAACAACAACAACGACGATAATATCCGGTTCGACTGGAGTAGGCCTTCTCTTCTCGAGCTTTGATTGGTTCGTCATAAGAAGTTGAAATAAGAAATGGAATTGAATAATTTCTTATGACTATTTCAATCCACTGTGACAGTTGTGAACCATAGCATTGTTATTGCATGTTCCATTTCGCTTAAACCTTATTGCTATTTCACTATTTCAACTCTTATTTCAATTGTGAATCCGCCTTCTAGTAGCATTTTCTATGAGCGGTAAAAATCCGTTAGCAAGCATAGTATTTAAATATTGTTGTGTATGTTGTGATTCACTCTCCCTCTCTTGATTAGTATTAATATTAATATTTATGTCTTCTATCAGTATAACGTGCATGTTTTTTTCTTTGGATATTGTGTATTGTAATTTGTTTATGAAGGTCTGTATATTGCTTCATGGTGATCTGTACATGGCAAGAATAGAAAATGATTTTTTTGCCAATTACAATTTGAATGTTAATATAGTTAGCTTGAGATATTTCTTCTACCATTGAAATACGCAATTGGTTGTAGATTCCATTTCTAATAAACATTGAAATGCCGTCAAATTGTGTTACCTTGTTACTATAGTTATAGGTTGTGTAGTTTTTAATTTTAAAATTGGTTTCATTCGTTCTTATAAGCTGTGTTTCTGTGAGGATTATTATATCAAATGTAACTTTACAAGTTTGTAATGTAATTATGAGTTCATCAAAGTGTTTTCTAATACTACCTATATTAAAATGTATTATCTTTAATCCTGATACATGCTTAAACGTATCATGTAGTTCATCAATGCTCCCGAGCATGAGAGATGAGTTGACTTCATCCAGATCGTATAAATCCTCGGTTATTATCTTGTTAACGATAGAAAGAATAGACTACAATCATGCAATTCAAGATCTGTAAAAAAGAAACAAGAAACTTAATATATAATATAGTACTATATACTGACAATATATAGTATATACATGGTACTAATAATAAAGAATAAAGTTAACTACTTAACTAAACTAAAATAAAATTACATTAATCATATAGAGAGTTACGAAGCAAAGAGTAGGATGGTCTATTTGTGAGTGTACAGTCTTATGATATAATGGAATAATTGCAAATAAGATTAAAATGGTTGATAGTTAAATGGCAATAGAAACAGCTC
Organism: Isoperla grammatica; assembly: GCA_945910005.1. NCBI lineage: Eukaryota > Metazoa > Arthropoda > Insecta > Plecoptera > Perlodidae > Isoperla > Isoperla grammatica. Next base: position 14,601,807 of record OX246747.1, read on the forward strand.
ATGAATTAAGAAGAGAGACATGATGAGAACAATGATGTTATACTGCATAAGTTCCAATGTATAGCGTAGAAGAGTGTGAAGTGCGGCCGCACAGGATAAGTGTACGGTTTATTACTGGTTGTAAGCCTAGGCGTTCTTTGAGGGACATACCAATTGTAGGCTCCTCACCTGAATCGGGTCACCAGGCCAGGGTAGTCGTCCTGATTCGTGAGGTTGTACTTTTTATTATCCGGACATAACACAAAGATCTTACCATCTTGTGTCCAAACGTGCTTTTTGCCTGCAAGAGCAACACATTTCTGTACTAGACTTATCCTCTGACTTGTTAGGGATTCGGTTACTGCAATGCTGGTTCCTTTGAGGTTTCTTTTTTGTCGCCAAATGTCGTTCCTGGTGGAGTAGCTGATGAATTTTACACAGTGCTTTTTTTCTTAAATAAAGTTAGCCGGTACGTTCGGTATAATATTTCATGTGACTGGCGTGGTATAGCTGGGGCCAGCCGCCGGAGGCAAATTCGCCGTAGGCGAAAAAATGTTGGGGTACTGCATTAAGATGGAAGATTACGTAGTGCTATAATTTACCTTCACCCGCTAGATGCCTCTGAAAATCACTTCTGAGCGGAGGGGAAATGTTACTGCGTGGTGGTGGGGATAGTTCTACTCGAGACGTCGACAAGAGAAGGTCTCGGCTGCTGTTCCGTTCCGTTCAGACGCGTAGTCGTTTGGCCAAGTCGCCCAAGGAATGAATGGAGAGCCCCCGCGGAGGTGCCTATTGTCACAGTCTCGAACTGCTGCCCGTCCTTATCCCGACTACTCGCTGGCTAGTCACGGCCGGGCGCAGAACAATTCAAACCTTTTCTTTTGTCTTGCTAGGTACTTTATTTACAACACGTTTTTCGTGAATCATATTAGTTTCGTTGCCGCATAGTGTTCGTGATTAGGTGTTGATCATGAGACTTTTTGACTTTTTGCTCTACGATGAAAACAACAGATTTAATCCAAATTCCAATACTCAATACTGCATTGATGGTGATGGTGATGATGATGATTGTGATGATAGTGATGATGAAGATGATGATATTTGGGCTTAGACGATGAGTGGGTGATGATCATGATGATGAAAAACCACCACATGACATCCATGCCCAAGGCAATTTCGAACCTGGAACGCAGATACCGCGGTTTACTAGACCAACGCCTAATCGACTGCGGCCAACTACACTGGCAAACTGGCTAATGACAAGTGGTTTACCATATGGTATTTTGTTGATGTAAGGCATAAGTTTATTTTTCACGTTCATACTTCATACTTAATATACATACATCAACACACTATAACTATTATATAGATTGTAAAGTGTCATCATCTATCCCCCAAGCTGTTGCTCGGCAAGCCGGAGACGTAGGTTCGATTCCAAGACGAGTCAGGTAAGTAAAGAAAGAGATTCGAACCCACTTACAATATGGATATTCCGACCCAGGTAACAAATGCTGCGAAATGCGTAACATTTCTGTCACCTTGTATTTTTTTTTGTCACAGGCTGCCACCAACCCCCTCCTACAACTAGGTATTGGTCGTACAAACTTCGGTTACAAACATTTGACATGAATGTGTGCCAGAAGTTTGTTTCAAGTTGTAACGATATATTCATCGCATAGCATCATCTCCACAACTAGGCTTGGTGTAAAAGTTGGTTCTAATTACAAGGTAATAATTTAATAAATGAAGACAAAGTTCCAGTTGAATAAAATAAGCATTCTTTATTTTAAATGTCTGTTTAAACTGCTGGTGAAGCGTTAGAGGTCAAGAGTGCAGTGGTATTTCTCACCGTGTCTAATTTAGAGCTTATATTGATCGGTTATGTAGTTCAATAATGAAACAATACTATTGTCTGTTATGAATATAAACTAGGTTATTCTCACGTATTTCTTGCCAAAATAGTGATATGTTATTATTTCGATGTCTTTACATATCTTCGGACATTTACTACGTCTAAATTAAAACATCAATTAAAAAATCGATTATAGCTCACAAAAATATACAGCAATATGCGAATGAGTATGCAAACACAATAGTATCCAAATACATTCTATACTACATGGCACTACACAAATCATAATAATAATTTAAAAAAAAATAATAATAATAATAATAATAATAATAATAATAATAATAAAAATAATAATACTTATACTTATACATCATTTAAATCAATGTTTAAATAGGTGATTACAGTTTACCAAAATATACATCAATTTTTCAACACAAATTGTATACAATTTGGAAATATATTATAATACGTCGTGTTTCTACAACCTTATGAACATTCATAAAATAGCCATCAGCTCAAACTAAAGGTAAGCATGAACCATTGTTGTATTGTATGCGCAACAAGACAACCAGTCACGTGCTGTTGTACGGATAGTATTGGAGTGTCAAATACTGAAGATAACATCCATATTCCAATCGCCGATATGGTAAATTGGTTACACAACCCTGTACCAGAGGTTTATAAAAGTTACAAAATATATAATTATAATTTCTTGTTCGTTGATGGAATATCGCGGGTGTGAAGACATGTGCCGGTAAAGAGAATACATGTTTGTAAGCACACCATCGATAGAGTTGTAAAATTTGGCAATTATCCAAACAAATAGGTTTTACTGAGGGGACGAACTCAGCGAAGACGCACAAGTGGCGTAATTACGACGTCTGTACTCTTGTGCAACGCACATCACGAAGAGAGTACACACAACTTGTAGCAAAATCAACATGTACTACACTTGCCGTGTATGCTTTGGAATACAAAAGATTAAATACATTCTAACGCGAGGAGATCAAATGCACAAGACAACTTCAATTACTACGACGAATACAGGGTCATAGGAAACTATTGTGTTGCTATAGCTCCAGGCGTTCTGGATATCGGAGCCACGGGGGTGCCTGCCTGGGTTGTCATTGTGGTTACTGAAGATCACTGAATGGTGGAAACACTCCCACAAGACAAACTACCAAACAAATGCCGGGGTCTAAACAATACAATTGGAGCAGTCCGCGCTAATATTGTTGTTGTCGGTCCTATGGAGCTAAGAGGCGTGAGTTCGAATCCCGTGTTTAAATCATTATCATCTCATTCATTAATTATAATAATAATAATAATAATAATGATAATAATAATAATAATAATAATAATAATAATAATAATAATAATAATAATAATTATAATAATAATAATAATGATAATAATAATAATAATAATAATAATAATAATAATAATAATAATAATAAAAATAATATTAAAAATAAAAAAATAACAATAATAGTAATAATAATAATAATAATGATGATAACAATAATTTTTCGTGGGATTACCCGTTCTAGAGTGCACACCAGCTTTACCTGATGTGTCCCTCTTCATATGCCTAACCAGGTTATTAGGGTGTGTTTATAGTTAGGAAGGAATGTCCGAGAGCTGCTGGTAGGACTCATTCCCAGCATTCGCCTTTACGACTGAGGAAGCCCTAGGAAAAAACCTTCAGTCATGACTGCCGGTGGCCGGAATCGAACCGGCGATCTCCCGAACTAGAGTCTCGCGTCTTACCGCTGAGTCGACTCATCGCCTCTTGGACAAATGCTACAACAATGTAATTGTTCATAGCTTTGTTGTGATCTTATAGGTAACGTTCGCGCAAGTGTGATATTTATTGGCATAATAAATAATTACTGATTATTTATTGAATGTCATAAACTGCAATCGCAGCTGTCAATACATTTTCAGTGCGATGCGATTGTTGAATAGAATTGTACAATAGAATCATACATTTACTGGAAACTCACACAAGTGTATTGCACTAGGTAGGCCAACCGAGTTCTCAAACAAGGACAGCCAATCAAAGATAGTATTGGGAAACAATTATTGCGAGGTCGGATTGGAACTCTTTTTTCTACGTATTTACAAAGCAAATTTATAATATTATAAACAAACATATTCTTGATATTTAAACATGTAATGTACACAATAGGGAATGTTCCACATTTCCCGATATTGGTTCCATCATGCGAAATAGATAGATAGGCCCGTATCTACAAATACCGGCAACATACTTTCCCCATTTCAAAATGTCACAGTTCGATTTTTATAACGTTACCAAGTTTGACATGTTGCCTTTCCCGGACTTATCGTGAAACGAATGGTTACGTCATAACTGACTAAACATCACTGTTTATGAATGAATTTGCCAATCAACAATTCACACTTCCTTAGTAACAATAATGTAGAAGTAGTGCTAGTTTTGAACATTTGCCCCTCCCCCCCCCCCCCCCCCCCCTTCATTCGATGTCTACACCCCCGGGATTCGAAATAGTACCCCCGGGAACCAAATTCTGAAATCAACACCGATTATGCTTCAATCTACAGACATAGAATCTGCATCTTTCTGATCTTACTTCTATTGATAAATGAGAATGTTCGCAATCATGATTTTATCGGCAATATACACGCCATCCCATGTGGTAAATATGGGGGGGGGGGGGTCCTATTTCGGGTTATAGAAATTATTCGGACTTCCTTATGGATCCCTTCCCGTCCGTGTGTCTCGTACGTTAGGGCACCGGTGCTAAGTGTGTCAGTTACTTAGAGACGTGGGTTCGAATCACACCTAACGTAAGCCTACGTGTTTTTTGTAATTATACTTGTAATCACTTTGTATAATCTCTATAAAGCCTCATAGTCTCGAATACCATAATTGTAATAACAGATATGTAAAGCAACAATAATCAATACGTATCATTATCTTCATGAATCTCCACCCCATTCGATATTGGTTCTCGTACAAAATCTAAAGCGAATGGCCACAACAAATGTCTTTAGGATCGAAACATATGTCAGTCCTACTGTTTCGCGTTTAGCAGACCTCCATGAGCAAGAAGGGTAGCTATGGAAAGGAATGTGGTTGTTTTGTTTGGGGAGCGGCTACAGCCAGCCAGGCAGCCAGCCAGGCGCCCGACCGGCACGGTAGGGGAAGTGACTGCCATGCTTCAACTAGTGAACGAAAACTCCACGGCAGCATCTATCAGTACAAATCACGCGATATTGTAGACGCAACTGTGGCTTACCTAATTAAGATATCGCATTGAAATTTTAAAACTTAGTTATTTAGATCATGCTTAAGATCCACAGTTTTTTTAATTTTTCAGTTTAGGTTCCGTGTGAATTTTCAAATTTGAATAATAAAAAAAAATAATAGTTATCACATTTGTGAAAATGTAAAAAGCTATAAACCTGATGACATCTGTTTTCTATACACAGAAAAAACTGCATTGAAATAGAGGCTATAGTTTAGAAATTATAGCGCATTCCCTAAGACCCTGTAAACAAGCCTGGTATCCTTCCCCCTTAAGTTTGATGGCCAAAAACGCATTTTTAAGGCGGATTTGTATCGTAGATATCGACGTAATATGAAGCTTATGTTGCACAGCTCATGACTGGGATTAGATCCTGTGTCCACACGATCGAGCAGCGTCCGCAGAAAACATAAAATATCTTTTTTTTTAAACGTGCCAATAGTGATGGTTTCATTGTTATAAGACGGAAACTAAAATTATTTTTTCAGCCCCCCCCCCCCTCATGTTGAATCCGCCCCTGTTTAACGTGACCCATACACGAGACGTGCATTTACTCACTACAAACTTAATAGTTAATATTTGTTTTAAAATAATTTATAGCTCACCATCATCAATGATATCATTGATATCGAATGCAAAGCAATTTCCAAACATGACTCATAGTCGTGTTCTCGTCAACAACACGTCGGTCTCTTGCTCTGTTTCGGGTATAGGTGGCGAGGTGACGACCCAAGAAGTTATTTTTCGGTTTATTTTTATTTTTTACGACGACATCTCCACTCGTCAACAGAGAGGAATCTAACCCTGCCACACACAACTTACAATCCCTTGACCACCGATCTCCCCCCCCCCCCCCCCCCCTCCCTCCCCCAACACAACCCAATCGTTGTCTGTAAATTGAAAAGGCGCTTTCAAGGAAAACAGAAAATTAAGAATGGGTACATTCTCTTTTGCGGTTCCCAGAAGCTACTCTTGACAGTTGACATTTTAGTCAAAACAACCCTAATTATCTTTCCTTAGAACTGATGACCCAAATAATAGAAAAGATTACTGTAGTGAGTGGTCGCCAAGAGTCTAAAAATAAGTGATTTACTACAATATGTCACACCCATGTCACCAGCAGGTGGCAACATTCTTATATTTCAATGAAACATATTTTGCAGTCACAAGCCTGTCACACTGCACAATTCAAAGTTATTCACGCGCTTCAAGGCTAATCGTAGCGTACCGGCTATAGTGTGACTTTATTGCCTTTTACCGGTACGCCTCTTGTGTTAGCCGGTACGCGTACCGGCTCGTACCGGCCGAAAAAAAGCCCTGATTTTACAATTATTGGTCTAAGGGGGCAGACTCCGTGGTTTGTGCTGGGCTCCCTAGATCCTACTCGATGGGATCAATCAATATCCAGGGGAGACAGTGTAAAGTTTAGCCGTAAGTGATTGTTTATTGTTTCAATTGCGAGTTTGGTTGTATCCTCTTTATCCGTTTCAGGAATACCATGAATGATGAGTAATAGTAGGAATACCATGAATAATGAGTAATAGTAGGAATACCATGAGTAATGAGTAATAGTAGGAATACCATGAATAATGAGTAATAGTAGGAATACCATGAATAATGAGTAATAGTAGGAATACCATGAGTAATGAGTAATAGTAGGAATACCATGAATAATGAGTAGCTAAGCTCCTCAGTCTGTCATTGCACATTCTGTTACGTAAATAAGTTTTGAGTCAGCATAAACATGAAAAAGTTCTCTCGCACGCAGCGCTCGATGATGGGATGGTCAGGCCTATTTTGCATAATTAGAGTTCTGGGAAAATAGCAGTAATTTTTTCATTTCGTAGCAAAAAAATCCAAAACACACCAAAAACAGGAAAATCACTACAAAAATCATTTCAATTGAAATGGACTATGGAGTATAGCCGAGTGCATACATTTGTTAATTTAATATAATATGTAGAGTACAATGATTTTAATTAATGGCTTAATGGCAGGGTTGAATGAGAGAATAGCACACGTTTCAATGGTGCTCTTGTTTCATGCCAGTACGACGGTCTGTGAGGACAAGGTTATATGAACTGAAAAGCGCTCTGCATCCTCCACACTATTCACAGGAGCCCAAATTGTTTGTAGGGAAGCATCAGCAAACTTTTTTTTTCCCTCTCATTTTGTTCTGGCTAGAAGAACGCTCTGGAAGTTAACAGATGCGGATGGTCTATAAAGTTTGATGGAGTTCTTGTCTATTGGTTTGAAGTAGTGAATTTCCCTGGTGTTCGGAATAGTTGAAACATTGTCATAGCTAGACATTAAAAAATTCTCTTCTTTTTCAACCATTATGAATGTCACAAAAGAAAGAAAACATCTCTTTGATTTTAGTGGTGCAGGAATCAAACATTGCAAGTGGTGTAACAATGAGTTGATCCTGCAAAGAGGCTTTTGTTACTAGTAGTCTCTTGACGGTCCCACCAATCCCATCGCAAGGTCATTTGCCATGACTGGTGGCAAAAAAGTGCCACTCGGCCATTAGTCCATAGTCTGTGACTTTCGTCTAAGACTTTCGTAATGTGTGGGGCAAAGGATTACAATTAATTTAAGATGACTCGTTGAAAAGTGTACACTGCTGTTGTGGAGTGTTAGTGATAATCACCTTATGCACATACTTTTTGACTTTAGTTCACCGTTATCATCTTTCGAGTATAATACAAATGGATGGAGGGTCGCTTGAGCAGCCCAGTGATACGTTTGTATTTCATCCTTTACAACGAACGTGAAGTTTTCTGAAAAATCACCGCTTATTATGCATTCGTCACTTTCTTAGTTTTCTTTTTTGTCTTTCAGAAGTAATTTTTGACCAAAATGGGGCGGGTCTAGGGTACCAGCCTATCTATAGTAAGCTACTTCGGTAGCCGAATGGTCAGCCCTAGCTCTGGGCTGTGTACTCGGACCCGTCTCTTCTACGAGCTGTCAATTTATTTTATTTTCACTCTCTCCCTCCACTCACCCACTTCACTTCTCCGGTAGGCCTAACGCACTGTCTGTCTTTTCGCATTGTAAGCGATGCTGTAACAGCGCCAGGGGAAAGTCCCACACCAGTCATGTTTTCATTCACTGTTTTGTTGAAACCCATATTGGAAGTGGAAATTGCATCCGCTGCTGCCATATGTCGATTCTTGTTGCTTGATTGGTATTTGGGCTGAACGTCTCATATTTTTGCAACTTGGCTAATCGAGACGATGAATGGGTGAAATATGAAGATGAAATTGGGGGCTCTTTGGACGAAAGGGGCAAGTAGGAGGGCGCGTGAGGAAAGGGGAAAGGGGAGGGGGGAGGTGTGGACTGCACTTCGTCTGACTTCTCCTCCTCGACCAGTCCGGCTTGGGTGGCCCTACCAGAAGCATACGCTTCCGCCGGCATAGCTCTCGGGATCAACAAAGCACGCAAACCTGCCCACCACGATAAGGTGGCAGTTGTTGGGCAGGTCGATTCTTGTTTCAGAGACAATTTATGTATCTTTATTACACTTAAGTTGCCACATCATGTGGTGTAGGCTTTTATTGGAATAAATAATAATAATTATAATGTCTTCATTTCATGGAAGGAAATGGGCTAATTTAAGCCGCCATGGCTTCTCTTGCAACTGACTCCAACTGAATCAGTTGTTCAAGAAAGAGCATTAGTTCACAGAAAAGAGTTTTGAGTAAATCACAGAAAACTGTCTCAATCTTAAAAAAATTATATAAAAATTAATTTAAGCGTACACAAAATTAAGTCATAGTAATTGTCATATAATTATGAAAAATAAAATACAAAGACCTAAAAAGACAAAGACAAAGACCTTTAAATAAAATTTAAAGACCTTTATGTGAGGTCATAAACCTTGTGGACTAATGCCCTTTCTTGAACAAATGAAATTTTGTATACCTACTTTATTGTACAAGTTGAAATTAATAATGGAAAATTAATGAATGTATTGTTTTTTTATAATATAAATGTTACATTAACATTAGTAAGGCTTGAGTAAATAATAGATAAAATTAAGATTCATGCCAGGAATAAGTAAAATTAAAGGAAATAAAGAATGATCGAATCATTTTTTAAGAATGATTTTTATGGTTCTACTTCCAACTACTTCAATCATCTTCAACGCTGGCAGTAGTTTTCCAGGCCAGTATCTCATTGTAAAACTCCATGGCTTCTTCTGGAATGTACTGCATCAGCTTTCGAATATCTTCCATTTGTTTTATGTTTATGGGATTTTGCTCGTCTGGGTAAGCTTTATTTTCCGGAAGAAGTACAATCAAACCTGATTGAGCTCTAGATACAATCAAGTCAAATGTGTGTACTTCGAGGCCACTACTGATTAGTAGGAATACCATGAATAATGAGTAGCTAAGCTACTCAGTCTGTCGTTGCACATTCTGTTACGTAAATAAGTTTTGAGTCGGCGTAAAAATAACAAGTTCTCTCGCACGCAGCGCTCGATGATGGGATTGTCAGGCCTATTACGCATTATTAGAGTTCTGGGAAAATAGCAGTTATTTTTTCATTTTATAGCAAAAATAAAATCCAAAATAACACTTTATAGCAGGGGTCAGCAACTAAATTGTGTATAGTGCCGCCTACCAGTTCTGCGTAATGTACATGAGGCCACAGGTCCGGGCCACTTCTAGTGCGAGAAATTACACCCCTGTTCTCGGGCCAATTTGTTGGGCTCGCGTCTGTACAAGATATGCTTAGAACGTCCTGCAAGTGGTTATCGGTGATTTGTTAATCTAGGTTTTTACCTGATATTGTTCAAATGTACGTAGATCCCACCATAACACACATGTGGATCGCAACTTGACTTAATCCTCGATAGTTCTGTTTTGAATCTTTTGATACATATTTTGCCTAAAACATGTGTGGGCGTGTCCAGCAGCAGACTTCAGTGGCGAACAGCAAATCATAATTTTCGCGTTAACGTTATCCAAGAATTCGCTGAACTCTCAGTATTCGGTACTGTAGAGACGAGCGCTTTTATAAAATTGATTAATTTGAACAACGTATCCACACATGTGTCTACTTATATGTCTAATCACGGTAATGGTTGATGTTTAAAATATTTACTTGAATTTTTCTAGCAGTGGTGGAAACTAGGAATAATAATTGCAATTTCCTTATAAATAAATAAATTAGTGGAGGGCCACAAAAATTAGCCCCGCTTGGCCCCGTACATGGCCCGTGGGCCGCCTGTTGCCGACCCCTGCTTTCTTTTCTATATAGCAAAAAGGGAAAAATAGACCAATAACAGGAAAATCACTACAAAAATCATTTTCATTGAAATGGAGTATAGCCGAGTGCATACATTTATTAATTTAATATATGTAGAGTACAATGATTTTAATTAATTGCTTAATGGCAGGGTTGAGTGAGAGAATAGCACACGTTTCAATTTATTTATTTATTTATTTATTTATTTATTTAATGTCTATCCTATTCAGTTATAAAAACTGATTTACAAAGGTGCTCTTGTTTCATGCGAGTACGACGGTCTGTGAGGATAAGGTTATACGAACTGAAAAGCGCTCTGCATCCTCCACACTATTCACAGGAGCCCAAATTGTTTGTAGGGAAGCATCAGCAAACTTTTGTTTTTTCTCTCATCTCTCAAGAGCAGCCGAAGGATGTTCAAATTGCCGTCTTTGACTCCATTTATTAATTGACAATAAAAATACAGATAGCCTTCAATGAAACTATCTTCAGAGATGTTGTGGAAAGCAGGCATCTTGTTTTTTAATTTTTTAATTATTTCCACGTTTGGGGTTGGTTGCTGCCCAGCAATGGCTGTTACACCCCTGATTAGCGGGAACAATCCAGGTGGACCTGTTTGGCCGGGCTTAGCATCCAGTCGGGGTGGGCGTGGGTAGATTTGTTGCAGTGTGAAGATTGAGTAGGATGGGCGCCACGTAATTGAGTTTGTTGTCGGGAAACCAATTACACAAGAAATCCGACTTAGCATATGATTTAGTAATATATTCTGCAGCTGTCAGATCTATATAGTAGGTACCAAAATTAACAATGAACATATAGTAAGTACCACAACATTAAAACAAAGATAACAATATTATAGTCTCCTACTTTTCTCACAAACTACATACGTAATGCTAGGTTGTTTCTTTATATTAATGCAAACAAAGGTAAATTAAGATCTCTCGTTATTGTAACTGCAATTATAAGGCGACCGTGAAGTGACGTATCGTATGATTTTTGTTTTGTTTGACGTAGTGACGCGGTAGTTCCGCTACAGTAGGGGCTAATTGGTCGCCCAAAGAAGTGCTGGTCTTCTGTTGTTAGCACTGTGTTCAGTGTAGGCCAATGTGCCATACACACCAAACTTGATCGTATCGATACTGTGATAGGTCTTACCTTCTTCAATTGACCGGTGAAGTAAGCGGCGGCTGCATCTACGTGAAAAATCTCATTAATTAATCCGATAATAATATTGTTCACTATGTAAATATAGAATTCAAACGGTTTGAAATAACTTATAATTTACACAGGTCTGTACGAGTCCTCGTATATTCCTTCTCGTAGGTTACCGCAACCCCACAGCGTCCTGTTCTCGTCAGGGTTCGACAGAGACTGGCCCGGGTTGTTCTTGTCATTCTACGTACGCACAGATGTTGTATCGGTTATATCGTTTTGCACTTTGTTCTTATGCATGTTGAAGACGTTTATAATTCGTGACGCAAAACCTGGCGTCACATGGCGAGGTTGAAACATGTGTGGGCTGTGCACATTCTTTTAGAGAAGCAGTGCTCTAATGGTTCTAGTCCTATCATCTACTTGATAGAATATTCTAGAAGTACATACGGTTGGTAACGCGCAGAAGGGAGATTTAAATCTACTATACTATACTAATACTATACTGTAATCAGAGCTGGGCAAAATACTCAAATACAGTATTTGTATTTTAGATACAAAATACAAAATACTGAAATACTGAAATAAATGTAGGCCTATTTTAGATACAAAATACAAGATACATTTAGAAACATGTATTTTCGATACAAAATACATTTGTATTTTCAAAAATACTTGCAATAAAATACATTTTCCCATGCTACAACTACAACTATTGGGAACTAAAGAACAACCAAAATTATTTTCTTTTAAAATTTTGGATGTAGGTTTAACAAAAGCAAGTGCTTAGTGTATGTCTAGAACATTTATTTATTCATCATCATGTAATGGACAGTACAATACAAACAATGATGGTAGCACTAGCTTGATTCAAATTACACTCATTGCTGCCCATTGGCCATTGGCTTTCAGAATTACAAGTTTTTGGAACAATCTGTCCGATAATGCATTTCTGAGTAGATTGTTTACAATACTGGCAAATGAAAACATCCTGTCCACTGGGGCGGGCGGTCGGTAATTCTGCCACAATTTATCGATTTTGTTGCCACTTTGCCGTCGGGCTCGTCGCGGCGCGAAGATGTATTTTGTTGAGAGAAGTATTTCGTAAAATACAAAATACTTTGAAAAATGTATTTATTTATTTATTTATTTATTTATTTATTTATTTATTTATTTATTTATTTATTTATTTATTTATTTATTTATTTATTTATTTATTTATTTATTTATTTATTTATTTATTAGGACACAATATTTATACAATTACAAATTTACTTATAATGTATGAAATAATTATTTGAAACAGTTTTCACCGTGTTGTCCATGTCGTAATGTCCTACTTTCCATTTCATATCATTTCTTAGCTGTATAACCACAATACAAGATTTTATGTACATTGTCAAGATGACTGATGAGTAAAAATTACATCATAAGGTCGTATAGGCTTTGAAGTCATTGTATGGCTCATAGCTTGGTTCCTTGACCGGTGAACTCGGCTACATCATAATACTGCTCCGCTTTCAGAAACATGGTTATTTTGCGTTTGAATGTTCGTATATCTGGGGAGTCTTTGATCTGATCTGGAAGCTTGTTGTAGAGTCTACGACCTGTCTGTAGAATTCCATGATAAGCCAAGCTTAGCTTGCAGTATTCGTGCTGTAATTCGGAGGATCCTCGAGTGTTGTAGTGGTGGCTAGCCGCTTGGAACAGGTGAAGGTTTTCCCTGGTGAACATGCACACTTGTCGGATGTATAAGCACGGCAGCGGCAGTATATTTAGGTCCTTGAAGTAGGGTCTGCAAGATGTTCTTCTACACGCGCCCACCATGTACCGGATTATTCTCTTCTGAGCAACAAATACCCGCTTAGCCGAGGACGAGCTACCCCAAAACACTATACCATATATTGTACAAAATACAAATGTATTTCAAATACATGTATTTTCGATACTGCTGACTGTAATCTACTATACTATATTATATTTTATTGTTGTGTGGTACAGGCCTTTGTGTAGAGGCAAGTACTCCCGGCATGAGTTGTTCCGAGTTCCGTGTTGAGAAGTTAAATCGGTCCGCGCTCTATCGGTGTTCTGGGTTGTTGCTAGCTGCGGCCTTGAAGACAGGTGGAGGGTTGGCATGAGGTCACTCTCGGTCAGTGGGTGGCGTCTGCTCTTCACACCCCTCGAGCTTGCTTCTGAGGCCAGCAAGCGTTGTTGCCGTCTCTCGCCGCTTGTTGACAGACCGTCTTGGGTCCAGACATTCCGCATTCCCACCTTCTCAATTGCTTCCTGTAACACTTGTCTCCTTGCAGCCGTGAGGTCTTCTCTTATCACAATCCTTGTTCCTTGTTGGTATCTTTTGTTTCAGGATATCACGTCCCTCTGCCTGTAGCTCACCAGCTTTACTATGATAGGCCTTGGGGGGCCAGTTTTATCATGGGCAGGAGGGGGACCAATTCTATGTGATCTCGATATGTCACATTCCCGCATACCTAGCTCTAGGCCACCGTCGCCTATTCTACCATTGAGGACGAGCTGTTCAGTATCTTCCCCCGTGTTTCCGGAATGCCGAAGATTCTCAGATTTTCGATCTTTGGTATTGCTCGAGATCGTCAGTTCTGCGGATAAGATCCTGTTCAAGGTTATTAATCTTAGCCACTTGATTTGGTCCCTTTAGCTGTCATGATCCTACAATATATTGCTATTGATGCACAATTAGTCATTTTTTAATTTAAATTACACAAAACAGGTATATACAGGCTACTACACTAATTAGCCTACTTCTGAACTGCTGAAATAAATTGCTGAAATGCACATGTACAATGTACATACTTACAGACTAGGTATAAATTAAAATATAAATATAAACAAATTCAGTATTATATGGGTCATTTTTTCAAACCTGACACATTTAGATGAACAAAATATTGGGATTAAAAATAAAAATTTTATGAAATTTTTTTTGGGGGATCATAATACATAATGAAATGATACTACAGTTTTGGCAGAGCTAAAATGCTGTTTATTTATTAATAAAAGGTAATTAAATATGTTTATAGTAATACCACTGACATTGAAAATGGTTGCTGCGTAACACCAGTGAGTGAGTGTATTGGTAACACTACTGACAATTGCAGTTACTTCAACTGTAAATGCATATAACATGCATAATTTAACATACCACTCACTGATTCAGTCTTACATGGGTCATTCTCAAAAAAATTGACTCTTTGACAAATGCAATGCAGATTTAAAAAATGTTTACCTACGATTATCAGAATAATAGGGTACAACAAATGTATCTCCTATGCTGTAAATGGGTTTGCCTATTTTTTAATATTTAGTAGTTTAAAATATGCACTTGCGTACTCAAATGCGTCTCGGGATGTCATGAGTGTTACCGTGCAATACAATGACTTACTAAGGAGAACAAAAATAAAACATGTTAGTTTAATCTTTTGAATACCCTTTATTTTGTTCCCTCATAAGGAACGTACAATCATTATCCATTAGAAATTTAATTTAAGTTATTTTATCAATTCAATACTGTCATGAGTGTTACCAGTGCTAACATTTCACTTACTTTCGAACCTTGTTAATGAGGATTGGCTTTAGATATCTGATTAAATTAAATTAAGTAGTATAGGTTCAAGTATAACTAACAATAAAAGTATAATTGGAAGTACTTCATGTTTTTAAATAGTTAAATATTTAGATAAGATGGCTGGGTAACATTCATGACATGAAGTAACATTCATGACGTAAAGTAACATTCATGACATAAAGTACCATTCATGGCAATAATAAGTTTAAATCTTATTCTTGTGGGCCATTGCCATTTCTTTTAAGATATTCAAAGGCTTATTTCCTTTTATACACATTCATTTCCATCGGAAACACATACAGTTCACGCCGCTTTTTCATACGTAGTGTTGGCTCCGGCAATATTTCCAGCACTTGATCGAAATAAATAAATGAGGGTATTTCAATGTCGTTGATTGTGAAGCATGTTCCCAAGGACTGGTGTTTGAGGTATAATACCTTGATATCACCATCTTCTTCCACACCACTTTGGCAAACTGCCACATAGCAATACTCTGTATTGCGTGAACGCATTGCAGTAGGTAGCTCAACCAGAACGTTAGTCCCTTGGCTTATGTTTTTGCAGTGAAGAGTTGTAGGTGGAATAGGTGAGCTGGATCCTGCCAACACCGGCGGTGTACTATCGACGCTCACATGTTGTGCAGCAAAATTTACTAGGGGCAGATCATCGTCTTCATCTGACGTGTAGATACCTTGCCCATACCTTTCCCTTACAAAGGTTATTTTTTGCATAGGCAAATGGCAAGTACAGAGCTGGCCTTTCAATAGATCATTCTGTTCACAGAAACAAGAAATGGTGCGATAACACATGCTTCCTTGTGAGAACGTACACAGTTGGTGAATCTGACGGGTACCTTTGATTGTTGCTAAATTGTTTGGAATCGTCTTGGCCATCTTTTCGATTGACTCATTGTCTACAAAAAACAAATGTATTTTAGATGGGCCAGCCTCCTTAAGAGTTTCATACAAAACTCGAGCATTTGCTATGTCATTGCCTTAGGATACTATCTTATCGGCTTGGCGTTTGACTGCACCCCCTATCCCATCTGCAGCCCCCTTGCCATGACCTGCCTCAAAGAAAGACCAGGTTGCTGCCGAAAACCCTATCTAATAAGTGAGTGTACAGAAAAGAAAGAAATTTTTCTTCTGATGGTACTGGGATGAAGGCCCATAGGAGAAGAAATGCAGTAGGGCCTACCTTAACTGCTGGTGATTTTTTCTTAATCAGATCAAATATTGGTCTCATGTGGGCCCATATGGCAGGAGGCTTTTAAAAAACCATATTCATATATATTTTTAGACAGAAGATAGAAATTCCATTTTTGCTTATATTGCAATGTTGGACCATCACTATAAAAATGGATTTGACTAACTTCAGGATGTTCAGTTCGAATTAATTGGAGAACAGGCTCAAGGTGCATCCATATAGCTGGCGGTCCATGCTGCAGGTTATCTGATATGGTGCCAAAACAAATGGGATCTTTCTTGAGTATTAACCAGTGATACGTTTGTCTTTCATCCTGTACAACGAACGTGAAGTTTTCTGAAAAATCACCGCTTATTATGCATTCGTCACTTTCTAAGTTTTCTTTTTTGTCTTTCAGAAGTAATTTTTGACGAAAATGGGGCGGGTCTAGGGTACCAGCCTATCTATAGTAAGCTACTTCGGTAGCCGAATGGTCAGCCCTAGCTCTGGGCTGTGTACTCGGACCCGTCTCTTCTACGAGCTGTCAATTTATTTTATTTTCACTCTCTCTCCCACTTCCTCTCCCCACTCGCCCACTTCACTTCTCCAGTATGCCTAACGCACAGTCTGTCTTTTCGCATTGTTGTAAACGATGCTGTAACAGCACCAGGGGAAGAAAAGTCCAACACCAACACCAGTCATGTTTTCATTCACTGTTTTGTTGCAACCCATATTGGAAATGGAAATTGCATCCGCTGCTGCCATATGTCGGTTCTTGTTTCAGAGACAAATGTATCTTTATTACACCTAAGTTGCCACATCATGTTGTGTAGGCTTTTTTAAGCATTTTTAATGGGGCCAAAAACAGTTTTGTCGAGCGGTTGAAGGCGGTGTGTCGGATGGCTGGGCAAACGTACAAGAATTATGTTGTGCTTGAGAGCAGATTTGATGAGCCTTCATTGTGTATGGTCTACTTACTAGTAAATTATTCAAATCTAAGGATGTCTTGGGTAAATACTTTCTTAGTTGCTTAGCACCTATGCCTATCTTGACAACAACCTATAATTGGTATACACAATCCAAATCAAGTTATACTTCGGCAAAATGAATAGCAACAATATAAATTGTTTATCGTTCACTCTAGTGATCTAGTGATGCACACTTTATCGTTCTTCAAGTTAGGGCCTATGTAGGCTAGGCTAGGCCTAGGCCAAGAACTGGTAGGCCCCCAATGTAAAGATGATAGGCCTAGGCCTATCATATAGACCTAAACCTATCATATAGGCCGAGGCCCCGGTACCCAATGGCTCCGGGAACGGTAAAGACTAAAGGTTAGCCTAGGGCCTAAGCAGGTAGGACCTAGGCCTACCAAAACAGCCAGAGATAAATCAAAACTAACTTACCAGTTTTGAAAATAGCGACCTTTTCGTCTGCCACGATTTTTCTGCTCGATTTCTTTAAATTGTCGTAGCACGACTTGAACGAGTTGCAGGTTCGCTCCATGGCACAACTACTTGCATTGAACTCATGCGTAATTTTTTGCCGTGCAGCCTCCTTCTCGCGCCAAGTTGTGCTATCGGTTTTTTTATTTTCAATAATATGTTTAAAGTCAACAATTATTGATAACAGTAGTGACTTCCGTCAAAGAATAATTGCTTCCTCTCGCCCTTGTTGCGTTCTTCTCGGCCATTTTTATAGGTTATGTCACCCGAAGTGGCGGCAAAATGTTTTTACTCTGACTTTATAACAGACCAATCACAGGCTCGCTTATAAAATAACTTCTCGTTAGCTAGCGGACACATTAAAAAACATGGTGGAACGCATTCGCCTTTAATGTTCAGTTTAAAAATAACGGACAGTTAGCTAAAGTGAACTTTATGTTCATTTGGTGAAACCGGGCCTTAGGCCTAGGGTTGACAAACACAAAATATAGGCTAGGCTACTTACTTTTCGAAATACTCGCGTATGGCTGGATGATCTAATTTGTTGAGGGGAATGTTCGATTTTAAGCACATCTTCACTGTGTCTTCAATGAAACACCGCTTGTCCAGTCTAGCTTTCTTTGCATTTTCTTGCAGTGCTGGAATTGTAGCCTGTCTTTTAGGTGCTCGGGACTCTTCCTTTTTCTTCACGTGGCCGGCGGTTTTAAGATGTTTGGTTAAGGTGTCTTGTTTCTGCCACTCAAGTCGGCAGTCGCAAAACCCGCACATCAAAATCGTTTTATCGTTCACATAGAACTTGTCGTCTATAAACGATGCTGCTCTCTCGTGAATTGTTCTTTTTTGTCGAACCATCCTCGAAAAAGACCACCAAACAGACCACGCTAGAAAAACACGGAACCGGAACGGAATGTGTTTCGAAATCGGCAAGCTAGGTCGGTAAAATAGTAGTACTACTACTTAACCGACCTTGAGCGCTCACCTAGCGCCTGCGAGTTTCACGCAACTAGCGAGAGCTACCGGAACTAACGCTTTGAAAATCCGGGCGGAAAACTAAAAGCAAAGTTGCCAATTTCGAGTTCGCGTGACTTTATTCAAATCGCGTAAAATCGACGGTTTTGTACGATTTTTCTCATAAAGCGCTGATATATCGCCGAAATGAATAAATATCGCCAAATGAGTGGTTTATCGCATTTTATCGCGATTTCAAAAATACTTTCATTTGACCCAAAAAGTAAGAAACATGGAGAAAATCGAGAAAAAATGAGTTTGAGAGGTTTTTAATTTTTATCGCCGATATCGCTAATGCGATTTATGAGTGTCTCTAGGTGTATAAACACCTATGAATCTAGTAAGAATCAGATGTAGGAAACTGGTTAAAGAAAGTATACCACATCCTTTATCCCGAGTAATCATTAGAAAGAAATAAACTATTGAGAATTGTGATTTGTTATGGTTCTGAGTTTATACATAAATTGTGCTAATATAATTGAACTTACACAATATCCCGGGTAAATTTTATGAACTCTTAATGATAAGCATGCATACAATAACTGAGTTATTAAACATCATATCATACTGAATATACTTGATGTAATTAGAAAGGTTATGTGATTTCTTAGTTATCTTGTCAACAACTAACAACTTGTATCTAAAACCTGGATAAAATTATACTTAGGTTACTTACCTAGCATCAATGTACATTTGTTACCATATACTCTTTATTTTGAGAAATTTTGCCCAGCCCGAAAAAATCCGGCGGGTTTTGAGCCAAAACCCTACTTGAAAAAACCCAGTACAAAGCGGGTTTTGGGGTTGTTGGGTAAAACAATTATTTCTTTAATATTCACTAAAGCAATGCAAGAAACAAGTACAAGAAAGTAATAACTAGTCAGTACAACACACATTCCAAAAAGAATTATACATAAAAACTGCATAATACTGCATAGAACTGGTATTTATTTATTGATATGTATTTGTTAACTTTACATTGCGCTAGCAGAGCTTACAATATTTTAGGTAATAGCTTGTAATCTTTGGTAATAGGTAGGAACTATACCTACTTACATAAAATAACATTGTAGAGTAAGAAATAAGAAAGGGATGCTTCCACGTTCCCTGTTTGCATCTAAATATCTTGGCTCAGGCTATAGTCGTCTCAACGTAACTATTCCGATGCTTTTGTCACAAAACCCTGCGGCCTCAAAGTAAACTTTTGGGCCTGGATTCACAAAAATGCCTAACTGTAAGTTGTCCTAAGTTAGGCAAATCCTAACTAGATAAATCATCTCTGGGTATTACTATTTACTACACATTCAAAAATAAAATATTATTAGTTAAGTTGTTGATACTTTACTATGTATAATTCTTATGACATTGCAGAACGACATACGCGTGATTTATATCACTAAGATTTTCCTAAACTAGGACGTCTTAGTACTTGAGCACCTTTGTGAATCTGGGCCCCGGCCTACATACATTTGACCCATAAACTTTTATTGTTAATTAATTTGCAACTAAGTTTCTTAGAACCAAAGTCCAAACAACAGTATTAATTATTGAGATTATACAGGTGGAATAGAATATGATTTATTAGACACTGGTAGAGAAAATAAAGCAAGACCACATTGACTGAATGTTGGACAGCAACTGTTTCCTTGGATACATATTATAAACAAAGTTTATATTAACAAACACCAAGGCCTACTGGATTTACTCCTACAATTGTGATCTAGTGGACCTTGAACAAACCCCAATTACATCATAGAGGGCTGTGGCATAACAATAACATTTCAACACTCCCACTTGCCATAGCCCTAAACAATAAACATATCTTCACAAGAGTCCCAGATTTTTCACACACCATCCATGCTTTGCAGGGGGTAAGCTCTTGGCTCTTGGTCATTGTGTCTGCGATCATTTCTTCTGTGGGTAGATACTGGCTTTGCTTCAGACATGTTGAATCTCTTCAAGATATTGTTGTTCAATCGTTCCCGCGTCTTTGTCCCTTGTTATTTTAATTCCAAGACAGTGGTGAATAGGTCCCATGTCTTTCATCTTGAACTTGGCCGCTAGTTGTTTCTTTAGCTGATTTATTTCGTTTATGCTTTCCGATGACACTATAAGATCGTCAACGTAAACACATACAATGATTTTTGCATTTCTTATTGTACCATGGTATAGGCATGGATCAGCTGTGCTTCGTTTGAGCCCAATATTACGTAACTCGGTATCAAGTTTTTCATACCATATACGGCTCGATTGTTTGAGTCCATACAAGCATTTCTTTAGTTTACACACCTTTTGCTCATTTTTGGGGTCAATGTAGCCCTCCGGTTGTTCCATATAAATGGTATCAGAAAGTTCACCATGAAGAAATGCAGTATTTACATCTAGTTGATGAACCTCCAGGTCATTCTCAGCTGCCAATGCGAGAACTGTCCTTAAGGTGTCGAAACGTACGACCGGTGAAAAGGTTTCACCGTAATCTATTCCCTTTCTCTGCGTGTATCCTTTAGCCACTAGCCTGGCTTTATATCGGCACACGTTCCCTTCAGCATCGACTTTTCGTTTAAAGACCCATTTGCATTTTATAGCTTTGGCTCCCTCTGGTAAGTTTACGAGGTCCCAAGTCTCATTATGTTCAATTGATTTCATCTCTTCGTCAGCTGCCTTTTGCCATTGTGTAGCCTCGCTCCCACTGAATGCTTCTTGCAGGTTCTCGGGCTCGTCTGCGATGAAATGTACGTACTCATCACTAAGAATTCTTGTCAGACGTCTGTTCCGTTGTGAACGTCTTGGCTCGAAGACGGCTTCTTGTTCATTCTCGATGTCAAAAACACCATCCTCCTCAGTAACTTCTGCATTGTTATCTTCTTCATTTACATTTGCATCATCTTCGTTATTGACTCGCGAGTAGACGATTATGCTCCCACTTCCACCATCAACCACGTTGTCTTCCGCTTCTAGTTGATTATCTTCCAAGAAGATCACATCTCTCGATATAGTCAGTTTTCTTGATTTAAAATTGACCAATCGATAGCCCTTGCTGGTTTCGGAGTACCCAACAAAGATATGCTCCGACGATTTAGCGTCAAGCTTTATTCGGTTTTCTTTTGGAATGTGAGCATACGCTTTGCAGCCAAAAGTCCTTAGGTGAGCAAGGTCCGGTTTCTTCCCAGTCCACGCTTCTTCCGGTGTAATGCTATCCACGGCAACTGTTGGTGCTCTATTCTTTAAGTAGGTTGCAGTGTTTACTGCCTCAGCCCAGAAGCGTTTAGGTAGTTTAGCTTCCTCAAGCATGCATCGCACCTTCTCTACTATCGTTCTGTTTGCCCGCTCGGCAACCCCATTTTGTTCTGGGTTCCGTGGTACAGTAGTCTGAGAACGTATCCCACATTTCCTTAAATGGCCTAATAGTGATTTATTAATGTACTCACGGCCATTGTCTGAACGCAGAATCTTGATCTTCATACCGCTCTGGTTCTCAACTTCTGCCTGATACTCGATGAAGCGTTCGTAAGTTTCACTCTTCTCCTTCAAAATGTAACACTTGGTCCATCTTGTCTTGTCGTCAATAAATGTTAAGAAATATCTTCCTCCACCAATGGATTCTTCGCTCATTGGTCCACACAGGTCTGAGTGAACAATGCCTAGCTTTTCTTGAGCTCGTTCTGCCTTACCTTTTGGAAACGGGGTACGATGCTGCTTTCCCACAGCACAGCCTATACAAGGTTAAGTAGGAGGCTGTCCCATCACTATGCCAGTGGCCATACCATCTGCTAATCGCTTCATTCCACCAGGACTGAGGTGAGCGAGGCGTCTGTGCCACAACATGTACTCACGGTTTGTGGCCCCCACAGCAGCAATGTTTACCATGGCACCGTTAGTCTCCGGAGTGTCTAGCTTATACAACCCTCCAGTTTTACTCGCGGTGGCTATGACGTTTCCTTCTTCATTATGGATCTGGCATTTATGTTTGGTAAACACAACCTTGTAGTCCTTATCTGTGAGTTTACCCACCGACAAAAGATTAGTTTTGAGCGTTGGAGCATATAGTACATCCTTGATTGATGCTTCTTGTATTGATCCATTAACCGAAATTGTTACAGCGACATCACCATTTCCCGTAGATGGAGCGGTCGTACCATCAGCCATACATAATGATGTTTCTTGACCATCTCGGATTGTATCAAACCATTCAATTTTATTTGACATGTGCTTAGTCGCTCCCGAGTCAACGCACCAGTCTTCAGCATTGTGTCCATTTCGATTAACCGTTGCGCAAAGAACTGTGGATTTAGGCTTATCCTTTTTGTCTTGTTTGTCACCTTTCGGGCTTTGTTTTGGATGTGACCTACAATCTTTAGCATAATGTCCAACTTTACCACAATTGTAGCATTTAAACTTCTTAAATGGCTTTGTAGCTAGAGCAGATTCATCAGGAATGGACTCACCTCGTTGACGTCTTGTTTCTTCTTGTAGCAATTTAGCTCGGACGACATCAGTGTTCAGTTCCTGGCCACAATTTTCAAGTGTAATCACAAGTGGGTCAAATGAGTCTGGCAAGTTGGATAGGATAATTATAGCCAACTCGTCATCAGTCACCGCTGCATTTATTGCACTTAACTGCTGAGCAATAGTCATCATTTGGTTGAGGTAATCCTCCATATTAATACAGTTTTTGTATGTAATACTGTTCAGCTTTCGACGTAAGTGAATTTTTCGCACTAGTCCTCGATCCTCGAAAGCAGACTCTAATTTTAACCATGCTTCACGGGCCGTTTTACATGAGTTTACATGTATGTACAGATGTGGCTTTAAACCCAAACAAACAGTTGCAAGTGCACGCTGGTCTAATGCAATCTCATCTTCTGAAGAAAGATTTAAGTTACCTTCAATAAATCTCCACAATTTCTCCCGTATAAGCTGCATCTTCATACCAAATTTCCATGCACTGAAATTGGTTGCTCCTTCCAACCTCTCAACTTGCAATATATTCACTGCCATATTGACCACAATTATTGAACAGTTTTTGCTTAAAGATCACTATAAATCAATTCTTTGCATTACCTGGGCCCATAACCTATTGAGATTATACAGGTGGAATAGAATATGATTTATTAGACACTGGTAGAGAAAATAAAGCAAGACCACATTGACTGAATGTTGGACAGCAACTGTTTCCTTGGATACATATTATAAACAAAGTTTATATTAACAAACACCAAGGCCTACTGGATTTACTCCTACAATTGTGATCTAGTGGACCTTGAACAAACCCCAATTACATCATAGAGGGCTGTGGCATAACAATAACATTTCAACATTAATTAACAAGTTTTAAAAGTAACAAAGCTTGGCCCTGAACTTAAATTAAAGATCCAATTCAAATATGGCACAGCAGGGCGATTCTCTTCTCTCAAAACCTTGACAGGGGGCCATTTGGCAATTCATGAACTGAAAAATCCGACCCCATCTTCCACCACACACACGGAGGAGTAACAAGTTAAGATGGTTAAGTTGGCATTCTGCGACTTACATGACCATATTTGGCTTGTGACTGACGCATGGGAATAGTTAGGTTGGGGCCACTATACCTACCATTCTTTTGGTTGTGCACGTTCGAAACGGTACACTTTAACAAGTTTTTTCGCTTTCTCTGATCCTAAACGGTTTCTAATTTTAGACTACACAAATCCAAATGTACTAAAAACACGCTCAATTGCTGCTGAGCTGGGAGGACATGAGTGCAGATTTTTCATAAATTGACAGAAGTCTGCAATCGGAAGTACATCCTTCTTAGCTTTAGAGGACTTGTTTTTCATGATTTGCCACCATTTCGATGGGGAAAATTGGTAAACTTCTGATTCTGAGAACATAGATATTGGGAAACATTCCTCATCTTTAATTTTAAATGCTAGAAAAGCAGCTACGAAATCTGAGTTACGGTTTAGGAGCCATGCTTCTTCTTGTTCATATGTCAATTTGTCACCACTTTACCTAGGGTCAGTCATGTTGGCAAGAAAATGAAAAGGGGTCATTGCTTGTTCGAAACGATGCATCATTGAAGCTTTATGTGGCTCTAAAGCTTCATTATTGATCATGTCAATCCAACTCTCGGTAGCGTTGCCAAGCGTAGCTGTATCACCTTGAAGTTTATCGAGGGCACAAGAGACTTATTTTAACTGCTTCTGTAGGTGTAATGCTTCTCGGTAAATACCAACATTGTCCAAGATCAACGCAATGTCTCGATTAAATGAGTCTTGTTCTTTGCGTATTTCTACATACTTGTGCTAGTTTTCCAAGAAAGTCGACACACAGGCAACTTGGGAATTCCATCTGGTATCGTTAGGCAATTGGGGTACCAAACCATTCTTTTCTTTAAACTATCCATGAGGCTGGTGGTGATTGCGGAAATGCTTGTGTACTTCAACAATATGTTAAAATACAGTACAATAAGCCCAAATATCAATCAATCAATCAATCCAATAGAGCTGGTAGTGGTAGCACAACTGGATCATCCTCATTTTCGTCTTCGCTGGGAATTAGATTATATCTAGATCGCTTTGAGGGTGGCTGAGTTGAGCTTCGCCTTTCTGGGTTATCAACCGGCAAAACATCCGATTCCTTGCCAGTAATGTTGTTTGATGTTGCTGGCGATGTATTTGCATGTTGCCTTACTTTGCACACATTTCGATGTGCTTCCAAACGTTTCACTGCAGTATTTTTTATAGTTTTTTGGCAAATCATGCAATAAGCTGCTACACATTTTCCTATATTAGGCCCTACCCCTATGGTACAAAGCATGTAATCAACATTTTTAGTTACAAAATAAATGCTTTATCACTTCTATACAAAATAAAAGCACGTCAACTCGCTTCTTACCAAATATGGGCTGCTCTTGGCTTTTCGCAGTAGACGGGGTTTAATAAGAGGGGTGTGCCTGCCTCTCTATGCTGAGAAGATGGAAGTCTGGCTTAGTTGCACTTAGTTTTAATCTCATGTCATTCTCAGCATCAAGTCTATTTCTGTATTTTGTTTTTAACGCGGCGTATGTTGAGAATCCTCTTTCACACATATATGTAGTAGCAAACGGCATTAAATATTTGATTGCTCTTACTGTACTGCAAGCGATTCATGTTTTTCTCGAACATATAGCCAAAAGTCAATTAAAGATTTACTTTGAAAATGTGGTTTGATATCACCATCACATGACAAATCATCTATTGATTCCTTATCTGTAAGTGGCATGTCACTGTGGTCTGGTATATTATATTGAAGTGGATTACGGATCCATGTATGCGTGTTATCAAGAGCAGAAAAATAGTTGTGTCGCAGATTATTTTCCATTCCATTTGGAGGAATACCAATGAAAGAACCAAAATGAATAACTTTTCCCAAAATATTGCTACAGAGAACCACAAGGACAGTATTTGTTTCTTCAATTGTCACAAATTGTTTAATGATGCACCCAGTGGCACGATGGACAAATTTTGACCTTCTGTTTTGCTTCAATGCTGTAACCAAAGCTACAATAGTGTTATTGCCAAAATCAGCAAAACTTTCAATGGTGCCATATTCAATGGAGTTATCATTTTTGAAACTGACAACCCAGCTTGTTCTTACTTTCTCTCGTGAATGAAGCCGTGAGGTAAGCGTTCCCAAATTAGCTGATTTGACCCGGATGTAAATTAGAGGTGTATGCCTCTCCAAGACATTTCCATTTGACTTTGAATATTGGTCTAGTGCATCGTGAAGAGATTGTTGAAGCCGATCAGTATCAACACTCCGTATACCATGAATTCCCTGATCAGCCTGATGTCCTATCTGCAACTGGTATTTCAACATTTGGAGAGAGTGCATGAATTTTGTGGAAGACACAATCTGCTCGGCAACTTTTTGTGTTCCGTGTATGAGCAACAGAAGTGTACCATTTACGTTTTCAAACATGAAACATGACGTTGCCCACAATGGACCCCAATTACTTACAGAATTGCCAAGATGCATCAGCTGGTGAACATTAAATGACATATGGCGCTTACCATACAACTCTTCTGCTTCCTCACAGAAGAGTTGCAAGAGATGTTCGGCGAGGGATATTTCGG
Source organism: Isoperla grammatica (assembly GCA_945910005.1). Taxonomy (NCBI): domain Eukaryota; kingdom Metazoa; phylum Arthropoda; class Insecta; order Plecoptera; family Perlodidae; genus Isoperla; species Isoperla grammatica. The sequence continues at coordinate 14,628,668 of OX246747.1, forward strand.
TTCTGGTTATTTGGTCTTGTAAAAGAAGGTACACGCTAGCAACTAGAACCAGCCAGTGTTGAAAATATGCTGCTGGTAGAATGTCTACTAAACAAATCGGAGAATAAAACATTAGCCAATTTCTAAACTCTGACGCCTTCCAGTGTTTTGCCTGCGTAACACTTCGAGGCACACGACTCATGTCATTGGGAGGTTTGATGCCAAGGAGGACATCATCGAGCTCATTGTTTTGGGTTCCAATGTACCATGGTTCTCTGTGGTACTTGGAATCAAGCCAAAGCCAGAAGAACTGCCGTACTACTCCCAATGCAACTGCATGCATGTAGTCTGGTATGAATGAGCTTCCAGTGTCTACAGAGGGAATGAGTGACACACATGACGGACGCACGACTCCAAATTGACTTTTACTAGTCTCTATAGCAGTTTGAGCCTGTGCCATCATTCTCTGTTTATTTCGTAGCTGTGGGGATGGCTGCACAACTGGATTTGTCACAACCTGCCCAGGGACTGCCACCTTATCGTGGTGGGCAGGTTTGCGTGCTTTGTTGATCCCGAGAGCTATGCCGGCGGAAGCGTATGCTTCTGGTAGGGCCACCCTAGCCGGACAGGTCTAGGAGGAGAAGTCAGACGAAGTGCAGTCCACACCCCAATCCCCTTTCCCCCCCACTGTCCCATTGAATATTTCTCCTCCCACTTGGCCCTGCCCTCCCTTGCTGGACTCCCGTATGACGACTCACGCGACGTACAATGGATCTGATTCGGATGTGGCTTTATTCTTCATTATCATCTTTCTCATCTTCATTATCACCCGCTCATCGTCTCGATTAGCCATCATTGCATAAATATGAGACGTTAAGCCCCATGAATCAATCAATCAATCTGGATTTCTCACAACAGACGATCTCTCCGTTCGTACGACCTCACCCTCATTCTCACAGAATGAGCATCCGTAGCGCCCATTGCATGATATGAGTCCTTGCATGTAACTGCGAGCTTTAGCATCAACAGTGATTACTGGTGCTGCTACATGTGATGTGAAATTGGTTTTAAGCTCTGTATGTAGCCATGAGAAGCCAGTGTGATGGAGAGAAGAAATAGACTCCACAAAGGGACGCAAACATGTATTCATGTCGGGCTTTGACTGTCCGAACCACAGACCCGCAAGAGAAATATTTCTCTTTCTGATATTAGGAGGCAAGTTAGCAATTGTAAACAAAATTGTCCAAATTTGGAAATTCGAGCTATGAAAAACAGGCACACCATCGGTATTCCAAATCAAGTTAATAGGATATTGGGAAACCTGATGAATTTCAGATAAATCCCCATCTTTTATGTCAGAAATGTCATCAGTCTCTACAGTGTTTTTTATTTAAATATCTGTAGAGACGTCGATTTTCTATTAAGCTTTTCAAGGTGTCCTACGTGGATGCAGTAGGTTCGTGAGACGTGGTTGAAGTAGATGGAGTAGGTTCGTGAGACGTGGTTGATCTAGATGGAGTAGGTTCGTGAGACGTGGATGGAAAGGGTGATGGAGTGGGTTCGTGAGCGGTGGTTGAAATAGATGGAGTAGGTTCGTGAGACGTGGATGGAAAGGGTGATGGAGTGGGTTCGTGAGCTGTGGTTGAAGTTGATAGAGAAGGTTCGTGAGCGGTGGTTGAAGTGGATGGAGTAGGTTCGTGAAACGTGGATGGAAAGGGTGATGGAGTGGGTTCGTGAGCTGTGGTTATAGTGGATGGAGAAGGTTCGTGAGACGTGGTTGAAGTGGATGGAGAAGGTTCGTGAGCGGTGGTTGAAGTGGATGAAGTAGGTTCGTGAGACGTGGATGGAAAGGGTGATGGAGTGGGTTCGTGAGCTGTGGTTGAAGTGGATGGAGAAGGTTCGTGAGACGTGGTTGAAGTGGATGGAGAAGGATTGTGAGCGGTGGTTGAAGTGGATGGAGTAGGTTCGTGAGACGAGGATGGAAAGGGTGATGGAGTGGGTTCGTGAGCGGTGGTTGAAGTAGATGGAGTAGGTTCGTGAGACGTGGATGGAAAGGGTGATGGAGTAGGTTCGTGAGCTGTGGTTGAAGTGGATGGAGTAGGTTCGTGAGCGGTGGTTGAAGTGGATGGAGTAGGTTCGTGAGCTGTGGTTGAAGTGGATGGAGTAGGTTCGTGAGCGGTGGTTGAAGTGGATGGAGTGGGTTCGTGAGCGGTGGTTGAAGTAGATGGAGTTGGTTCGTGAGACGTGGTTGAAGTAGATGGAGTAGGTTCGTGAGACGTGGTTGAAGTAGATGGAGTAGGTTCGTGAGCGGTGGTTGAAGTGGATGGAGTGGGTTCGTGAGACGTGGTTGAAGTAGATGGAGTAGGTTCGTGAGACGTGGTTGAAGTAGATGGAGTAGGTTCGTGAGCGGTGGTTGAAGTGGATGGAGTGGGTTCGTGAGACGTGGTTGAAGTAGATGGAGTAGGTTCGTGAGACGTGGTTGAAGTAGATGGAGTAGGTTCGTGAGCGGTGGTTGAAGTGGATGGAGTGGGTTCGTGAGACGTGGATGGAAAGGGTGATGGAGTGGGTTCGTGAGCGGTGGTTGAAGTAGATGGAGTTGGTTCGTGAGACGTGGTTGAAGTAGATGGAGTAGGTTCGTGAGCGGTGGTTGAAGTGGATGGAGTGGGTTCGTGAGACGTGGATGGAAAGGGTGATGGAGTGGGTTCGTGAGCGGTGGTTGAAGTAGATGGAGTTGGTTCGTGAGACGTGGTTGAAGTAGATGGAGTAGGTTCGTGAGACGTGGTTGAAGTAGATGGAGTAGGTTCGTGAGCGGTGGTTGAAGTGGATGGAGTGGGTTCGTGAGACGTGGATGGAAAGGGTGATGGAGTGGGTTCGTGAGCTGTGGTTGATGTGGATGGAGAAGGTTCATGAGCGGTGTTTGATGTGGATGGAGTAGGTTCGTGAGCTGTGGTTGAAGTGGATGGAGTAGGTTCGTGAGCTGTGGTTGATGTGGATGGAGAAGGTTCATGAGCGGTGTTTGAAGTGGATGGAGTAGGTTCGTGAGCTGTGGTTGAAGTGGATGGAGTAGGTTCGTGAGACGTGGATGTAAAGGGTCATGGAGTGGGTTCGTGAGCTGTGGTTGAAGTGGATGGAGAAGGTTCATGAGCGGTGTTTGAAGTGGATGGAGTAGGTTCGTGAGCTGTGGTTGAAGTGGATGGAGTAGGTTCGTGAGACGTGGATGTAAAGGGTCATGGAGAAGGTTCATGAGCGGTGGTTGAAGTGGATGGAGTATGTTCGTGAGCTGTGGTTGAAGTGGATGGAGCAGGTTCGTGAGACGTGGATGAAAAGGGTCATATAGTGGGTTCGTGAGCTGTGCTTGAAGTGGATGGAGTAGGTTCGTGAGACGTGGATGTAAAGGGTCATGGAGTGGGTTCGTGAGCTGTGGTTGAAGTGGATGGAGTGGGTTCGTGAGACGTGGATGTAAAGGGTCATGGAATCGGTTCGTGAGATGTGTTTGAAGTGGATGGAGTAGGTTCGTGAGACGTGGATTGTAAGTGTGATGGAGTGGGTTCGTGAGCTGTGGTTGAAGTGGATGGAGTAGGTTCGTGAGACGTGGATAGAGAGGGTGATAGAGTGGGTTCGTGAGCTGTGCTTGAAGTGGATGGAGTAGGTTCGTGAGACGTGGATGGAAAGGGTGATGGAGTAGGTTCGTGAGACGTGGATGTAAAGGGTCATGGAGTGGGTTCGTGAGCTGTGGTTGAAGTGGATGGAGTGGGTTCGTGAGACGTGGATGTAAAGGGTCATGGAATCGGTTCGTGAGACGTGGATGTAAAGGGTCATGGAGTGGGTTCGTGAGCTGTGGTTGAAGTGGATGGAGTAGGTTCGTGAGACGTGGATAGAGAGGGTGATAGAGTGGGTTCGTGAGCTGTGCTTGAAGTGGATGGAGTAGGTTCGTGAGACGTGGATGGAAAGGGTGATGGAGTAGGTTCGTGAGACGTGGATGGAAAGGGTGATGGAGTAGGTTCGTGAGACGTGGATGGAAAGGGTGATGGAGTAGGTTCGTGAGACGTGGATGTAAAGGGTCATGGAGTGGGTTCGTGAGCTGTGTTTGAAGTGGATGGAGTAGGTTCGTGAGACGTAGATTGTAAGTGTGATGGAGTGGGTTCGTGAGACGTGGATGAAGTGAATGGAGTAGGTTGGTGAGACGTGGATGGTAAGTGTGATGCAGTGGGTTCGTGAGACGTGGATGAAGTGAATGGAGTAGGTTGGTGAGACGTGGATGGTAAGTGTGATGCAGTGGGTTCGTGAGACGTGGATGAAGTGAATGGAGTAGGTTGGTGAGACGTGGATGGTAAGTGTGATGCAGTGGGTTCGTGAGACGTGGATGAAGTGAATGGAGTAGGTTGGTGAGACGTGGATGGTAAGTGTGATGCAGTGGGTTCGTGAGACGTGGATGAAGTGAATGGAGTAGGTTGGTGAGACGTGGATGGTAAGTGTGATGCAGTGGGTTCGTGAGACGTGGATGAAGTGAATGGAGTAGGTTGGTGAGACGTGGATGGTAAGTGTGATGCAGTGGGTTCGTGAGACGTGGATGAAGTGAATGGAGTAGGTTGGTGAGACGTGGATGGTAAGTGTGATGCAGTGGGTTCGTGAGACGTGGATGAAGTGAATGGAGTAGGTTGGTGAGACGTGGATGAAGTGAATGGAGTAGGTTGGTGAGACGTGGATGAAGTGAATGGAGTAGGTTGGTGAGACGTGGATGGTAAGTGTGATGCAGTGGGTTCGTGAGACGTGGATGAAGTGAATGGAGTAGGTTGGTGAGACGTGGATGGTAAGTGTGATGCAGTGGGTTCGTGAGACGTGGATGAAGTGAATGGAGTAGGTTCGTGAGACGTGGATGGTAAGTGTGATGCAGTGGGTTCGTGAGCTGTGGTTGACGTGGATGGAGTCGATTGGTGAGGTCTTGGTGAGATGTCAAAAGAGGGTGGCGTGGTTGACGAGTGGGTGAAGACGGTTCAGAAACGGATACTGCAGAAGTTGAAGTAGGATAGGGGGCGTAGATAGGGAGCTCAGAACAAAGTAGGGCAAGAAGTTCTACATCAGTCACTTCAATCTCCACCATATCATCGAAACGTTGAGGTACCAAGTCTTCAGAACGCTCCCGACTGATTTCTGTCCCACGGCCAGTCTCATCTGCGTGCTCATCCACAGTGACAGTTTCCCCCACTGCGGGGGACGCGCACTTATTGCAATAAGCCAACCAGATTGTGTACAGCTGGGAAGCCGACACATCTCCAGACCACTCTCGCCCGGCCTGTTTGGTGGCAAGAAACTCACCAAACAGATCGGGCGGGATCATCTCTTGTAATTATTATTATTATTATTATTATTATTATTATTATTATTATTATTATTTATTGATCTATAACTCAATGCAGTGTAGTAAGCATAGAAAGGATGCAAAAATCGGGCCTTTGGGTCCATACAATCAATTATTGATTTGCATCCTTGAGTACATTAAATGACTAATCTTAAGAACCTACTGCGTGATTATGAGTGATATGGATCTGTGAAGCATAAATAGATGAAATGGTGGTGATTGTGATGGTTGTGCGAGTGATGATGGGGCCCTATGCTTAAATCTATGCTTAAATCTATCCAGTTCGACAAGTCATAATATAACCAAATCATATCCGTGGAAATAGCTAGATTGTCATAGGTTAATTGTTCATGAAGGGCGAACGTCACTTGAACAGTCTACGAACGGCTGTTTTGAATTTATTTGGAGGGAGACCCTTCACATTCTGTGGTAGGGCATTCCAAGTGGCGGCGGCTCGTAGGTAGACGGACTGATGATAGGCGGCAGTGTTGGCGCGAGGGGGGCGTAACGTGACACCACGACAGCTTCCTCGCCCGTGAGTGACAGTTCTGTATACGAGTGACAGTCGTTCCAGTGGGTCAAGATCTATTAGACCGCTCATGCACCCTCTTAGGAAAATGACGTCACTTCGTTTGAAGTAGTCGGTCATGCTGGGGATATTAAGTTGCACTCTCCTGTCGTGGGCACTGAGGTTGCTGTTGTAGCCCAGGATGAGTTTGGTGGCTCTGTTTTGGATGACGTCTAATTTCTTAATATTTTCGGCAGAGGTAGGGTGCCAAGCTGGTGCACCGTACACGAGGACGGGTCTAACTAAAGCTAAGTATGTAGACCTCAGAACGGGAGTAGAGCAACCTTTCATGTTTCGAAACACGAATCCCAAGAGTTTAGAACACTTTGCTCGAGTAATGTTAGTGTGCACGTTCCACTTTAAGTCAGAGGTTATGTTTAATCCGAGTAGCTTGATTGTTTCACTCAGTTAAATTTTACAATCGTCGATTGTGTACTCTTGTACGATTGGGTGTCTTGATCGATTAAACCGTATGGCAACTGTTTTTTTAGCATTTAAACGCATTCCGTTGTTAGTACACCATATTCTTATCATGTTCAAATCGGCTTGTAGGGCACTTACGTCCTGATCAGTTCGGATTGACCTGTAAATGGTGCAGTCGTCGGCGTACATTGTTATTTTTGAGCTGAGGCAGGAGGGGAGGTCCATCATGTACAGGATGAAAAGAAGAGGGCCAAGCACGGATCCTTGTGGCACCCCCGACGTTACTCCCACACTAGTAGATGAACAACCGTCAAAAATGACCCGCTGGCTTCGTCCAGTGAGAAAACTTTCACACCACTTGAGGAGATTACCGCGTATTCCGTAGTGATACATTTTCTGGAGCAAACGAGCGTGTGGTACTAGGTCGAAAGCTTTACTAAGGTCGATGGATATTGCGTCTACTTGTTTTACAGGGTTAGTAGTTTGATCGAGTTCGAACTGCCATTCTTCTATGATTTTTGAAAGCATGGTGACGCAGGACCTTTTAGGTAAAAATCCATGTTGGTTTTTGTTAATTATGCGGTTTTCTTCAAGGTGGTGGAGTAATGACTGATAAGTGATTTTTTCAAGAACTTTGCTGATGATGGAAGTTAATGCGATTGGCCTGTAATTTTCAATGTTTTCTCTTATGCCAGATATAAAGACGGGCACTATGTTTGCTGATTTCCAAGCTGAGGGCATTTTCCCAGTGTGCAATGAAAGGTTGAAGATGCTGGTAAGTGATGGAGTGATTGCTGTAGCGCATTGCTTCAAGATCCGAGCAGGTATGTTGTCAGGGCCTGCGGCCGCGGAGGGACGGAGGTCTTTCAAGCGCCGTAGAACCTCGGCCTCCGTGACGTGCAGGTTACTGAGGGGGATGCAGGGAGCTCCGCCTCTCTCTGTGCCGCCAAAGAAGTCAGCTGCTTGTTCGGTTGCGCAAGAAAAGTTGTTTTTGAAAAATGAATTGAAAGCTGTTGCTATACTCGTCGGGTCTTTTAATTCATTGCCGTTTGACGTGTACTTTGTAGGAGCGGAACTACCTTTCTTGCTATGTATATATTTCCATAGTTCTTTGCTATTATTGTTAGTGCCTAGTTTCCACATGTACACCCTGTATGCCTGACGTGTAACCTTCTTTACTTCTTTGCTGAACTCAATGTACTTGTTCCACAACACTTCGGTACGACTGTTTTTCCATTTTTTGTGGAGGTAGTTGCGTTTTTGTATCATATTGATTATTACCTTGGAGATCCAGGGGGAACGTCGCTTTCCCTTCACTTTAACTCTCGGTATGGTTTCATTTACACACGACCAAAATTGTTTACACCAATCGGACCACAGAGTTTCTATGTTATTGGCAGCTTCGAGCGCGGGTAATTTTAATATGAGTTTTTCGCTTAGTAGTGCCCAGTTTACTTTCGCGTAGTTCAAGACTGTCTTGTTGATCAGTTTGTGTCTAGGAGATCGTATGACTAGACTAGTCATCACCGCGTTATGGTCACTAACACCAGGTATGACGTTGACAGTTTGAATGAGGGCGGGGTCGTTGCAGAAAACAAGATCAATTAGGGATCGGCAGGTGGTTGTTATGCGCGTGCATTCATTGACATGTTGTGAGAGGAACAGTTCTTGGAATGCAGTGAGGAAGTTACAGGACAATGGGCTGCCAGGTTGAGCGTTGCCATCTGGGGACCATACAATGTCCGGCAGGTTAAAGTCCCCACACAGTAGAACCGCGTGTGCATCGAGAAGCGAAGACTGGGCCAACGAGAGAGAAGAGATGGTTTCCGAGTTGGCCTGTGGTGAGGAATTAGGTGATCTGTAAGCTGACCCGCACAGAATAGTTTTCCCTCCCAGCGCGATGTCAGCCCACACGATCTCAGCTGTTGTTTCCAGGTCCAGTCTTCGCGTAGGGCGCAGTTCAGTTTTCACAGCCAGTATCACGCCCCCGCCCACTCGGCCTGACCTATCTTTCCGGAAGATCGCGTAGCTGTTGTCGAATACCTCGAAGACGCCTATCGAGTCGTCGAGCCACGTTTCACTGACACACACAATCGATGCGTTGTGAGACGCAATCCAGGATTCGATTGTAGCTCTTCGTTTAATGTTCTTTAGGCTTCTTGCATTAAAAGATAGTACAGTTATATTGTTATTCGTCTGCCTAGGGTCAAATGAGGAGTCTAAGGAGCTTGTTTTGGAATTGTCAAAAAATGAGTTAGACAGCTGAGGAACAGAACACGTCCAACAATGCCACTCAGCGTTGTTCTTCAGTATTTTTCTATACACACTCGGGGATAGTTTCGCGCAAGTTCGGTGAGAGGAGCCGCTACATAGCGAGCACACAATGAATGTTTGATTTATTCTTCCCGCGTCACTACATATGTCGCAAGTTTGTTGTGGTGGGAGGGGTACAGCAGCCTGCTGTGGTTGTTGTGGTTGTTGTTGTTGTTGTTGTTGTTGTTGTTGTTGTTGTTGTTGTTGTTGGTCAGGTCCAGGGTTCATTTCGACGGATCCACTTAGCGCGATAATCATCAGCGCGGTTGCACCCCAGGACGAAGGTATGCGAATCATCCGCTTGGCCGACTCGTTTCTTAACCTGCGAGCTACCCTGCGGCAACCTGACGCTGTGAAGCTTGGTGGTTGGTTTCCTTGTACTAGCGCACACGTGCACAATGTTCGACTACTTAAACTAAAATAACACGAAACCATAAGAGATTCAGTTACTTTACCAGTGATGAGTCGGTTACGCACTTCACGACGCGCACATACGTTATTGTCAAAGGACGCGGAGACGCGGAAAAACACCATAAACACTAATATAATGCGGAGCGAAGTTGCTGCGTGACACCTACTACCCGCCATCTTGAAAGCCGGTGAAGTTCCTTTCTTGACTAGCCAATGTCGATATGAACCTGAACAGAAAAATGTCTTTACTTATTTATAGTAAGTGGACAGTATTGCACTGAGATAGGGGAGCCACACACAACCCACGTTATGACATACTACATCTAAAGTACATCTAATTAATTAATAAGGCTGTGTCGTAAGCATCAGAATACTTTCGTTGGGCCAACTTTATGATTGGTAGACCATTGTGGTAGAGAGATTAAATAACAACATATAAAGGACAACACAAGTTTTCCGAGACGTTTCGGTACAAGACCTTGATCACTTGGGTGAGTAGACTACTAAGTACATAATAAGTATCTACTACCTAACCTACAAACTAAACAACATTGCACATGTTAAGGAAGTAAAAGACTTGAGTATCTGGAAAGAAAGATAGTAACTCAGGGGCAAGAGTTTGGGTGAGAAATGTTAGGTCAAATGCTGGGTTAAAGAGAGGTCACAAGGCTGGTTATATGATTGGTAGAAGGATACACCCCAACAGCTTACCCGAATTGTAGACAAAAGGATAGACCCCAACAGCTTACAGTCAGGTAAGCTGAATTGTACCTGAATTGTAGACATAAGGATAGACCCCAACAGCTTACAGTCTACAATTCAGGTAAGCTGTTGGGGTATCCCAACAGCGCGTCTATCCCTGTACCAATCATATAACCAGCCTTTTGGCCTCTCTTTAACCCAACAGTGTCATATTAATAAATTCAAGTCAAGTTCCAAAGTTAAAAAACCCATGCCCGACCCAGGATTCAAACCCTGAACGTTACCAATGATCGCCTTGATTTTCCTGGGTGTAAGTTTGGGTTTGGCTGCAACTTCCGGGTTTTTGGGATTGACTTTTCCGAAAATGGAACGATTCTTCAGAACATTCGCTCCCCACACCTCGGTTGCCAAATTCCTTACATACAGGGATTGCCTTTTCGCTGCAGCTTCAATCGAATCCATCCGGTCTGTCGGTATCCAGACATCGTAGCCCGAGTGCGTCTAAAATAAAAATTAATATTTATAATAAAAATTAAAGTTTACGAAAACAAACGTAGTTAGACAGTAATATTAAAAGGCTTCCTTCCATGTGAGTTTTTGTAAAACCTGACATTATAAAAAATTAGTTTGGACATGCTAATGTAATGAAACATGGCTCACTGGCATTTAATTGATATGATATGATACGATGTGGTTGGTTTCCATGACCAGGGATCAGTAATTGTTGGATGCAGGAGCTGCTAGGAGGCCCTAAATACAATTATCAGTTAATATTATGTGGAGCTGTGCAAACCATTTCGAATTTCGAACCTCCACAAGTTCACGCAGGTCCGGGAATACACAAATTACGTTAGAATTCCGAACTGAACCCGAACCACCTGGGCAATCATGTGACAGGGTTTGGTAAGTAATGGCCGCCTTTTTCATTGGATTCGAATGGCGATGCGTGTTGTATTCAACGTTGGGGACTTCACCATTTCTATAGTAAATCTTAAACAATATCACTGTACAAAAAATTTCCGAGATATTAGCGTGCATAGTGTGCATCCAACATTTACCCAGGGATCTAAGAACTCCTTGAAAGAAATGATTACTTACCCTTCCATCATCATCTTCAAACCCAATTGCAGGCATATCGGGGGTTTCATTTTGGATTTGGTGTAGGCCTACATTGGCATTTTCACGTAGGCCTACAGCACTACCATTGTTGGTTTCAATTAAGTCTGGAAAGGAAAATGAAAACTAATTAGCTGTCATAACAGGTGTTAGGAGCCTGGGTAATATAGGCTTAAGTCACAGGAGTTGCAAAATTTGGTCTAGCTTTGTTTTATTTTTTTCAATAAAGAAATAGGCGTAGGCCTACCTATCATACCTTTACCTTACACAATTTTAATTATCCTTAAATCTCTAAGTTTCACACAATTTGAAAGTTTCAATCTATTTCGTTACACAATTTGCAGATCTTTTAGGTCTGTAACGTTTCACCTCCTTTCTAGCGTTGGACGAATCGTATCAAGGTCTCAAGGGACCTTCTTCGGGTAGTGAAAAAACAATAAATACCTTGTGTGGTTGTCAGTAGCGCCGCCAAGGTCACGCCGGTGTCTTCTCACAAGTTCCACCGTGTCACTAACTTAAGATGGCCCGTCTGGGCCCGGGGAAGAATATACCCAGAGTGACTCTGCTAGTCGTAAGAGGCGACAAAAGGAGACCCGTCTCGGCCCGGGGTAGAGTAGGCCCAGAGTGACTCTGCTAGTCGTAAGAGGCGACAAAAGGAGACCCTGCCCCTCCCCCCCACTGCCCCACTGAAGATTTCTCCTCCCACATGGCCCTGCCCCTCCCTTGCTGGACTCCCGTATGACGACCCACGCGACGTACAATGGATCTGATTTGGATTTGGCTTCATTCTTCATCATCATCTTCTCATCTTCATTATCACCCACTCATCGTCTCGATTGGCCATAGTTGCGAAAATATGAGACGTTAAGCCCCATTAATCAATCAAGCGACAGAAGGAGACCCTGTCCCTTTCCCCCCCACTGTCCCACTGAATATTTCTCCTCCCACCGAGCCCTGCCCTCCCTTGCTGGACTCCCATATGACGACCCACGCGACGTACAATGGATCTGATTCGGATGTGGCCTTATTCTTCATCACCATCTTTCTCATCTTCATTATCACCCGCTCATCGTCTCGATTAGCCATAGTTGCATAAATATGAGACGTTAAGCCCCATTAATCAATCATCAATCTCATCATCTTTCTCATCTTCATTATCACCCGCTCATCGTCTCGATTAGCCATTGTTGCAAAAATATGAGACGTTAAGCCCCATTAATCAAGCACTAACTTAAGATATTAAAAAAGTAGGTGTATGAGATAATCCAATCTTACGTATAAAAAGTAAAAAACATAATCGAAGAATCAAAAGAGTTCGCGATGAGGGCACTCTACAATGTATCTAGTATCAATCAAATCACACGCCACCAGTTATCCACAAGGCACGCGCACACGTGGTCTCTACACAGGTCGAGAGCTTGCCTGTGACTGCCTTTCTTAGCCCTCCGACCAGTCCGCCCGCCCTCGAGCGGCACGTTGCCCTGCCGCCCTTTCGGCGGGGCTTTATGGTCCCGCATTCTTACTCCCGAACAAGGTTGGATAGAGGACATGGATGAGAGGGAAAGCTGCTAATAGGTGGCATGGACACGTTCATGATAGGAAAGGGGAAGGATGGTTACACTGCCCCCTGAAGAGGTGTGCTGGAGAGCGCGTCAATCCAAACAGCCTCTTCACGAACCAACCTTGGCAGGTAAAGGTCTAATACTAGTGCCGTTGTTGCTGTGGAAATATGTATGGCTTCATATTGACCACATTGTAGATCCCTTTGTCTCTACCCGCTGTATCCCGAATCCGGTACGCATTCGCCCCCACGATGGCTGTCACGTAGAACGAGCCTGCGAAGAGGTGGAAGAATTTCCGCGTTTCCTTTTGCAGCGCACTGGATAGGTGTTAGGTCTTTATGAGTACTGCGTCCCCCACCTGGAAGATTGTCTGGGTGTGTTTAGCCGCATGTCGTTGCTTACGTTTTTCACCCTTGGTGGACAACCGTTCCCGGGCCATGATGATTTTTTTTTCCAATGATGGGTCTTCATCATTGTCATCGGGCAATGTGATAAGGTCGTCTATTTCTCGATGTTGTTTTGTACCAAAATGGAGCTCAAAGGGTGTAAATCCCGTTCCCTCATGGTGTGTTATGTTTAACCATTTATTGGTAGTTGGTACCATATTGGGCCATGTCGAGTGTTTAGTTTGGCAATAAGCCCGAAATATCCTGCCCAATTCCCTTATAATACGCTCTGAATGATTGGATTGTGGGTGATGTATGGATGTATGTCGGACTGCTGTTCCGTGATCCTCAAGCATTTTCACCCACAAGTGCGATGTATACTGTGTACCGTTATCTGATAAAATCATTTCCGGTTGTCCGACTGTTGCCAGGTTGATCTTTACCTTATTGCAGATGGCCCGGGCTGTAGCCCGTTTTAAGGTATATAGCGTCACATATTTGGTGAAAATGTCCACAAATACTAAGATGTATCGCACTCCGCCCTGTCCCTGCGGTAGTGGACCATATAGGTCAGTAGCCACTACCTCATCCTTAGCCGCAGGTATTATGGGATGCATGGTGCCATGATGTGTCCTGTTGGGTGTTATAGTTTTTTTGACAGAGGTCACATGACGCCAACAATTTCCTCACGGTGCGGGCCAAGTCTTTGAATTAAATGTATTCTTGGATGACCGGAATACATTTTGCGGGACCAAAGTGTCCCAACTCTCCGTGTACACTCCATATGACATCTTGAACGAGAGGAACAGGTACACAAATCCTCCAGGCCAATTTGTCAGTATGCTTGTTGTGGTATAGTCGATCCTCTAACATCCTGTACTTGGCTGTGTATTTATTAGGTACCTCGTACTTCTTCAATGCTTCCATAATTACTCGTAATTGCGGGTCAGTCCGTTGTTGTTGCTCCACCGTTTGCAAGGCGGTCTTTAATCGTTTTGTTATGGTGTGCTCTAACTTGGCTATGAGGATCTCATTGTCCGGTTGGTATTCCCGTGCAAGGGGATCATCAGCATGCCTCGGGAACCTACTCAAGTATCAGCAACCAGATTCTGGCTGCCGGGACAAAACTGTATCTTCGGGTTGAATTCCTGGAGGAACAGGACCCACCGCGTCAATCTGCCCGGTAAGAGGCGGCAACTTGTGAGGAATGTGAAGGCTCGGTGATCTGTTAGAATTGTCACATCTGCTCCGAGAACAAAGTTGCGGACTTTGCTCAGCGTGTAGACAATACTCAAACATTCCTTTTCGGTAGTCGTGAGATTAAGTTCCGCCCCCTTCAAGGTTCTCGATGCCATGGAGATGCCTACCGCAGAGTGGCGTTGTCTTTTTTTTCTGGCGGCATTCTGTGTAGGTAAAATTGAGGAAAACATGGTGTTTTCGCTTGTAACAATACTTAACTAGGCCCAGGCCTTATCTTAACTCATCAACTTATACTTAAAATTGCACCCTTTGAATTTTGTAGGCTTAGGCACCTATATTTATGCAGTGTCATATTATGATGGTGGGGGGGCTAACTAACGGTGGCCCAAGTCTCAACACACGCGAGCACTCTTTGCGGGCACCGGTCACCACGCGGAGGGACCCACCTTGACCGTTTTTTTTTTTATTAATTTTTAATTTTTTTAATGTTTTTTATTTATTATTATTATTATTATTATTATTATCATAATTATTATTACTATTATATACAATACACTATAGATACATTATGTACACAACTATGTCATGGAAAATACAAACTGACTGAGCTCATCTTATGAAGTTATTGCGCCTAGGAACTATACGATGGTGCAACCAGTCTCTGGTCCTAGCATCCCGTCAAGATACCCCTACCTCACACTATTCCTCGCCTCGCCGGCGCGAGCCTGCGGGGAAGGAGTACGTTTGTTATCACACCCGTCTGTCATCTTGACCGACGCGAAAGACAAATACACAAAAGTAAAAAATTGTGTTTTTTACTAATTGAATCAATTTTTTCATCACATGTTATTCGTGACTTGAGTTTTCGTCTGATCACTAAAATTCAAGATGTCCCATTAATCTCGATTTGCCAATTTTAATATTTGTGTGTTTGTATTTCGCGTTGGTCAAGATAACATGTGCGATAACAAAGGTACCCCTTGCTGCTGGATCGCACCAGCGAGGCGAGGTAGGGGAATGTGGACGGGATCCTAGGGTCAGAGACCGCTTTAATACTTCCGTGATCTATGACGCCAGAATGGAATAGGGTTACAACCTACTTCCGAGCTATTCCACAGTTCTACGCCCAATAAGCAGCCAATAGTTTGATAAGACAAATAGTAAATAAATGGAAACATTAAAGTACATTTTATGGATTCAGGACGCTTGAAGAGTGATAATTATTCGCGCAAAGTTATAACGAATAACGGCAATAATAAGGTATTATTATTATTATTATTATTATTATTATTATTATTATTATTATTATTATTATTATTATTAGAGCCCCCAATTTCATCTTCATTATCACCCATTCATCGTCTTCATTAGCCAAGTTGCAAAAATAAAAGACGTTAAGCCCAAATATCAATCAATGATTATTATTTATTTCCAACATGTTAATTACATTTTTTAAACGTTACAAACACATTGCTGGCAGGAAAAATTAGAGCATAGCCCCTTAACACACAAGTGTTACCCCACCAGTCTAATTCTAATCACTAAATCTAGACTTACGGCAAGTTTAATTATAATTAACTTAAAAATAACAATGAAACTAAATAAAAGCTATGATAGTGCCAAGTTTCATGTTGGTACCGAAAATACAACATTCTGGTGGTGTTCTACAGCAACATCAATCACACATGCTTCATAATAATGTAAATACAATTGTAGGTTGTAAATATTACGTATTTAGTATTATCCGCACACGTTCAATGCAACCGCGACTTATCTACCTTATGTCTTACACGGGTTATTTACTATTCGTGACATGGTTCGTAATGTTGCGCCTACACACTGGGGTGCGTAATATCGCCCAACATCGTCCACATGCACGCACAAGACTGGTTATTTAAAATGGTAAAAAAGAATATACAAGATTGGAACTACATAGCATCCTTTTTAATCACGCGCGCCATTGTGGATCTAATGACTGACATGACACTGGCAATGACACTTGTTGCAGTGTACTACGAGTGTTAGCGGGGGAATTGCATCGAAAGTGGTAGGGCGAGATGTGAAATATGCCCTTATACTGTTATTTGAACACAATGATGACGAGAGACAATAAACATACTTTCAGAGTGTTTGATCAATTTGACCATGCGTACTGTGTGACTGTGACTATGTATGTATAACCGAATTAAAAGATATGTACTTCAGAAAATGGAAAGAATTATTTCATTGTGAAATGAAGAGGTATGACAAAGTGCTGTACATGTTAATTTGAACATGTTATTTGAATAAATTATGTTAATGGAAAAGAAATGGTTATGCTATCATTTAACTTGAAATTGCTTTTTTATACACTACTCGTAATAACACACACAATTGCCGTGATTAATTCAATGCAACAAACTACAGTTTCATTTCAAGGTAACATTTGCAAGGTTCACAACAGAACGGTCGGCTACTTAGAACATCTGGATTTTGTGTTTGCTCCGGTAAACAACAAAAGTGAATCCAACGGTCACACTCGTCGCATTGAACCCAGGTGTCTTTGGCTGTGAGCAATTCACTTGCACCGCAAGTTGTACAAGATGTAGCCGTTTTATCCTCGCTAAATTGCCACGTTTTACATTGATCGCATTTTAACCACTGTGAACGTTTGCCCTTGTGTGTTTTATGGCAACAATACAAACAGATGGTTTCTGTGACACGTTTGGGAAAGCCTAACATCTCCTTTTGAATCGAGACACGCAACTTAGCTGGGTCCACTTTCATATCAAATGTGTTGTTTCCAGGTCCAGTCTTCGCGTAGGGCGCAGTTCAGTTTTCACAGCCAGTATCACGCCCCCGCCCACTCGGCCTGACCTATCTTTCCGGAAGATCGCGTAGCTGTTGTCGAATACCTCGAAGACGCCTATCGAGTCGTCGAGCCACGTTTCACTGACACACACAATCGATGCGTTGTGAGACGCAATCCAGGATTCGATTGTAGCTCTTCGTTTAATGTTCTTTAGGCTTCTTGCATTAAAAGATAGTACAGTTATATTGTTATTCGTCTGCCTAGGGTCAAATGAGGAGTCTAAGGAGCTTGTTTTGGAATTGTCAAAAAATGAGTTAGACAGCTAGTTAGCAGTCCGGAACAAATTACACAGTACGAGTATACCACAGCTGTGTCCATCTCTCTGTTTTGGGTATCGATTTTTAGTTGTTTTCCAATCGAATGGATCTATGTAATCATAGCCACTGCCTAGAGCATTACGATATTTTAGAAATTCTACAAACTTATCACGATACTTATTCTGTTGGGACACCGAATCGTGCAAAGAGTCGTACAAATAACACACTTTCGTAAGGAAGTTGCCCACAAGTAACACCCAGTGATTACCGTTAACAAGTAATGCCATCAATACACTCGATGCACCTTTGAATGTACATTGGAATATTGAACTTCCTAATACGATCTTTTTCATCTTCATAATCACCCGCTCATCGTCTCGATTAGCCAACGTTGCATAAATATGAGACGTTAAGCCCCATGAATCAATCATCAATCACGAACGTTCTATCTATAGCGCTTTTCGATGCATGTGTATCAAAAAATACTAACTTCTGTGTGTTATTGACGCGTTGCATGTAACAGTACGCATTAATTATGTGATTATTAAGCCATGAAGTACCCGATAACGTTTTGAAATTAGCTGTTTCTAAGTACCCGCCATTCTGGAACATTGATATGTTGTTGTGAAACTTGCATATGTTTGTTATACGGTCAAATGCCTTGTTGCGACAATAGTAATTTGGATCGGCAACTAGCCCGTTTGCAAGGAGCGGTATTCTTCTTGTTGCACGCGCGTGGGAGGTGGTGTCACAAGGCGAGACAGTAGCAGCGAGGGGTGCGGACACTTTTACGTGACATTTTGATGGGACATGCGCACACTCAGAAATGTTCGCAGGTCCGGGCGTTTCCAAATGTGCATTGCGCACTGATGGTGCGGTAACCAATGGGGGGGGGGGGGGGGGGTTCTAAGCAGAGTACCCGTACCTGTGACGGAACAGAACCAAGTTGGGTGTTACTGCCTTGCGAATGTAGAACTGCGTTTTTACCGAGTGTTCCTGTGGTATGGGTAGGCAGTTCGGCACTAGTGCCTTCACATTCAGGCCGTACAGGAGGAAGGTCGGAGGAAGACTGGCCCATGTCAAGTGGCTCACCTTTGTTCTCAGTCGTACCTACGCCTTCCTCAGGCCTATCGGTTTTAACCACTTGTCTGAATGTTTTTAAATCGAAATATGTACCTCCCGCCGCTTTCTGCCGTTTCACATTGCTCCTACTCCTCCATGTTTCTTTAACGACACGTTTCCGTTTCCTGTCAAATTTTTTCGGAATTTTGAAAACAAATGATTTTACTATGACTCCGATTTGAGATTGTACTGCCGAAATGAACCTACCGCATTTCATGTTAACGTCCTTATTGAGAATTAGGGATTTCAAAATGTCAAACCACGTTTCGGCCATCGCATTGCTGAAGCGATCCGCTTTCGCCAGGCTGTCCGAGGCATCTCGCAACATAACGCCAGACCAGAGATGGATGTAAGGCAAATATTTTTTTTTCAATTTTGAAATGAACTCCGGGCAGTTAAGCGGATTTAAGGGAACCTCGTTCTCGCTATCCTCATCAAGAGCAGCATCCAACCTAGACGTTACAACTTGGAACTCATTATAAAAAGGACTAGACCTGAAGATCGTCTTTTCGCTTTTACCGTCGTATTCGAAGACACTGCAATCCGACTGAACTTTAGTGGGTGTAGTATTAACAGTACAGAACTTGACCAAATCCTGCACCGCTTCTTGCACTTGCAATGTGTTCGTCTTAGATCGCAGTACGACGTAGCTCTTTTCGTAGATGGTTATTATGTCATCTAGGGTGGATGCTGCTACCATCAAGGCGAGTCCTGCCCAGGGACTGCCACCTTATCGTGGTGGGCAGGTTTGCGTGCTTTGCTGATCCCGAGAGCTATGCCGGCGGAAGCGTATGCTTCTGGTAGGGCCACCCTAGCCGGACTGGTCGAGGAGGAGAAGTATGACGAAGTGCAGTCCACACCCCAATTCCCTTTCCCCCCCACTGTCCCATTAAATATCTCTCCACCCACTTGGCCCTGCCCTCCCTTGCTGGACTCCCGTATGACGACTCACGCGACGTACAATGAATCTGATTCGATGTGGCTTTATTCTTCATTATCATCTTTCTCATCTTCATTATCACCCGCTCATCGTCTCGATTAGCCATAGTTGCATAAATATGAGAGGTTAAGCCCCATTAATCAATCAATCAATCACCATCAAGGCGAGAATCTCTATCAGAAATTTCCTCAAAACATTTTTGTGATTTGTCGGGCGCGCATTCGCTAGCGTCATTGGCGACAATTCGCATAAAATGAGCGCAGCAACGTGAATCCTGATCACTGGTTTTGATCCCTTGGGCAACGTTCCCTTTAAAAATTTATGCGAATGAACCAAGTACTCTGAAAGAGTGTCTACATTCCAAGATTTCAGAACGGCGTTTATAAGCGCGAGACTTTAGTCAGTAACGATACGCGTAAACAGGGGCCACGCCCCATGTTTCTTGGAAAACAACATAAAGTTACCCAACCACGCGTCTATAATTTCGGCGTCGTGTCGCGAACTTACCATTTCCAGAATGGGTAGGACTGTACCATTACACGAGATAGCCCCCGCGTAGTAATATATGCGGCGCTGGTCTCCCAAAGGATTTCGCACCACGGCTCCAGTAGCGTCCAGGTATAGGGTTAAACCACCCTCCTCCTTTCGAATAGAGTTTGCAACAAGCCACTGGTCGATACTAAAGCACTGGGCGCAAAAGGGGGTACCAACTGTCTGTATGTACTGATCGTCCTTGCCCTGACCTGCGATGTACATTTTTGTTACGTCAACGAAATCGTCTTTGTCAAGATCATTTAAAGCAAGAGCCTCGGACCGCACTTTGCGAATGGCTGTTTCAGAGTGAAGCCCCCTGAAATTACCTACATCAAGAACTTCAGGATCGCTGGCCTTAACAGCTTCAGACATGTAATTACATGTTTTTTTATCAACAAGATTCAACCGCTCCCGTTCACGTTCTAGTCCCTTCAGTGGGCGAGATCTTTTTTCGCCGTCATGACAGCGAATCGCATTCACGCAAACGGAAACCAACACATCGCCAAGGGAGGCGGTATTTAAATCGAGTAACAATTTAAATCTCCGGCAATTGCTGTAGCAACATTGCGCATATATTACAAATGTACGGTTTTTGTTCAATCTGCGACTGCAGATGTTGATATCGCATTCACGAAAATTACTTCTGAATGCCTGCAGTATATTGTCGGAATATGCTGGAAGTAAACGCTCTCCATCATAAATGCGACTCAGATGAACATAAAACATAAAATCGTCTCCCTTGTCGATAGTGTTGCTTTTACAACTGACATCATGCTCTAAAAAGGAATGGTTTGATAGTGGGATAGTTGTTACTGTCAGCATTAGTCATAGACCGCAGCGCAAAAAAAAATAGAGGGGTCTAGTGGAAGAAGGAGCTATGCCACATTGTGAAAGTTTCTAGATAATTAAGTGTTTAGTAGAACAACTTTACCTACCCTATTAGAGCTTGTATCATGGTAATTTTTTTTTCTTAGAAGAAAACATATTTATGCAACTAAAAATGTGAAAATCTGTATGGGTTACAGTACTAAAAAAAAAAATATGCCTTTTGCTCTTATGTTCTTTCCTATTTTGGATGAAAATATAATACAAAATATATTACATGCAGTAATTGGCACACCTATTTAAGTTATTGTCCAATATATATCAAATATAACTTTGTTGATTGTTGACACCAATGGTTTTGCTCCTGAAAAAATAAAAGAAACAAAAATTAGCAAAACATTTTTGACGTAGGATGAAGACATAGGCCTACTGCTTAAATAATGTGGCTTTTTTGTATTCACCTGGTTCTCAGTCTGCCCATTTTAGGTTGTTGTACACGTCATGATACACTGGAGGAATGAACGGCAGCAGGCTTTGCAAGTCTCGTAGCTTGAGTGGAGCAATCGGACGTCCATTTGGGTGAAGAAGCGGTACCGTTTCAAGAAAATCTTGTAGCACGTACAGTGGTGGGATGGTTGTTTTTTTACCCTTGGTTTGACGTCCAGGGGCCTCATTCCAGTACATTTGCAAACTTAACCCCGGTGTTAGCCAATAGCCAATCAGGAGTCAGCAATTGAGACGCCGATCGAAGGAAGACATTGTTGAAAAAACGAGACAAAATAAAAACAATAACAAACAAAAACAGTCCAATAACCTCAAAACGTCCACAAAATACTCAATGAAACTACATATTTACATATGTAGGACCTATATAATGTACTATAAATACACAAAATTATTTATTAACTTCAATAAACAAATAAAGTAACGTATTTATGTAGGTGGATATTCCCAATTAAAGAATTGAAATGTGACATTTGTGAAACTACACACACGGGCATTGACAAAATGGTGGCATTTCAAAGTATTGTTGAGATAACTCTTCTTAACCCTACTATCAGACAGGGTCACATTTGCCTCCGAATTATGCAGGGAAGCCTGTGTCGGAGTTAGCCCCGGGGTCATTTTAACATGGGGTTAGCGAGAGTTAAGGAGAGTTAAAAAAATGTACAGGAATGAGGCCCCTGGTGTCTTCAAAAATACTTTCACTTCCTTCCAAGCTTCCCACGATGAGTATGTGTATTTAAGTAATATAAAGCCTGGTTTACTTTTATCATGACGCATACCTGTTAGTTTTTGCAAACAGATTTTGTCACCACAAGTGGTATTTGTATCCATTTGCATCATACTGGTTGCACTCTGGAAATTTTTAAAATTTTCTGTGTTCATCCTTTGAACAAAAAATGGATCTTTTATCCTTGAGGTCTCAACCACTTTGTACCACTCTTCTGGTGTGTACACAAAATCAGTTTTTCTTGATTTTTTTTCTATGACGCCAAAGTCACTATCACTTGGTAGAAAGGTGTGTCCTGGTACCAAAAAATAGTGTTCTATTACATCAAACTGTCCAGTCATTACAAGTGTGTAATACAACAAGAATATGGTACTGTTTTTATTTTGTCCAGCACAGGAATCTGAGAAGCACCGTAGTTTTCTTTTGCCAAGGACAGCATCATCTCGCTGGAACACTTCATACAAACAAGAAGCAATCTCCGATGATCCTCGCGATGCAACATTCTCGGGCCACATACACATTACAGCACTATTAATGTTACATATGTGGACTCCAAGGTTGTGAACCCACAACTGTCGGAGATAAAATACTGTTTCATTAGGTATTTTGGGAGCAGGCAGTGCTTGTTGCAAATCGTATGTAATAACTCAGAACTCACAGTCAGGGTTTTTGGATTCCAGCTTACATTGTTTTAGAAATGCATATGCTGCATCCGCTTTACCTTGATGTAATCTTACGGCAAAAGGAACGTTATCTACGTCGTGAGCAAGCCACGTGTCACACACTTTACACGTGTCTGAATGCGGCATTTTAAAACCATTGTTGTATTCAGTATTAAAGATGTGTGCATACATTGCATATGTCACTACATCAGCATTTGTGTTGCGGCATTCACTCTTATATAAGCGATACATTTCGGCAATGGTTTTAACAGTATGAATGTATACCTTATGGGGGTTGTCACTTCTACTGTAATGGCTTCGGTATTTAGGGAACTTGGCTATGTGGTTGCGTACTGTATCCTTAACACTGTCCCTAATTTTTAGAGGACGTTATTGTGGCGACCTCGCATATCTAAATGTGGTGACAGTTTGGAAGCAGTTGAGGCATCTGTTTGATTAGCCATTTGACCTTCCTGGTCAAGGCCTCCAACGACTTGTTCGTCTAGGCCTACTTCATTGCCTTGCACATTTAGACCTAAGTCTGGAACATTCAACTCTACTAGGCCTACATTAGCTTCCACATCTCGGTCTAGGCATAGGCCTACTACGTCGTCTTGGGCAACGTCTAGCACTAGGCCTGGGACTGCATTGTCTAGCATATTGTCTTCTTCATCTGACAATGTAGCCTCCCTAGTAGCTAGCCCTAGTGAATTTCCACTTTTGGCTACAGCCAAGCGTTTTCCTGATATTGCTAGGGTGTTACATCATGCTGTAGCACACACTCTCAATTTTGTTCCAGATGCAGTTTTCAGAAAGTACTGACAGCTGTTCTGTCGCCTACTAACAGCTGGTTCTTTTCTTTTAGCGGTGTAGCCTCTGCTACACCCACTAATTTCGAAACAACCATGTAGGAAAGCATTTTGCAGGTTATAGCTTCCCAGCTTATAAAATGCTGTGCAGGTAGAATTACGCTCGTGTGCTGTCAGAAGATGGTACTCACACCACGAGAGGTTAGCTTTCACGCTTTTGACAGCACACTCACAACTAGGCCCCATTACTTTATCGGGTTTAGGTTTTTTTGTTCTGTAACTCACATATTGTAGTCCTAGGTTCCTAGATGACTTTGCTTGGTTTTGCTTCCACGACTTTTCATTTCTCACTCTCTTTTTAGGCATTTTCTTAGCGATCACAACATCTTCTGCTTCAATAACTTCCATCATAATATCTATAAAATACAGCGCTCTGATTGGCTACGCCATCTTTGTTTGTGGCATAGATCGTTCTCACTCAATATGAAAATATGATTTAGCAAAAATAAACATTGGATTTAGGTGGCCGTTGAGATATGCCACATACTTGATAGGTCACAAGAACATGCACAGATGGCAGCACAATACAGTTTGATTGAAATTGAAAAATGAAAGAAGTGTGGCATAGCTCCTTCTTCCACTAGACCCCTCTTTCCATCTTTTCCTGATGACGTTTCTCTCGAGCACTTTCTTTCTCTTTCAGAAAGCCCAGAAGGGATTCACTTGAGGAAGTTCTGGCCTTCTGAAGGGGAGGCACACTAGTTGCACAACCCCCCTTACGTTTCCCGGCCACCTCGACTCGGCCTACACCTCTCTTAACAGAAAATGCATTTTATTCAATTTCCAGTTTCAAGACTGGACCTACCTGACTGGCTTACTCTTACTACTTCTGACTGACAGGATTATAAACGACAGACGCTCATAAACGCTATATTGGTACCTAACGACATTAGTAATAGTAGTAGTAGGCCTACAGGATATTTATTTGTAAATGGCTTTGCATATGTAAATTTTGATTGTATATTTTCTTCTTTTCCTTGTTTAAATCTAACTAAATCTCTGTACCTACCACCTGAAACCTGCACAATAGCTCTGCCTATTACTCACTTTCTACCTAATTCTCTAGGTTATAATTTAGTTTTAAGAATTGACATGTATTATGCCCCAAGCATACTGTGTAAGGGGTCTACATTACGCAAATAAATACAAATACAAAATACAAATACAAACACTTCTGGCTCCACACTGTCGACAATCGCTTTGATTTTGTTAATTTCCTCTTCAAACTCCACGGCCTTCCGTGTAGAGCCAGAAGTGTGATTCTCTGCGCAGACTTTACTTTTTCGTTTCAAAATCGTCTTATAGCGATTTTTGGTTTGGAGTGGCGTTTTCACAATCCCCATTGACTTCTCAAGATCGGCACAAATCTGGGTCCACATCAACTTCTTGTTGCGGAATTT
This sequence comes from Isoperla grammatica, assembly GCA_945910005.1. Lineage (NCBI taxonomy): Eukaryota > Metazoa > Arthropoda > Insecta > Plecoptera > Perlodidae > Isoperla > Isoperla grammatica. The sequence goes on from OX246747.1 coordinate 14,653,381, forward strand.
TTTGAATGGCCCCACTTGCGATAAATATTCTTGGTATTTATCCAAAAGCAGTTTAGAATCATCGGTACTCCATTCAGCTTCTGAAAAACAAACCTTATTAAAGTACCACCACTACACGTTCTTTACCTGATATGTATAGAGGCGTTTGAAAATAGTGTTATTTTTTCCAAATTTTAGCTCAATGATTTTAAAATTTCGATGTTATTTCGATGTTGTTTTTTCAGCCCATTTTGCCCTAATAGAAAATATTAAGTTGCAAATTTTTTAAGGTAAGTTTATGAAGTACTGATCTGTTTATAATTATGTGATATGTATGTGACATCACATCATTTATTATTATTGAAACAACTGAGAACATTATACATGTACATACACAGCAGTGAAGGAGAACTCAGACAGTGGGAACTGGCCCACCAGGGGCCTCATTCCTGTGCATTTTTTAACCCTCCTTAACTCTCGCTAACCCCATGTTAAAATGACCCCGGGGTTAGCTCCTACACAGGCTTCCCTGCATAATTCGGAGGCAAATGTGACCCTGTTTGATGGTAGGGTTAAGAAGAGTTATCTCAACAATACTTTGAAATGTCGCCATTTTGTCAATGCCCGTGTGTGTAGTTTCACAAATGTCACATTTCAATTCTTTAATTGGGAGATCCACCTACATGAATACGTTATTTTATGTTTATTGAAGTTAATAAATAATTTTGTGTATTTATAGTACATTTTAAAGGTCCTACATATGTAAATATGTAGTTTTATTGAGTATTTTGTGGAAGTTTTGAGGTTATTGGATTGTTTTTGTTTGTTATTGTTTTTATTTTGTCTCGTTTTTTCAACGATGTCTTGCTTCGATCGGCGTCTCAATTGCTGACTCCTGATTGGCTATTGGCTAACACCGGGGTTAAGTTTGCAAATGTACTGGAATGAGGCCCCAGATGGTCACCAGCTCCCTTGAGCCTCCTATTCTAAACCTGCGCTAATGTTGGGGTTTTGAGGGGCAACAGGGGACTACCTTATCGACCTTACCTGGCTAGCATTCCCCTTTGTTCTCCCCACCAACGCCTACAGCGCCATTTGTAAATAGAAGCCATTATTTAATTTTAATTTTAGTTCCTCTTCACCGACGGGTGAGCAAGGCTAAGTAAGCCGAAACGTTCCGTCTCTTTTTGTATATCTTTTTGAATTTTTATGTGTGATCTCTCATCTCATCACGGCTGCCTAACCACTTTAAGGTAAGCTGTTGGTTCCTATCATTCTTTCTCACCCTATACTTTACCAGCCATAGGCACTATTACCCAAAGCATGCTTACATACAAGTTGTTGTTCAAGCATAACTGTTGTCACTTTTAGCTCTGCTAGCATTGGTGTGACAGTCGCTCGGCTAGGCGGCCGGCCAGTCAGCAGTCGAGTACCGGATGGCACACGAGTTGGTATTGGCTCGTATTGGGAAATGGGAATGGGAATCGTATTTGCATGCAATTAATGATATACAGGGCATGAAAAGTAACCTAGGGCCGGATTCACAAGAGGTCTTAACTTAGGCCTGGCCTAACTTTAGGGCCACTACGCCATTGGCTGATATGGACCTGCACATAGCCTCGACTCGACGTTACTAAGAAACCCTAGTAAATAACAAACACTTGAGACAAATATTTAGGCCCGGTCTGAGTTGGTCTTATCTTTCTTCAAAGATGGTGGCAATGCGTCTATGACTTCGAAGTGTGAACATAAATAAATATCATATACTTACCTTGACATACACATTTCTCGGTTTTTAGATTGTGGAGGTATAAGAAAACAAAACACTAAACTTTAAAACACCGCCTTGCAATATTTTAAGTTTACTGTGATTTCCACGAAAGTAGCTATCAATTGGGCCGTGTAGTAGGCCTATTATGGATTTATAATAGCACATACGGTACAGCAGGACTTAGGACCGGTCCTAAGTTAAGACCTCTTGTGAATCCGGCCCCAGGATAATTACCAGAGGGCGATGTACCACTGGGTGCTTTCAGGCCGGCGGCGGCACGATCGACTACCACGTCAGCTGCTGTCGTCCACCCAACCCAGCTCCACTAATTGGGCACGGGGCACAGCCATGACTTGATCATGTCCTGTAAAAAAACATATATTCTACAGTCCTATGTAATGTAGACAACAGTAGACATTTAGACCTTGTAGAAAATACCCAACCTCTCCAGATGAGTCGGTCTACCAATTTCTTAGAAATGCTATACCCTAATGCCTACCCATGTTTACCACACGAACTGAGCCCATACGATTTTGTATGTACTACGTACCCATGTTCAGTATCCATGATCCAACCATATTCAGTATAATGGTAGGCCTAGGCCTTGCACATGTCAAATGATCACAACACGTCGTTGAGTGGCCTTAGTGCTTGGCATATTTTCTTTCATATTATGCAGATGCCTCCTGGCATAAAAAAGAAATTTTTAAATAGGTTTAATGTGGTCGCATTTATTGAAGTTTAAACTGGGGATCTGAAACGTGCACAGGTGGCTGTGACGCAATGGTTCTGTAGACGTGGCAGAACAGACCAATCGCTGAGGCGGTGAGCGTAAGCAGAACAAAACTATGACGTCAAATCCACTCTACATGGCGGCGGCTCGTTTTTCGCGCCCTTTTATTTATCGTTACTAAACCAATTATTTTGAGGCATAGCCTGATCCGTTTTTCAAAATTCAAAGACACAAAATTATTAAATGAGAGACAAGGTATATAAAAATCGATTAACATTTTCATACGCGTGTTCCCTATTGTTATTAGAAGTTACTACATGTCGTGACTGGTGGTTGTAAGAAAGCAAAATAGTTGTTTTTATCTTATTTCTTATTGTCTATTGATAACTTTGAGGTGTTTTCATTTATGTCTTGAGGTAGTGAGTTCCACCGTATGTTCTCTTAGCATATTTACATTGGGCAAAATGTTTGCGCTTACGGACGTACAATACACCAATTTCATTTCGGATCATTGAAGGCAATTGCAACGCATAGGCCTAGGCCTAAGTCTAGATAAAGGTGGCCTAGGCCTCACGTAACGTATTCAGATACATTTCCGTTTCTAACTGTGCCTTTAATCTGAATTGAGTGCATTTTTTTTATGACGCAAAATATTAATTGGAAATAAGCGACAGTAAATGTAAATAAGAAAAGGTCCAGTCACGTCGTGACAGCCAGCTCATGTTTTGACGTGAGGCGACGCGGGCTCAAAGAGACATGACGTCACGCACGCAGTGTTGCCATTGTTTCACGGCTCGCCCGATTTCCCATCACATTTTCTTGTAGTGAAGCCAGTATTGACCGAAAACGAGTCGGTAGATTGTATTCATATATACATATTTAAAATGGTCGTTCTATTATCTTTAAATTGAGTATAAAATAAACGAAATCACATTTGTTTTGTATCTACTTAGCCGATGCTTTATATTCGAAAGTGTATGATTTTTGACGGTTTCAATAGTAGGGAATAGGAAAATCGACCCATTTCATATCTTTATATCAAAAAAAGTAGTCGGTGAAACTACTTTATTTTACGCTAATATTGAACATGATATTTTTTTAAAAAAGCAGCTTAGAGAGTCATTGTCTGAGAGCCCGGTAAACGACGCTTGTATATAGACCCAAGAACATACACAAGGAACACACGCACTAACATACATGCACACATAGACCCATACAAGCACATGCACACTTACACATTCACGCCTGACATAACTGGATCTGTTAAGCATTGTTACCACATCACAAACTTGAACTGTTGTAATGTTTCCCTCGTACCGGAGCACGGGATAGGAAGGAGTAATATAAAGTACACTGATTAAAAGATTAAAATATAGCAGACTTTAATTAATTAAGCACGTAAATAGCAACCGTAGTTACATTAGATGCCGCCGTAGCTGGCAAGAGACGGGTGTTTCCTGCGCGAGGGCTCCACGTCCACTGGTCAAGCCCACCGCTTCACCACTATCTTACCCCCTCCAACTACCGTCACATGACGTGTAGGGTGGAACGTCACACTGTAAATATTAAATAACAACTACTACTGTATTATCTAGCAACATTTAACACAAAGTAAATGCCTTGTACATAACAACATCAACGTACATTAGAAATATAGTATTAGAAACTAATTGTAAGAACATGGTAGTGAGACACATGCTATTTGTATATGGGGCTTGCTCTAACTGCTCACTACCATCAGTGTGTTTTGATTTATGTATTGTATTACTTATATTATGTATGGTCATAACATATTGAAAATAAATAATAATATTCAACATGATTTGTAGCACAATCTCAAATAGTAGGGTATACAGTCGATCGACTTTAAGGTCCTCCTTTGTAAATCAGTTTTTATAACCGAATAGGATAGACATTAAATAAATAAATAAACGCATAATTTGTACGTTTCGCTAAATGTATTGGTCAAGAAACTGGACAACTGCAATAGGCTTGTCATGTCTTCCTGTGTTTCGTCAGTATGTCGCTTTATTGTTTTTGGCAATAATTTTACTTCTGATTGAAAGCTCGTAATGTTGCAATCATAGTGAACAGCTAGAGGAATAAACTTGCTTATATCCATAAATGAATCACTATTTGGATAGAGGGAACTTATGCCCACCAATAGTGTATCATGAACCGTAAATCGCCTGTTAAAGGCCCAGTAAGGGTTTGATAAAACTTTTCTACGTGTCATCAAAGAAACGTTAGTACAACAACAGAAAAAGAATCATCGAAATCGGTCTACAGGCTCACGAGTTCTCTGCGCTCTACCTGCCCCATGCTATAGAAGCGCGTGACGTCACCAGGGGTCTGCGGTCAGCCGGACGAAGGGGTGTAGCCCGGGTATTATAGAATTCTACCTTGAAAAAAATAATGTAGAGCTGAAAATTTGCACATAGGTCCTAACAAGGCTGCTTATTAACATACTCAAAGTCCCCTAAAATCCCATGTGCGCGTCACCATTTTTTAGGGGTGTAAAGGGTGTAAGTGACAATAATGAGAATTCTACCCTGGAAAAAATAATGTAGAGCTGAAGCTCGCGCTTGGCGTACATTCATTCATAGCTATGGCAGGCGCGAAGCCATATCGTTATGAGCCGCGCTACACAGAAGAAGAGTACGCTGCAATTCAAGAAAAACGGGAATCGGAAAACCTAAGATCAGAAATGTTGCTAGGTCTGAAGTGGAAATGTGCTATGGTGTAAATGTAGTGCGTGTTCAGAAATGACAACGGACACAGAATCGGTTTGCTGCTCTGAATCAGTTAAAATAAACAATGTAAGGCAAGATTCAGATTGTATAATATACCACAAGGCATTTGATTCGGTTGTGCTCAATATACATACTTTGATAACTGCCCGTCACAATTTACTGTTTCAAACGAAATGTAATGATAAGAAGAAAGAACTTAAAAATGAAAGCAACGCACTTTGGAGGCATATCGCATATAGGCAATTTGTTTTTTGGATGAATTCATGGCAAAAAATCGGACCGCTTCCGTTTTAGTTTATTTAACCACTGTTTATGGAGAACAGAAAATCGTGTCTTATGAGGGAAACTGTGCATAGATATGTTCGGATTGCTCTTGCGGGAATTGTTACACCGAAAAACGCAACACTTGTTGACCATAATGGAAATAAAAACACACGCACACACAATTAAACTTACGAGCAATCAAACAAACAAACGAACGAACTGACAAACTGTTTAATTAACGTACAAACACAGACAATTACACGAGCCACGAGTGGAATGACAAGTTGACACTTTACGACTGACAGTTGCAATGGCTTGTTTCTCTACCTGGCGTAGCGGTATGCGGGCGGAGTAGACCCCTCGTGACGTGCCAATAGGCCACGTGCTGCTACAGTCGCGCGCAAATATCTGGAGAACGAGAGGGTCGTTTTCACTACAGTTTTCTGCGTTACTAATTATAAGAAGCAATCTTTATTTTAAAAATATGTTGTTTGAAACCCTTACTGGGCCTTTAAGTTCACCAAGAATTTTATCCAAAATAGGTATAAAAACATGACATTTTTGTTCCATTTTCACAGTTCTGTTCATGTTCTTCAGCATGACCCATGTCATCGGTAATAATGAATTTTTGAAATCTTTGTGGAAGTCTTCGTATTCTAGCATCTACAGCTCCCGAGGGTACGTCATTGTTTTCGTAAGGCTTATTATTCTCCTGTGCAATTTAAAGAGAATCTTTCCATGTTGACTTAACCCTTTCGGGTCCATTTTCTTTCCAAGGTGCTGCAATCCCAGGTCCTATTTATTTTGTGATTTAGGGAGTTTTTGGGAGAAAAAGCTCATATTTACTTCAATAAGTTTTTAAACATGTTTAAGAATAAAAAAAATTGAAAAGTTTATTTTAATTATAAGCTTACATAATTGTGGTGTGCTCACAATTGTTATTAGAAGTTACTACATGTCGTGACTGGTGGTTGCAAGAAAGCAAAATAGTTGTTTTTATCTTATTTCTTATTGTCTATTGATAACTTTGAGGTGTTTTCATTTATGTCTTGAGGTAGTGAGTTCCACCGTATGTTTAACCTAAATCTAACCACTATGACACACACCATGCTGTACATTCAATATAACGCAAAATATAATACAAATACTTTTTTTCTGTGCAGAGTTGGCCTCTTCAGCTTTCTTGCTATCCAATACAAGTCTGCCTCCTTTTCTGTCCTGCTCATTTCGTCGGGCAGGGAGTCGATGTCCTTCTTGAGGGTGGCGCATCTGAAGAGGTGCGCTCTGTCTTGATCTTCCAATTTACATAGTTTACAGGTGGCCACTTCGTTGGTAATGTTGAAGCGATGCAGGTGGAGTTGCAAGCCGGAACTGGGCGGTGGCCGTCTTCCTCGACCAGTCTTTGCCTGGCCCTTTCTTCATCTCGGTCCACCAGCTTTCAATTCAAAATATAGCTCACCACGAGCTCAAATATCTTGCAGTACATGCTTAACGATCACCATTATTCTAAAGTTACATTTATATCACCCTTTGTCACTCTAAACAATCCAATGTTGTTATTTTACTGACCATACCGAGGCTTATGCACAGTTTGAAACAATGGGACCATACACCTTGTTCTTCTTCTCCGTATGGTTGCGTTTGAAACAGTCTCCTGGGTGCAACCCGGGTTTGCGTGTACAGGTTTTACAAAAGTACATAGTTTCCTTGCGACCGCCTTTCACTTTACGGTTGCTACTCACTGAACAATCTTTGGTTCTTTTTTTTTCACTTGCCATGATGAAATGGGGTTTGTTGTTCAGCCTTTCTTCCTTGCCGCTAGTCGATGAACGGCCGAGTTTAGTACTATAGGGAACATGCATACGATTTTTTTTAGTGTAACAAGTACTTAGTTTTATAGTCTGGTGTCCAACAATTGCATTTCCAAAAGTTTTTTTTTAAAATTATTATTGAACGGGTCTAATAATGAATTGAATATCACATTTATTTGAATTTCCTCTTGCCGCGAAGAAACGCGCGCTGATTGGTCGGCGGCCTCTGTGACGCAGTATGATGGTTTGGCCTGCGAGCGCGCGACTGCTACAGCTGTGTTTCAGTGCATGATGAGCGATCATTCACGCCCAACGTCGTGTTGTTATCAGTAGCTCGTATTGCATGAACTAAAATGACAGACGGAGGCTTTACAAAGGCCAACAGCACAAATTTACCGCAGATAGATGGTTTTATGGTGGCGAATTTCTTTGCGGGAAATGATCACTTCACTGGAGCGGAGTTACGGGATGTGAAGAATAATGCCAGTCACACATATTTTCTTGACTTCTTTTAGCCTAGTGTCTTACCACATAATTTGTTGTTTTTATACTCACGATCATATTTATTTTATACAATAAAAAATTATATATAAAATACAATGTGCCTTACAATACATACATTAATTTTGTCGTCATTATTCCGATTTGTTAATTATTTATCTCCGAAGTCCAAACCAAATCCCATCATGATTGATTTTGTAATACTAAATAATATGTAAAATATGTACATAGTAATACGCCCCCCCCCCCCCCCCCCCCCGAAATTCCATGTCGTATTGAGTGGCATTTTAAAAGGGAGATTTCGTGACGATATCGAGCTGGTTTAGTAGTCCCAACACTTCTTAAATGATCCCTTGACCTTGTACTCCCTCACAGCTGCAAAGAAGACACTTGAAGTCTTGTTGATAGTCGAGAGCTTGGATGAATGAGGGTCATGGACACTTCCCCCTCCCCCCTCCCTACAGATGCCCCCCCAAAACATTGTGAATGTAAACAATACTTAGTTTATGGATCAAGCAGATGTTAAATCACAATTTTTATTATATTCCTCTTTATTTATTTAAAACTTGAATTACAACACATTATACTGTGATTACAGTTGCTAACCCTGTGACAAATTTAATAACCTCTAACCCACCACTACACGCTTAAACGTTTATCCTTCCAATCCCTAGACTGAGTTCATTATCTAATCTAAAATAAAACACATTGAAATGATCTTGGCAGCAAAACAACATCGATGTCATTGATATAGGGTTCTTACTGACATCTCGTCTCGCTGCTTCCAACCACTGTCTTTGTCGTTTATTGTTTTTTGGAAAACAAACCGTGAAAACAACATCAATACGTTGGAAGATAGGCGAACAATCACAGACCTGATATATTTGTTCAAAATCTTACGTGGTATCACTGGTATGGTAGATATAAATGTAATCAGTGATTTTAATTTCCGTGTACCCAACAAAAATACCCGGAATCGTGACGTGTTCCTGACTCCTAAGTGTAGAATAGATGTTTATAAATACTCATGTTTAAATAGGCTTATGTGCACTTATAACGCTGCAGTCAAGAAGCAAGATGACATTGACATCCATCATTTAAACTAAGTGCTTTTAAAAACATAATTTTTAAGATGTATAACTTGCAAACAGGGTTGTTCAACGTGTAAACCAACAAACAATTCTTCACGCTCACACATACACTCACAACACACGCACACGCACATGCACACGCACACACACACTCTCACGCATACACTCAGAACACGCACACGCACACACACACACATTTACTCACTTGTCCACGTTTTATTTACTATGTGTTTTTGTATCTTATTTTGTTCAATGACTGTTTTCTTTCTATCATGTTCTGTAGTCTAGTAGGTATATATTATATCACACTTGTGGGGTCCGTCCCCGTTGTTGATAAATACACAATAATAATCTTCTCTGGAGTCTTTACACTTGTGTTAGTACACATGGGTACTATGCACCACTTATAAGCGCCAGAAGATGTTTTAGTCTCCATAGTGCACAATGTTCGATGAGCGGTTTGGGCGAACGCGTGCAGTCGACTGCGCGACACCGGCAGACTACTATCATGTAACGTCACTAGCGATTCATCATGGCGGCGGCCGTTTTTTCGCGCCAAAAGAGTGAACGCAACTAAAACTATTATTTTGAGGGGTAGAATGACTCGATTTTTAAATTGTAAAGACATAATATCAGTTAATATCGTGTACAGATTTTAAAAATCACATTATAAAGTTAAGTGCAAGTTCCCTACATCGCCCACTAGCTGTACTATCAGGGACTTCCTGTACTGAAGGTGTTCAAAACCAGGTTTTAGGCCAGCACTCTTCCTATCTTCATTGTACAGTATGTAACTGTTCACAATGCCCACTTCCAGCAACCAAAAGAACATTTTCCGCCACCACTTGAGCGACTTCCTTGTGAAGCCGTTACTGGCGCAAAAGTGGTCAGCTCTATCAACCGCTCCCATATGTTGGGTGTAGTCTATTATGGCTTTCGGCTTTTGAAAAGTTTCTGGTTCAACTCTAGTAACCTTACGCGTTACTTGTTCAGTGTCAGGGTTGTGTCATGTACTTAGCACAAAGACATTGCGCTTGTCTTTCCCTGCCAGAACCATTACACTGTCATTACGGAAGCCACGTGGTGCTTTGCCAACTTTAATTTTTTGCTCTTTATATCTTTTGGAAAGCCTTTTCGATTTGGTACAGTTAAACCACGATCCAACGTTTTTCAAGGGAACAAAGGAAAAACCGATGAATGCGAATAAACGATGAATGTGAACTTTTAAAAAAAAAAAAATCAATAATCAGCTTGTTGCCAAACCCTTATCCAATTTTCATTTTCTTAATACGTAGTACGTGTGCTTGGATGTTAAGGATAGGTTTGTGTACTGGCTTACCTTAAACAAATATGATTTGATATGTTCTGTTGTTCATTGTTGCCTGTATGGTTGTTAAAACGGTGCATCTAGGGTGTAATACAGGCTCCGTTCCGTCCACATATAATAAATTGGTCTGCAATGTGTGCGTGCAGCAGTAAGCAGCAGGCGTGTTACGTTCGGGCTGAGGTCGTGTCACCCGAGTTCTTCCAAACGTGCATTAGTCAACAGCCCCAGTACACCCCCCCCCCCCCCCTCATTGCAGGCCCATGTGACAGACGAACGAGTCGACGCTGTCACTCGACCCGTACACACGTTCAAGAACAATACACAATACAAACAGTCATACAGATTTATATTCCTTACATACGTTTCTATTATATATATTACATTTATAATTAGATGTCACTTTCTTCTCGGCAATTGGCACTACATGGCACCTACAGCGCGACTTGAGATATCTTCTAGCAACTCCTGACTGAAAGATTTAGGCGAGGGTTAAAATGGCGTAGAAATACTGCAGAAAATTTAGGTTTATCTGATAATGTGCACATGCACATTTAGTCGCAGTTGATAAAAAGCAGTAAAATGCAATATTGCCTATTTAATAAAGTAAATGGGACAAATGCAATATTTTCATACCTTTTATTTATAATGTAGGTCTATGCATAGGCCTATGGTTACAAAACCCTGCATGTACTGTAAATACATACATACTGTACCTCCCACACATGCGTACAACTCATTGACATTTTGGATTCAAGTTAAAATATTAGCCTGTAGAGGTGTGCAAAGTTGTCGTTTAAAGGTGGGTTATATGCTTGTGCGTACGAGGTTGTTGGAGGACAGATCTAAATATGTATAGGCCTATTAAAAGGATTAATTTAAATTTTTGGAATGTGTTGCCCTCCCACATTTCAGTATAAAACAATTGCCTTGAAATTTATAGGTACTTGGTATACATTGTTTGAAATATTTTGAGAACTGTTCATTAAATGTTACTACGAAAATTAAAGAAATAAGTCAAATCACACCATTTGGTAGTGAAACATAACAGATCTGTTTTCCTCACTCATGTTGTTGTAAATGCTTGAAATAGGCCTCCATAAGATCGTTGGCCCTCTTCCGTTCCTTGTTACGTTCTTCCAGTAACGTGTTCCGTTCTTCCAATAACCGAACTCGTGTATTGTGTTGTTCAACTCTTGTGAGCTCTTTCTTTTCCCTTTGAGCTTCCCAGGATTCTTTTAGCATTTCAACCTGCTTGGCGAGTGACTTCTTAGCTTTCTAAAAAAAAACAAGAAACAAGGACATATATTTTAAACCTCAAGCTCTGAATTTAAAGTAAGCCTATCATTGTGCACATCCAACATAAGTAAGTCAATGTTTGAACAGAAATCTTTACTTTTAAAAATATATTCAATGTATTATTGAATATGTTATACTAATTATAATATTTTGTTAACATATTTGTATAGATATAATTTATATAAAAATAAATGAGTGGCTTCCTGAATATTTGGAAGGGAACCTGAAGGAGTTGTCATATTGAGTGGAGTTGCTTCTGCTTCTACAGTTGTGGTGCTATTTTGATTCGGCGACAATCCCGTGGCAGCAGATGGACCTTGAGAAATCTTGTTTGACATCAGCAGGTCAGCCTTTGTAATGGATGACTTTGATCCAAGCAATAGTTCTGGGAAGACATTTGCTTTTTTTGAAAACACTTTTTCCAATTCTTTTTCATATGGGCAACTTTCCCTTCCTCTCCCACTCTTCTTATTGTTGGTTTCTTTCCTTTTGAAACTCTGATCGAGAATTTTCCAACGATTAGTCACTTGTAAGGGGGTGAAATTATGTCCTTTACGGTTTATTTCGTTAGCAATGTGCTCCCACAACTTCTTCTGTGTTTATAATTTTATCGATTTTCCAACTTTTGGCATATGCTCCTTATACAATTCAATAAGCATCTTTGTTTGAGATGCGTTCCAAAAAGATTTATCTTTGTTGATATCGGCCATACTATCACCAACAGCTGGCTCCTCCAACATCTCTTCATATTCATCGTTCAAAACAGTCTCATCAAGTGAGGCCAATGAAGAAACTTCTGGACAGACTGTAGGCCTATATTCAGTTTCTATAACTAAACGGATTTCATACAATATATCCTGATATATATTGTTCAAATCAATTGCATTGAATGGAACATACACATTCTCGGTTAAATCTGCAAGCAAAGTAAATAGGCCTATAAAATCATCTCTAAAGTAGGCCTATAAAGGCAATCAACGTTATGCTCATGTACGCTTATAGGCATACATAATTTGCAGGGAAATCTAGGAGATAATTTGGTTTTTGTGGAAAGTAGAAGTGTTCAATAGAGGGATACGTAAGGTCAATCTGAACGTAAGGTGTAATCCTAGGCCTACAGTTAGCCAGTCAGATATTATAAATCGTGTTACAAGCAATCATCCAAGTAGGCCTAGACTAGTAGGTAGGGCATATGTTAAATAACTTGAACTGGCCAACAAGTATAGGCTAGCAGGCCAGGCCTAGTGTACCTACAATTGCAATGTCTACTTAATCTTTTCGCTTGAGCCTAGGAGGCCTACGCCATGTATACGAATTATCCACTTGGAGAGATAGGCCTAACACAGCCTAGTCAGCCCATGTCTAGCCTACTAGCATCCAAACAACCCAGGGTGTCTTTGAAGTTATGTAATAGTCAAGAGGTTTTCATGTAATATACTGCAAAGTACATGCTACACTAGACTAACATGTAGATCATGGAATTTACCTTCACTGTCGAATATATCGTTCGTTCGTTTCCGTGTCCGGAACACCGTTCTAGACAACTAATTTCCAAAAATCCGCCACTTTTATGGCTTTGTCATTTGCTAAAATTAGATCCTCTATTGTACAAGTCTGCTCTAGATTTGGGCAGACTAGCAGGTGCTGGGGATCCTGAATCTGTCCGCATTCACATGGTTCGTGATCCTCCAGAAATCCCCATTTCCTCATGTTTTCTTTGCATCTCGACACTCCTATATATAATACTCATCAAGTGACACTGGCGGATTGTCACCCTCGTCACGCCGTAGAACAAACTAAGGCATTTCAGTAGCCATGTTGCTTTTGTTTGATTTCGCGCCAACTCTTGACTTCCACTCGTTTTTACAATCTCAACCACCTCAATAGCAGGTGGAGAAAGTGGATCCACTCACACCACAAGTTGTACAAACGAACTGGGTGGAGGTGGAGTTAGTGGTACAAACGAACGCCATATTACGCCACCTTGTAGAAAAAGTGGAGTTTTCAGGAATAAGTTGATACTAACGAACAGACCTTCTGACTGACCACCTGAGTATCTGTATTACGTCACGCCGTGGAGCATCATGGGGCATCTAAAACATACTACGAACAGATATTACATTCATCTACTGGTAAAAAAAAAAATATACTATTTCCATATACTATTCCATCCTCCCTCCTTCTTGGTTTGTTGTGACTGACCTGCTCTTGAAGCCTTCAATGCTTGGTGCTTACTGTTCTCTCCACAGTGTCGCCTCCTCTCCTCTTCATCTTCAAGTAGCAGTTTTTTCACAACAGTCATAGTCAGCTCTTTTGATTGCGATGTCTTATATATATGTCGTATATGTATTTATCAGGATTTCGTAGCTGTCGGGAAGTTCTGTGAGACATATTCCCGCCAGCTGTTTGTCACTGAATGCGATATCATTTTTTTTTAACACTCGGTTCAGGTTAACAATTTGGCTGCAATACTCGGTTACACTCAGCTCTTCTCTCTTCTCTAAATGTGTCAGTTCTCTTAGTTTTAGCATTGAGCCATACAGTGAATTGTCATTGCACAACTTGTCAAGCGTATCCCATGCTTCTTTTGCATTTTCAAAGTCCATAACATCGGTGATAAGTTCGTCACATACGGATCTCAGTATAAGTGACAATGCGGTTAAGTTATTTTTTGACCTCTTTCTAATGTCTCCTTGAGTGAGTTGAGCGTCAGTGGCATCTTCATATCCACAAATTGCCTCCCAGCAATCACGGAGCATGCATTATAGTTATGCAATGTGAGTTTCGGAATCGAAAAGCTATGATCGTTACCTAAACCTCCTGTCGCCATTTTCTCCTCTCCTACTCCTCCGGAGAATGAGAATATGCTCCACGAGTTCGCTGGGAGACGCACTGTATAACAATGAACGAAGGCTTCTGGCTAAGCCAAGTCCCTAGGTCTAGGCTCTGCAAATCGAGCACACTTCCTTGCCGATTTAAGCTTCGTTTTCATGTGTCCGTCAGGCGCGACGCGACGCGAGCGACGCGATTTGTAAAATAGTCGTTTTTATAGGTACCGCGCGACCACCTTTCACACAGCCATGCAAGTTGCACCTCTCCGCCTGTTAACATAGTTTTAGCGGCAATTTTCTTCATGCTGCCTTCTGTTTACATCAGTGACAGAAGACAGCAACGTGTATTATAAACGTAGGCTAGTCAACAGGCTATGCCTAGGGGCCTAGCCTACCCCTACAGGTCTACCTTAGACTAGGGCCTAGGCCTATACCTAAGACTAAGGGCCTGAGACTAGGGCCTAGGCCCACCCCTATACCTAAGACTAGGGCCTAGACCCTAGTCAAAATTTGAGCACATACAACTCGTTACTTGTCATGTAGAGAGTGAGCCAATAGTAATCATGGTCAACATGCCTACAAGGCCTAGCCTAGGCGTAGGTAGGCCCTAGGCCTAGTCAAACTCGGGCAATAACATAGACCACGTACCTGTCATTTGTAGAATCCCAGAGATTTCCCGCCAGGAGTTCGCCTTCACATTTCTATCTTTGTAGTATTTATGGTGTATACAATATATAGATGGATATTTACTTCCAATCAACTCGATCAACATTTCGTCAGACATTATAACAGGGACGGCAAATAGGTTATGTTCGGTAGTCAGTGGATGGCGCCAAATATAGGTAAACAAATGTTGTGATTGGTCTGTTTGAAGCTCGTCGCGCGAACCATGCGATGAAAGTTAAAACATTTCCAACTTTCGTCGCGGGCTCGCTTTAGTCGCGCGACGAGTTTATTCGTCGTTCTGATTGGTCGAGTGTAATTTTCGTCGCGTCGCGTCGCGCCTGACGGACACATGAAAACGCCGCTTCAGCTTACCACAGATCGCGGTCGCGCACAATTTTCACTTTGCTACGCAGGCAAGCAATACCTGGGCCCATATCCTATTGGAAATTACTACTTTTTCGCGTAGGAAAGTTGCCAGAAGAAATAATTGTGAGCGAGCAGAAATCAACGTAGACCTTTTGTTTTACTTCTTTCAACGAACTACTTTAGTATTGCCTCACCAGAGCACAGCATGGTACACTTCTACAGAGCGGCCAACACATGAGCATAAATGTTGCCTTTTTGAAACTTTGGCGCTCTAACAGTTTTAAATTGATTGTGGGTCCGGTTTCTGCGCACATGAAGGGCTAGGCCTAGTATGTTTGGGTAATTCTTGATGTTCTACTAGCTGGTGTTGTAGGTTATAGACTTGTTGACCCCGCAGGTATACTTTAAGGTGTCGGTTCCCTGCTCTGTCATTTTCAACGTCTTGTATTTACACCCCGATTATTTTGTAGTTCATTTCACACTCAATACACTGCATTTTTAATTTTTAGTCGATAATGTAATGTATGTTGGTATTGCTGGCGCCCGGTTATGTAAGGTTGCCAGCCCTGCCTAGCGAGAGGGCGTTGTCAAGGGGGCGTTTTCCCCGTCGCACTCGCTGAGCTGAGCAAGCCTGTCAGTGCTGCATTGTCTGGGCATGGTAATAGTCGTGTACAATAAATAACGGTGCCTTGATCCATGGGCCTATTACAGTATTTGCTATGACTATTCATTTCAAACCCATGGAAACACCACACATGGCGACGAGGATATATGGGCTTAATTCAAGTAAGCAGGCACTCAACTTCGAGTAAGGCAAGGTAAGCCAAGTGACAGTTCCAGTGGACGTTTGTTTCACCCAAGGTCAAATGGCGACAATCGGCAATATCGGATCATTCGATTCGGGGGAAGAGACGTGGCATTCATACATTGAAAGGTTTGAAAATTTCTTCAAATGTAATGAGTTGGCAAATACTTTACGTACAAGTACGTTGTTAACTGTAATTGGGGTGAAAACTTATCATCTACTCAAAGAACTTTGTGAGCCGGATCGTCCGTCCGACAAAACGTATGAGCAACTAATCAAGATAGTTGGGGATCATTTGCATCCAAAACCTTCCCGTATTGCGGAGCGGTACAAGTTCCATAATTGTGTGCAGTTAGAACACGAAACGATCGCAGAATTTGTAGCCAGGCTAAAAGGGCTGACAACTCATTGCGTCTTTGGGCCCAATCTAACCGAAGCCTTGAGAGACAGATTCGTTTGCGGGTTACGAAATGATAGAATTCGAGAGCGTCTGTTGGAAAAGGGCGACCCAACTTTCGACGAGGCTTTGAAGATCGCTACGTCCTTGGAAGCAGCGCGGAAGGATGCGTCAGCTTTGGGGAGGGAGCGGTCCATGCACAATATGCAAGGTCACCAGAGTACTACATACCAAGGTCGCCGACGACAACAACAAGCGCGCTCAAGTCAACAACAACAAGTGGTTCAAACCAGTGATCCAACCGACGGGGGTTATTACAAGTGTTACTCGTGTGGTAGTGCAAATCATTTACGTGCAAACTGTAAGTACAAACATTACCATTGTAATTCATGTGGAAGAAAAGGTCACTTAAGCAAAATCTGCAACACTGATAATGTTTCAAAGACTAGTGTTTTAACTACCACTGAGGTAGTTAAAAGGCCTAAGCATAAGGGCAAGGCCAAATTAGGCCTAGGTCATAAATTCATGACTGATGCAGAGGGACCTCATAACCCTACTTCTGATAGTGAAACTAACAGCAGCGATGAAAGTAGCATGTTTCATTTAGCAAGGGAAAAGCCAATTCAATGTAACAAAATGGCAGATATTAAAGATAGTCCTCTAATGGCCAAAGTTATTGTAGAAGGTAATGAACTGTCAATGGAACTAGATACAGGTTCAGTTGTTTCAGCTATTTCTAGTGAATGTTATAAAAAGCAATTTAGTACAAAGACATTGCTCAGTACCGATTTAATTTTACGTTCCTATACAGGTGAAAGAATAGTGCCTGAAGGGGTACTAAAGGTACATGTTAACGAAAAAGGAGAAAAAGATACAAAGATGTTAGATCTATATGTCATTCCTAGTGGAGGTCCACCATTAATGGGTAGGGAATGGATAACGAAGTTAAACGTTCAACTAAATTGTGAAGTTCCATTCCAGTTTGCTACGGTGGAACCAAAACTAGAGGAGTTAATTTCAGAATTTCCTGAAGTATTTTCTGAAGGTCTTGGTACCTATTCTAATGGTACAGGAAAATTGTATTTAAAAGAAAACAGTAAACCCAAATTTTGTAAGGCTAGACATCTTCCCTTCTCTTTAAAGCCTAAAGTGAACGAGGAATTGGAACGTCTAGAAAAACTGGGAGTAATTTCGCCAGTCACTCACTCAGAATGGGCCACGCCTATTGTTCCAGTGATTAAAAAAGGGGGTGGAGTTAGGATTTGTTGTGATTATAAGATAACATTAAATCCTTCTCTCGATGTAGATAGATACCCCGTACCTAAAATAGACGAGTTATTTGCTAACCTTGCTGGAGGGAAACATTTTAGTAAGATTGATCTCTCGCAGGCGTATCAGCAAATTGTCTTGGACGAACAATCAAAGAAATATGTCACCATTAACACCCATAAAGGTCTTTTTACGTTCAATCGTATTCCATATGGAGTTGCTTCTGCTCCTGGTTTATTCCAGCGTTTGATGGAACAGACATTGCAAGGTCTTAAAGGAGTAGTAATTTTCTTAGATGATATTCTGATCACCGGAAGAAGTATCAGGCAACATCTTTTAAGGTTAAGAGCTGTGCTCCAACGGTTGAAAGAAAATGGTTTTCGAGTAAAACGTGATAAATGTCAATTTTTCAGAGAATCAGTGTCATATCTAGGTCATATCATAGATCACGAGGGGCTACATACTGATTCCGAGAAAATCGCAGCCATTCAGAGAGCACCCTATCCTAACGATGTTACGCAGTTAAGAGCAACGCTAGGGTTAGTTAACTACTATGGGAAATTTGTTCCTGGGTTAGCGACGATATTAAAACCGCTATATCAACTCTTAGAAGTAGATCGTGAATTCCAATTCGATAATTCTTGCAAAGAGGCTTTTGATTAAGTGAAACAGTTCTTGGCTTCATCCACCGTGTTAACTCACTACGATCCGACGAAACCATTAAAATTAGTAACAGATGCGAGTTCTTATGGATTAGGGGCAGTCATATTACACGTGGAACCGAACGGAATGGAAAAACCTATTGCGTACGCGTCGCGTACACTCAATAAGCATGAGAGGCGTTATTCACAGCTAGATCGGGAAGCCTTGGGAATCTACTGGGGAGTGAAGAAATTTTATCAGTATCTATTTGGACGTAGGTTTATTCTAGAAACTGATCATATGCCATTGACAACAATATTTGGTCCAAAACGTGGAATTCCCACTATGGCCGCAAGTCGATTGCAGAGATATGCTTTGTTCTTGGCCGGGTTTGATTATGAAATAAAGTTTGTAAAGTCAGCAGACAATCTTGCAGATGCTTTTTCTAGAATTCCATTAAAACATTCTTCTAAACATTCGGATGATAAGGTAGAAATTTCATATTTACATTATGTTGATGTAAACAACTTTCCTGTTAACAGCAAACAAATTGCTAAGGAAACAAAAAAAGATCCAGTGTTAAAACAAGTGTCCATCTATGTCATGCAAGGTTGGCCTTCCGATTCCAAACAATTGAACGAGGAACTTAAACCATTCTTCAATAAGCGTTTTGAACTATCCATTGAACAAGGTTGTTTACTATGGGGTTTTCGTGTTGTAATACCCATGTTGTTCAGGAAGCAAATGCTAGAGGAAGTGCTTGAAAGTCACTTGGGTATTGTAAAGATGAAATCTATGGCTCGTTCATATATTTGGTGGCCCAACATAGATAAAGACATAGAAACCATGGCAGCTAATTGTAGTCATTGTCTAATAAACAGGAGAAATCCTACAAAAAGTGTACTACATGTGTGGGAATACCCATCCAAACCATTTGATCGTGTTCATTTAGACTTTTTAGGACCTTTTGAAGGTAAAATGTATTTACTATTGACCGATGCATTCTCCAAATGGCTTGAAGCATTTGAGGTATCATCTACCTCAGCTGCACAAACGATTAGTAAACTACGAGGTTTGTTTGCACAGTTTGGCATTCCTGTTCAGATCGTAACAGATAATGGCCCACCTTTTACCTCGAGTGAATTTCAAACATTTGTGAAAATGAATGGCATTAAACACACATTCATCACCCACTCATTGTCTCGATTAGCCTCGTTGCAAAAATATGAGACGTTAAGCCCAAATAATCAATCAATCAATTCAGTCCGCCTTACCATCCATCATCTAATGGTTTAGCGGAGAATCGTGTCAAAACTTTTAAGCATAAGGTTAAAACAGCTATTAGAAGTGGAAAAGATTTTCATCTAGCAGTCAGTAAATTTTTGCTGGACTACAGAAATACAGTTCATTGTACCATTAATGAGAGTCCTGCAAAACTGTTTCTTGGTAGAACATTACGCACACGGCTAGATTGTGTACGTCCCAGTGTTCAAACGTATGTTCATAACAAGCAACAGAAACAAAAGAACTATTTTCCTGGTTCACGTGAAATTCAGTTTGTACCCAATCAGAAAGTTTTAGTCAAAGATTACAGAGGGGGAAAAGTGAACTGGATTCTGGGAACCATTAATCAATGTTTAGGACCTGTTACATATGAAGTAATTATTGATGGCGAAAAGGTATGGAAAAGACATGTTGATTAATTATTAGAGTGGAAGGGTTCTAATGTGCAAGTGGTAGAGGATTTGTTACATAAAGAAGAGCTAATGCCAAATATTAATTTTGATGAGCCTGATGTATCAGAAACTAATAATGTCACAGAACCAGTAAGGGATATGTCTCCTCAAACCATTGTAAACCACAAGGCTTCATCGCCTGAGGTAATAGTTAGCGGTACCACAAAGGAGTTATCTCCTAAGGTAGACGAAGGAAGACGTTATCCAGTACGAGAACCGAAACAAAAGAAGGTGTTTGATTTATAATTCTTTCAGTTCTTATTCAAATTGAATCATTATTTCTGTATCATTATGTTTGTATTTTTGTGTCAATTGAACCACCAATTGTAGTAATGGTTATTGTTAATTTGTACATGTATTGAAGGAACTACTGTACCCTTGAAATTGTCGTGAGGGAATTGTAATGTATGTTGGTATTGCTGGCGCCCGGTTATGTAAGGTTGCCAGCCCTGCCTAGCGAGAGGGCGTTGTCAAGGGGGCGTTTTCCCCGTCGCACTCGCTGAGCTGAGCAAGCCTGTCAGTGCTGCATTGTCTGGGCATGGTAATAGTCGTGTACAATAAATAACGGTGCCTTGATCCATGGGCCTATTACAGTATTTGCTATGACTATTCATTTCAAACCCATGGAAACACCACAGATAACAAGTGTTTTGGAGAGTACTTTCAGGCTTTTATTCACACGCAAGCCCCTAAAACACGTGCTATACTAAAATGATAGTGAGTTATAAATAAACTACATTTTCAAAATAATTAACTTGTCTTAAAAGAAATATTTGATTTGTTAACCTACCTCTCTTTGTTTGAAAGTTTCCCTTGAACGGTTTAAATATTCGGGTGTTGATGTATGAATCTGGTCTGGTAGTATTCATTTTCGGAACTTGGGCTGTGGACGAGGTTATTCGGACTAGTCGACTGGACTGCCATTCGACTGACTCGGATTGTTGAGTGGTTATTTCTTGTATTTTTTTAATTTGTGATGATGTAAGTTGTACAAATGATTCGTAAAATGACTGGCATTGTAGACACGAGTGCAATGAGGAATGGTCATGTTCTAGGCCAACAAGTTATGTACATTTCACTAAGTGGGGGAAAGGTGATGTAGGAGATGGAAGGAATCGATGATTAAAAATGAGTGAAGCTGTGTAAGTTATTTTACATGTTTATTGGTTGCATGTTAATAATATAATAAAAAATAACAATATTTATATACTGTTATTTTAGTAATAGTGTAAGTTAGTAAGTAGTACGTTTAATATTAGTCGCTTTGGGAAGAGCCTGATTCTCCTTCACTGCTGCTTGGTGAGTAGTCGCTCGATGGATTTCCGGTCGAGGCACTTGTTCCCTTGACTTGTTTCCTTGAAGTTGTCGGAAACGGGTTGAGCAACCTGCTTAATTCTGACAGTTCTTGCAGCTCCTCACGGCTTCCGGCGGTTGATAGTTCCTTCGGAGATTCCATTTTATTCCACGCAATCTTAAGTGTGGAATACAGCCCTTCATCCAGACATAGGTTCGTGTAACGTGAATATTTCACGAGATGTTCTTGCATGGAGGCGAGGTCCGGTGGAAATTGAGGTTTGAATACGGTACGCGGGGACTTCCTTAGTTGCTCTAGGGCGCCTTTTCTGAAACATGGAAGAAATTCATTGCAACTTCCATTCAGTGTTCTTGGGGTGTTTTTCGATTGTGTCTTACGAAATGTATGTAACCCGCAATTATCGCCTTAGTACGTAGATCATTCTGCTTTACCCTGGTATCTGTCGGCATCGTGTAATGGGCCCCGGCCGTCGACACGGATTTGAAAGGGGTAGTGGAAGAAGTGGTGGGTCTCATTTAGTTCCCTCGTATGACAGACAGAGTCATTGTAGGTGACATAGTACTGATAACAACAATCGTTACCAACTGATGGACACTTCGGATTGTTTATAAAAACACAGCAAACACTTCCTCAGTACATGCATTAGGGCAACAACAAAAGACATGTGGTGATGAAAGTGAACCTGAAGAAGTATGGGCAAAAGAATAATATGGTTGTAGCAAGTGATTACAAAAACAAATAGAATAGGTATTATTATTACTACACCCCATTGTTATTTCATTGGTTCTCTATGTGTGTCTTGCCTGTCATATAATGGAAATAGTGTTTGTTATGGACCTGTAACACGAGGTCTGGATTAAAAATATTTAATTTAAATACAAATTTGGATATGTGGGGTGATGTATGTAGCCTACCTATGTAACGTACTCAATATGTAATTTTATTATGTATTGTGCTACCCACATTGTCTCCTCAGAAAAGATACATGTGTAAAAATGCTCAATGTGGAACAGTGGCGGCCCGACCATATAAATTTGGGGCCATGGCCCCGCGAGCGTTAAGGGGTGGGTGGTTGGGTGGGTGGGTAGGTATAGTTGGTCGAAACCATAAATTAAAAAGGGAATTGTAAAACAAAATGAGTTGTAAAGAATATGATAATGCGTATCTACAGAATACTAATACAGAAACACTTCTAATACAACAACTTGGCGTAAAATAGAGTACAAAATCATATTTTCTTAAAAGCCAAAACGATTTACAAACAAAACATTCTAATTGCGCGCTTAAAAGAAAATAGAGGGCCGTGCCTGTAGCGAGCGTCCTTTTACTGTCCACCCCCCATGGACTACCCTAATGATACTATCTTGTGAATCAGACATTAAGATCGAGATCGACGCTGCAATTGATGAGTTCGCTTCTAGGTCTACACTGCTCTCCAAAATTCTGCTATTTAAATAAGTGTCAAAATCACAAGTGCTCCTTCTGTTTGGCCAACTTGTATACTTTGCCATATTTATGAAAATATCAGAGTTTTCATGAGTGAACTTTTAACCTGCGTTTAACATGACAAAATATAGACCTGCACCAACATGAAAGAAATATTATCATAAGCGTAGTGCCATTATGTTTATAAAATACCATTAACTTTTTTCATAATCAGGTAAAATCAATTCAAGTTTAGCAATGTCATTTGTAAATATTAAACATATTTATTTTGTTACGCCGATAACTTAAGTTTCGATTTTTAAAGGTGTGTATAAAACGTGAAATAACCACCTCTAGTGGCCGTGGCATCCTGACTTCGAATCTTCACCCCATCGCATTACGCCATTATGAATACTGTCTAGAATACCTAAATGCGTATACTGATAAAATCTAGTTATCTTGTTTTAAATCCCATATTAATTGTCTACAATAAATGAATAGTCAATATTACATACACGCCCGGACTGGCCAGGTCCGCAGGTCTGCGATCGCTGAGGGCCCCTAGCTCGAGGGTGCTCGGGCCCACATAACGTAAAAAAGTCACGTGAACGAGCTTGTTTCTAAACTTAAAATAGTCAAAATCGACTTCGGTCGTCTTTAAGCCAAGACCTTATGTCCAGTCTGCTTTTTATTAATGTTGAGAGGGATTTATTTTATGATTTGGACAAAAATAAAATAATAGATGAAGTAGCTTTAACAAGTGAGTTGCTTACAAAGAAACTGTTACTTTAGGGCTAGGGGAGTAAAATGTCGAATCATCTCAGTTAAGTTAAGCCCCTTCTATTCTAGTATAACAACATTTTAAACTGTTTAATACATTTTTCTAATCCTTAAAATCCGTTTGTCATTATTTTTGTTACGCAAATAATTTTGAAATAATTCATCAATGCTTTGGTGTGAATAAAATACTGCACTTTATTTTGAACTCTGTTGTAATTATTGGCAGCTCTACAGCATGTGTTTTGATGTGTTGTGGTATCCTAAAAATTCCGTGAATTTCTTATTTTAATAAATAATAAAGTCATCAAAAGTCGAAAATCATAATATTCGTATAAAAACCTAGCTGAATTTCTTCATCTTTATAAGTGCCAAAATAGCGTAAAAACGCGTTTTCATTGATGTCAAGAACCTAATTTAAAAAAAAATCCGGGGGAAAACCCCCGGACCCCCGTTTACTTGGGGGTATTCCATACCCCCCAGACCCCCCGGTAGAGGGCCCCTTTACAGGTTGTAGCTGAGGGCCCCAAATGGTCCCAGTCCGGGCCTGATTACATAACACGAATAAAATTAATCATTTAGAATTTAAATATTACTATGTATAATGGTGAAGTCAGTAATCGTATTTGGCGCTTGCTTACTGTCGGCTCACCAACGTTTCAATTATAATTATGTTTTTAATAACACATTTATGTAAATTAACAACACATAATTTCATTGGAACAACTTTTCTTTTTATTTCATTCTAAGTAATAACGTGTTATGAACATTTTCCACCCCTCCCTCTTAATCCTATTCAATTTCAAAGAATCAAAAATATGAAATTATTTAAGAGCCATGCATCAATGCATGACACTTACAATGGAAGAAAACCTGAAAAGCAAACATGAGTTACACATTTCCAGACTGCCTCTACTCCTGTACAAACGCTTAAATCCACATTAAAAAAACTATAAAAAAATTCCGCCTGCGGCGCTGTTGTGGGGGGCATCCCCCCCACACCCCCCATTCATTCGCACCCGAAGTCGATTTCCACGCAGTCAGTGGTGGGTAGTATATGCTACGAATTTGGCCCCGGGCATATTAAGAGGGTCGGGCCGCCACTGATGTGGAATAAAGAAATCAAACTAAAATATGTCCAATTGTTGTTAAATGGTACTCGGCCCAAAACTCTCATCATGATTGCTAATAGCGGGTATCGAACCAGGAACCTACCAAATAAGGGTGTGTACCAGCACTGAGCCGTCTCGATAAGTGTCAATATTTAATTTGAAGTATATTAAGATGAAGTAAAGTTTGCATTCTTGTAATTGAAGTAAGCAATAATACTTATGTGTATGCCTAATTTCCTATATTTCTTAAAATTGAATTCATCTTGAATTAAACTTTGTACTATGTAGGTACTGGTATAAAGCACTGGATAACAAATACAGGCATATGTTCAATATAATTGCATCAACTTGCATTTACCTGGAGATTGAATTTTTATGTGGGTACAATCCATGGCACCAATGATGCGGGGGAAACACTACATTTCATAAAATTTCCTCTGGATGGCTTGAAGTTGTGCTTGGTCAGTAGGGAGGTCTATGTAATTGGGCCGTAGAGCGGCAATGGCCGCAGTTACCCGATGTACCACCCGACATGCAGTTGACTTGGAGACCCCACTAAAGTCTGGTGCAGTAATGAAGTGGCAACCAGTGGCATAGAAGCGCAGGGTTAATAATAACTGGTTCTAGATAAGATAAGATAAAGATATTTATTCTTCAAGACATACATACATGGTAATACAAAGTCTAATCTCTGACGAGATGTGCGAAGAGTGTGGTCTGCGTGTGCATACAGCACAGACATGACGGGTGTTTCCATTACAACACAAAACAAAACAATATTTAAAGTTGAAATAATAAGCCTGTAATAGGAACTTTGCTTTGATGCATTATGCATCCTCTGTGCATCCTCAATTGAATATATTTAACACAAAAACATTTAAAGTTGAAGTAATAAGCCTTTAATAAGAACTTTGTTTTGAACTTGCCTACAGTTAGTCATTAACACTAGATTAAGTAAATGGAGATAATAGTTCCACATAGTACGCATAATTACGTATTTAGCACAATAATATTTAAAGTTGAAATAATTAGCCCGTAATAGGAACTTTGCTTTGATGCATTATGCATCCTCTGTGCATCCTCAATTGAATATATTTAACACAATAACATTTAAAGTTGAAGTAATAAGCCTTTATTAAGGACTTTGTTTTGAACTTTTGTACATAATAAAGAAAGCCTATAGTACAGTAAGTTATTAACACTAGATTAAGTAAATGGAGATAATAGTTCCACAGCACATTTAAATACATTTAACAGCATGAAAACATTGAAGTAATTAGAGCTTACTACTGTAGGAA
This sequence comes from Isoperla grammatica, assembly GCA_945910005.1. Lineage (NCBI taxonomy): Eukaryota > Metazoa > Arthropoda > Insecta > Plecoptera > Perlodidae > Isoperla > Isoperla grammatica. The sequence continues at coordinate 14,679,546 of OX246747.1, forward strand.
CTTTTCTTTGAACTCTTGTACAGAATAAAAGGATTCATCGATTAACATATTTTTTAGCCTAAATTTGAATAATGATAGGCTAGTGCAATCTTTTATTTCATAAGGTAGTGCATTGTAGAGTAAGGTTCCTTGGTAAAAGGGACTCTTTTGGCATTGTGTTGAAGTTTGCCTTTGAATTCTGATAAAGTTGTTTTGGCGAGTGTTATGTGAGTGTATGTCCAGGGCCCTTATTCTGTAAAATGTTCTCGTGTGAAACGAAACGAGAACTAAACGAAATCTCGATTTGGTATTGTTTGGAGGCTAGGATGGTAGCAGCCAATGGTATTTCTCGGTTGCAGTCCAAAGACATTGGAATAGCACTGTTCGAAGTCATGTGTATGTGGTGTCAACGGTCACTGCCCACTATATCTGTTAAAACATGCAGTAGGCTGCGGTATCAAGTCCATAACAACTGCCACTTGTTATTTTTGACACAATAAAGACTCGAAATGCCAAATCAAACGACATAACATGTAAATTCAACAATCTAAGTAAATAAATGGATATATGCCATGGTTAAATTACAATAATTAGTTCAATAGTATAGTACAAGGTGGTAAGTAAAGATATATGTCAAAGTGTTGTCAAATAGAGATAAAACTACACCTTAGCATTAAGTTGATGGCGGAACTCGGTCGGCCATGATTTAGAAGATAGGAGGTCTCGGTAGCTCCACGGGGACTACTATTGTCGCAAGCAGTTGGCCATGTGACTAAAATCTGTGCCAGAATTTCATATTCATAATTGGCGGCTGATTTCGTTCTGCATTCTGATAATTATAGTCAGCTGTGACCGTAAACGTGACTACAATGGAGAAATACTATTTGCTGGTACCTTCTAGCCTCGGAACGGGTGCAGATTTCGTTTTCGTTTCACACGAAAACGAGAACATTTTACAGAATAAGGGTCCAGGTTTGTTTCAAAGTCCTTGATGTTGCTTTCTACAAATGTCAGAAGTTGAATTATATATACACAAGGCATGGTTAATATTTTTAATTTTTTAAAATGAATTCTGCAAGATTCTATACGATTGAGATGGAGCATATTCCTGATGGCTCTCTTTTGAAGTTTGAAAACAGTTTCCCACAGTACAGAGTTTCCCCAGAAAATTATGCCATAGCTCATCTTTTTCATGGGCGATAAAGAATTATTTCTGAAAGAATGTATGATGCATTAGTTATGGACTTATGGGGATCATAATGCAATATACTTGCACTGATATTTAATTGCAAAATTATTTTTTTGGACAAAACAAGCAATGTCTGATACAAGTAGGCATGAGTTTTAAGGATGGAAATAGTTTGGGAACAGACCTAGGCCTAGGCTTTACAAAATTTCATAGGCCTGACAAGCATACAATGTAGGCTAGCACAGATAGCCCTAGTGAATTAGTTATCTATTCTACTAGGCATGGACCTAGCTTCAAGTATGGGCATACCCAAACAAAACTTGGCTTTGAACTTTACTTTTTCATCTACTCCGTGTGCACTATAGGCCTAGGCCTAAACAAAGTTATAGGCCTAGGCCTACTTTTAAGTAACTTGGCCTAGATATAATATGACTGGAGCATGCATGACCTAGGCTGATGGTTATTTTTATATCATGGTGTTGGGCCTAGGGTTCGGCGTAGGCTCTAGGGCCTAGACATGTTACTACGAAGGCTTCTATTTAGTTGGTGGACAACATAAATATAATCAGAACTTGAAAACTAGATAGGGGAAAAAATATTTTATGGTGTGTAGGCATAGCCTAGCTAGGCCTAGGCCTGCACCGTCGACCAGTTCCAAGAGCTCCTAGAAGCTTCGGGTAAATTGCATCGGACAAGCAGTCTTCGGCCGAGTATGGGGTTTATATTGTATGTTGAAAGAAACTCGCCTGTCGTGCTCGTATTCCAAATTTCCTTCAATTTGCTCCAGCACCATTCATTAATACCGACTGTTTTGAAATGTGAAAACGCGTTAAAAAATCGTGGTTGTCGTAGATTCCGAAGTAATTCTTAAGTTACCTTATTACTCTCGGCCGTCTATCTTTCATGTCGAGAAACGTGAGATCATCTGCATCATCGTCACTTGAAAATGACACATTTCCCACGCGGAATCGTGACATTTAAAGTATTTTAAGGCTCTGTCGAAATAACAAGCGAACACCAACCTTCGTATTTTACCGGCAAGCCGCCATTTTAAATCTCGGATTAGGTCCCTAATCGACCCCGAGAGGGCCGCTCAAGAAAATATTCAATTACGGGACGTTGATCGACCGGTTTGTGTTGTTGGAACGGGGCACGAAATTTAATCGTGGACTAGTGAGTTGCTCGGCGATTAAAAATTTGGTGAAACCGGGCCTTAGCAACAGTTAAAAACCAAGACACTAAATATAATAAAGTTGACAAAACACAACACGTACATAAGTATATACAAATAAACAGAACATATTATCCCCACTCCCTTTTCCTCTCTTTTCTTCTTTCCTCCCTGCCCTCCCACTGGCCCTGTACCTTTAACACCCCATATCGTCTTCATATTTCACCCACTCAAATATCAACCAATCTTTTGTTGTTGCCCAGGGAAGAATAAGCCCAGAGTGACTCTGCTACTCGTAAGAGGCGACGGAAGGAGACCCTACCCCCCCCCCCCCCCCCCCCCCCACTGTCCCAATGAATATTTATCTTCCCACTTGGCCCTGCCCTCCCTTGCTGGACTTCCATATGAAGACCCACGCGACGTACAATGGATCCCATTCGGATGTGGCTTATTCTTCATCATCTTTCTCATCTTCATTATCGCCCGCTCATCGTCTCGATTAGACATTGTTGCACAAATATGAGACGCTAAGCCCCATTAATCAATCAATCAATCGGAACGGGCGCTCCTCTGTAGGGTCCCTCCCAGTTCTGTTCCAGTTCTGTTGTATCTTCGGTGATCGTCCCTTTCTTCTCGCTGGATTTCCTGTCCAAGGACTGCTACCTTATCGTGGTGGGCAGGTTTGCGTGCTTTGTTGATCCCGAGAGCTATGCCGGCGGAAGCGTATGCTTCTGGTAGGGCCACCCTAGCCGGACTGGTCGAGCTGGAGAAGTCAGACGAAGTGCAGTCCACACCCCAATCCCCTTTCCTCCCCTTTCCCCTTTCCTCACGCTCCCTCCTACTTGCCCCTTTCCTCCAAACAGCCCCATATTTCATCTTCATATATCACCCACTCATTGTCTCGATTAGCCTCTTTGCAGAAATAGGAGACGTTAAGCCCAAATATCAATCAATTCTCGCTGAATTAAACAACCATACTAGATGGCCTTCCTGAAAACCAGCTGAATTTGCTCTCACGTCGTTTCGGCTTTTCATACGATCGCTCTCCAGCTTAATTCGGTCCCTGACCGCCTGATGAATTGCTTCCTATCGCGATGCCAACTGCGAGCAGTAATCATCCACCTGAACAGGTGTTTCTGTTTCCCCAGGACGTTCAAACATGAGATCCACATGTAGCCTCAGTTCTCTTCCGAAGATGATACGCGCCGGGGTTTGGCCAATGCTATCATGAACTGCCGGTTGGTAGGCTAGAAAGAAGAGGGTTGAATGGTCGATCGCAATCCGTATGGTGTTCATTCACCACGATCCGCAAAGGGTTCTCGACGGTCCGGCTAAATCGTTCCACCATCCCACTTCTGACACCAAATCCCAAATCAAGGCACCCCATTCTTCTTCCGCATTTTTCCAATTCTTTTATAATTGAGCTATGAACAGCCTGCAACAATGTAAAAAGTCTATTTTAATTCATATTTTGACATAGGTCTATTGCATAATTTGATCAAGAAGGCTGAAGGCTATAGGTACCTAGGTACCACCTAGCCTATTTCATATCAAGTAAAAATTAAATTAAACATGCTGATATTTAGGCCTAGGCATAAGCTTTTTTTGGATTAGGCTTTTCTATCCCATTAGAGGATTTTATTGTTATTTATTTTAATATCAAAGCAGCAGGGACAGGCCTGGCCTATTACAGTTATTGTATTCCTGCCAAAAAATGTTCCCCGCACATACATAAGTCAAATAATAAGTTATGGATTTATCTAGGCCCAGCCTCCCAGGCTTCAAGAAAGCCCAGCCAACTGTAAATTCGTTTAGGCCTACACTATTGCTGTAAACAGAATTGGCATTCAAAGCCGATGGCAGTAGGCCTAGCAGCACAATATGGTATGCCCAGGATGCATAGGCCTAGGCCTAGGCTTACATCTACATCTATAAATAAACTATAGGGTCTCGCTTAGGTTAAGACTTCTCATAGGCCTAGTAAGAATAGGAATGACAAATTAAAAGTATTTAACACTTACCACAATATGGTTTTTTAGGTTTGACGAACAATGTCTTCGAAGTGGATAAAATCTTATATTTAGGCATACACAGCTTGCATTTGACACTAAGGTTTTTACCGTTGTCTGTCTCACCCTTGCAATCGAAATATTTGTTATATATTGGCCAGGGCAATTGCAGTTGCAGTTCTTCGTTTGGGACGGGCGGCGTGGCTGATGCAGCTAGGCCTACATTTCGATAAGCCGAAGGTGTAAACATTGCAGGCGTGCTATGGCTAGCCATAATAGGAACTGTCTGTAGAGATAACAAAGAGCTGCCAGCTGTCTTAATTCTGTCGATAAGTCGAAACCACTCGTCGAAGGTCGAAGCTAATAAATTTAGGTGCTTTAGTGGCGAACAAGAGAACTAGATGTTAATTATACGCTTCTTACCCAATCTATCGTCGGCTCGGCGTACCGTAAGCTGCACGTGACTGCGGAAGTGCTGAAACCTAGCGTCTCAAACGAAAAGAAACGCGTTAGTAACGTAAAAAACACGTGAAATTGTAATGACATTACTTGAGCCGTTACTGTTACGAAATTGTAACGGCGTTACCACTTCCGTTACTGAAAGAGTAATTTCGTTACACTAACGCGTTACTACCGTTACGTTACTACCCAAGACTGAGTAATTGGTAGCTCGCCTCTGTGTAGTTTTCTTCTCTGCTGACTTCGACATACTTAATTAATAAATGAACGTAACCGATGAGTACAAAAGTGGGCTTAGCACAAATTGTGGTTGTCAAATTTACAGGTTATGTCAAGCTGTGTTTTGTTATTTCAGTTGTCATAGCTACGTATCGTGGTAACCGTGGGAACCCCGGGGGATGATAAGTCAGAAATATCCCCAGATTCCTACAATTGTGTTGCCATCTTATGAAAATAAATCCCCAGATACAACTTATCCTTAGGACGGCCATCCTTCGCCTAACTTTTGATTGCACAACGCAACACGAACTTCATCCTTGGAATGGGCCATCCGGGGGATTCGGATCAAAGACTTTTATACCGAGATTGTACAACTGGCTCTTATAGAGTACCTAGAACCGATAAATGATAACCCATATTCCATAGATAACGTGGATATCTTGCACTACAAGTGACGTGGACAGTATTTTCTGGCTCTTGTGGGTAGTTTCTGGTTTGCTGCCTGCATTCAATTATGTAGGCATACTACTGCTTGAATGATTTTTTCCAAACTTGACAACTTTGCTATCACTGGCCTTCTGAATATGCGCCAGCGAGCAACCATGATTCCGAAACCGTTTTCTATTATACGACGAGCTCGACTCAATCGATAGTTGAAAACCCGCTGCTTTACAGTGAGAGACCTTATAATGGGGAAGGTCTCATCGAACTGTTGGACATAGGGAAAGCTGCATCCCCCACAAAGAGGAAGGGACTTACACGCCCCTGTGTTCCTGGTATACTTCTGGGAGCAGGAAGGTTTAGTTCGTTTTGAAGAATGGCTTAGCCAAATGCAGAATATCGAAAAATCCCCCCCAAGGGGGCCCCCACCCGGGGGCCCCGTATGGGTTTCCATAGTTTCGTACCTGTACCTGCCAGTCCGCCCCTGTCTACATTTGTGTTTATGTTAGTTTTGGAAGTCGGTTCGTTTCGTTTTCAGCTTCACTATCTGAAGCAAACTCAACAAATTCCATTAGGCCTACAACGTGTAGGCCTAAAGGAATTTGTTGAGAGTTTTCTTTTTAAAAACTCTACGGTGTACAATTTCCTGCGTGCGTAGCAAACATATTTGCACTAGAAATACTGCACTTGCGGTACACACACCTTAAGACGGTACAGTTTAGGGCGCACTGCTATTTAGTGCTAATTAACTGTGCCTATAGTTACCATTAGGGCGATGAAGGTCCTCGTCAAGATACTGAAATCAAGGATCATTCAAATGTCATGTCAACATGACACACACACACACATTTATATTTTATTATTGCATAGTTTTTATATAATTTGAAATTTTTAATTACACAAATCCGTAAAGTCAATTTTAAGAATCTATTCCCTCAAAAGAGTATTCATTACTATACAGCATTACAATGATGAGAATATTTAATTATAATTCTCTTGTTAATCACTCCTGTAGGGTGAACATGAGTTTTAGGCCTACTTGATGTGCCCCTCTTCCGTGACTATAACAGTATGAGTATGGAAGGGTTCTCAAGTGTACAATATAAATACAATATAATATACAATTACATATGTATAGTATCTTTATTAAGGGACATGCTTAATACAAAAAATACTGTGCAAATAACATTTTGGGAACAAATGGTGGGTGTACAACAAAGTAGGTGTACCAATACAACACATTGCAGTGAACTGCACTTATATACACTGGTTTGCAGCTGCTTTAAGTTACTTACTACATACAGTATTTAAAAAACGTTGAGTACAGAACATGGCCCCTTGGTGGTACATGGTACTCATGATTAAGATTTATATTTTTACAATATGTAAGAACCCTGAATGTGCCCTTGTATACTCGGGGCACAGCAACCTTTCTACTGCTTTCATCACAGGCGAGACACACTCCCGCTCTGAGCCAATCAGCAATCGCTACTGCGGGGGTTTGTTTCAAGCGGTTCGCTGGTTGGCTTACGTGCTCCTCGCCTCTTGAGGTTGTTGTGCCCCGAGAATACATATATATACACAATCTAACACTAAAGGTGAATTTACAGCTAAGCGTTGGGAGCGAAGCGAGGGCACGAGCTTCAATCAGTGGCCGAGTTTCACGGGAACCCGGTCGCTGACTGGAGCTCGCGCCCTCGCTTCGCTCCCAACACTTAGCTCTAAACCCACCATAAGACGCACGTGCAGTAAAATGATTATGTATGAAACGGATACATTTTGAATCGTTTGAAGAATTATTGATTGATTATTGATTAATCATGATTAATTGATACTGTTAAGCACCTGGTGCACTTGCGGTTCACTGAAAAGGTGTATAATGACTTCGTGACATCAGTGTATAGTGCAATGGCGAGTGGAAAATGACTACAATGACAATAAACACTAATGGTGGTCAATGATATTTTTTTCAATGATGATATCGGCACCATTTTGTAACAATTACGTTACACGGACTTTGAAAATAGGCACATTTTTTAAACATAAACCTAGATCCTTTGAAAATTTTTAAGTTTATTCAAACCGTTATTACTCTGATGGCTTTGAACAAGACTGCGTTTTATCGCTGGTGTCCACTATAGAGATTAATGCAGGGCACCACTACCGCAACGAGTTGTTTTTAAATTGTATTTGTTGCTTAAGATAAATCAAAATGTATTTTGTTACCCACCTGTTACACGAGGCTAAAAGTTTAAACATTTGTAAACGCTTGGTTACACGTAGTACAAAGTACTATCCAAATGCAAAACATTTACCACACTCGCGTTGACAGTAGGCTCCGCTTGGACGAACGCACACTTGTGTTAAAAAAAAAGTTACCTGGTGGTTACATTTATTTTACTTTTCTTAGGAAGACCCTCGGTAACATACACTTTGGTCACGTAGCCCACCGGCTACATGAGGTTCGTAGCTATTACCCAAAAAAAAAAACGTTGACCCTCGATAAAAATAAATTTAAGAGAGTTTACACGTCATACTTGAGTATGGATGAGTAAACAGTCATGAATAGTATTCAAAAAATATTATTCGGTCAATCGATAAGCGGCGTCTACCACCTACGAGTCGATATTCCCGAGAGCGCTGTCTGTTACCAGAGGGTTTCCTAGTGCCTGGCATCTCCACCAGAAGGGCATAATGCATGTACTACAAACTTTGTTTATATATTTAAGGTGCAGAAATACAGATTATTCCACACAAAGTTTTACCCAGTGACGATCCACTTTTATTAAGTATAGTATCTGTTCTTATTGGCTTAATATCTGATACGTTCTACATCGTACAATCAGAATATGAACCTGATTTCTGGCAATTGGCGGTGTGCTAGGGGCTTGCTCCACCACTGCCGCGGGTTGGCCATGCCAAACATGATAAAACACAAACGCTGATAAGAACGCCATTTGGCTTCGCCACCCGTGTGTACTCCCATGAAGGATTGTGATCGGGAAATGTAGGTTATGTTATTGAATAACAAGAAGTAATATAAAAGTATGAAAATTTAATAAGCAAATAATAAAAACAAAACATAAAAAGTGACAGTAAAGAGATGTAAAATATAAAGATGTTAAAATAAAAATAGTTTGATAACAAGGAATAAGTAAAAACAAAATGTAAAAATAAAAATGACTAGGAAATATCAGTAAATAAACATAAAAAAAAGTAAGTGAAGAGATGTAAAATATAAACATGTTAAAGTAAAAATAATTTGATAAAAAGGAATCAATAAAAACAAAATGTAAAAATACAAATGACTAGGAAATATCTGTAAATAAACATTAAAAGTGAAAGTAAAGACATGTAAAATATAAAGATATTAAAGTAAAAATTATTTGATAAAAAGGTATCAATAAAAACAAAATGTAAAAATACAAATGACTAGGAAATATCTGTAAATAAACATTAAAAGTGAAAGTAAAGACATGTAAAATATAAAGATGTTAAAGTAAAAATAATTTGATAAAAAGGAATCAATAAAAACAAAATGTAAAAATACAAATGACTAGGAAATATCTGTAAATAAACATTAAAAGTGAAAGTAAAGAGATGTAAAATATAAAGATATTAAAGTTAAAATTATTTGATAAAAAGGTTTCAATAAAAACAAAATGTAAAAATACAAATGACTAGGAAATATCTGTAAATAAACATTAAAAGTGAAAGTAAAGACATGTAAAATATAAAGATGTTAAAGTAAAAATAATTTGATAAAAAGAAATCGATAAAAACAAAATGTAAAAATACAAATGACTAGTAAATATCTGTAAATAAAAGATGGATATATGAATGTCCGCTTGAACTTGAGCTTTTTAAGCTTCACTTGGGTGACTATTTCGCATTCGTCAGACTGCAATTTAGAAAGAGAAGGCAATTATTAATGTCCATGGAAACAATTTGAAACAACATCCAAATATGTCATTTGTACTCACACTCATGCCCGAGTTTCTGGCCCCATCTACTGCCCCTCCCTGCAGTTGGTTCAGATCCACCGGATCTTGATCAAGTGGATCATAAGCGTCGACCTCTGTGTCGTTTTCTGGCAGCTCTCCCACCAGAACACACTCTATATGGGCCAGCTCGCCCACCTCCGACGCGCCCGCCTCCGACACATCCGCCTCCGACGCGCCCGCCTCCGACACATCCGCCTCCGGCCCGCCCGCCTCCGGTCCGCACCAATGCATACCTTTGCTTAATCAAGTTCCGTTCTGCTTGGATCCCGTCTGGGCCCGGGGAAGAATAGGCCCAGAGTGACTCTGCTAGTCGTAAGAGGCGACAAAAGGAGACCCTGCCCCTCCCCCCCCCACTGCCCCACTGAAGATTTCTCCTCCCACATGGCCCAGCCCCTCCCTTGCTGGACTCCCGTATGACGACCCACGCGACGTACAATGAATTAGATTCGGATGTGGCTTTATTCGTCATCATCATCTTTCTCATCTTCATTATCACCCGCTCATCGTCTCGATTGGCCATAGTTGCGAAAATATGAGACGTTAAGCCCCATTAATCAATCAGTCAATCCGTTCTGCTTGAAGCATGGGGAATTTAATGTACCGGTGGATTAGCAAATCGTTGATAGCAGCAGCAACCTCGTGGATGTTCCGGCTTATCATTGGCTGACTCATCGGATGCACTTAGAACCTGTTGATGCAATAATATTGGGTTGTTTTTGAACCAGTTTGTACAAGGCATGATAATACATATAGGCCTATGCATAGTAAAATAGCCCATTTATTTCACTTGGTAGGCCTACACTACCAGTAATAATAACAACAATTTTTGTTTTAACTGAGTGTAAAGATAGTCTTACCTAGGCTAGGCCTACCATACACTTACTACTGTGAAGGTCATGAGTAGCTACCTGCATAATAAAAAGCATAGTCTACATCTAAAAACTTCAATGGGTTGTCTTCTCCTCGATTATTTATGGAATTCTTCCTCGTAGCAATTTCGTCTTCTAGTCTTGAAACTGCGTTTTTGAGAAGTTTGTTAGACACACTTATTTCTTCTAGTAACCTTTTCAGCAGCACATTTTCTCGAGGAGCGCGTCTTAACGCGTTGCACATGCTCGCGACCCCGCTCGGTGAAGTTCCGGTTCTCCGCGTAACTCGACGTCATCGACACCTCCGCGTCCTTCTCGGTCGCCTTCTTCAGCTACTTGCGTATCTGAGACAGACGGAACAAACTCTTCGGTGATAAGGCCCGTTCGCTATTCACTCAGAAACGTAGACATGGAAATAATAATAATAATAATAATAATAATAATAATAATAATAATAATAATAATAATAATAATAATAATACAAATAATAATAATAATAATAATAATAATAATAATAATAATGATAAAAAGAGTCATACGCGTAGGAATGTACAAGGTATGTAAAAGTGAAAATAGAATCCATCTATCTACCGTCTCGGCGTTCAGTTCATCCGGGTCGTAGACCGTCAGTTCCGGCGGATCTTCGCCACCCTCTTCGGGGTTGCTGTGGGTCTTCTACGCCTCGAGCTTGCGAGGGGCCACCGCCTCCTACTGTTGAAGTATCTGCGAGGAGCGCGTCTCCGCGTCCTTCTCGGTCGCCTTCAGCTCCTTGCGCACCTGAGACAGACGGAACAAACTCTTCGGTGATAAGGCCCGTTCGCTATTCGTTCAGAAACGTAGACATGAAAATAATAAAAAAATAATAATGTTGTTGGCCGCAACCTGTTGTGCTTCCCCCGGGTCTCAGAGCCGTCCTCCTCGTTCTTGTATTGTTGATCCCGAGAGCTATGCCGGTGGAAGCGTATGCTTCTGGTAGGGCCACCCAAGCCGGACTGGTCGAGGAGGAGAAGTCAGACGAAGTGCAGTCCACACCCCAACCCCCTTTCCCCCCCACTGTCCCATTGAATATTTCTCCTCCCACTTGGCCCTGCCCTCCCTTGCTGGACTCCCGTATGACGACTCACGCGACGTACAATGGATATGATTCGGATGTGGCTTTATTCTTCATTATCATCTTTCTCATCTTCACTATCACCCGCTCATCGTCTCGATTAGCCATCGTTGCATAAATATGAGACGTAAAGCCCCATTCAATCAAACAATCGAGCAAGCCGTCACCTCGTTCTCGAAGTCGGTGTTGGCCGCCACCTGTTGTGCTTCCCCCGGGCCTCAGAGCCGTCCTCCTCGTTCTTGTAGTCGGTGTTGGCCGCCACCTGTTGTGCTTCCCCTGGGACTCAGAGCCGTCCTCCTCGTTCTTGTAGTCGGTGTTGGCCGCCACCTGTTGTGCTTCCCCCGGGCCTCAGAGCCGTCCTCCTCGTTCTCGAAGTCGGTGTTGGCCGCCACCTGTTGTGCTTCCCCCGGGCCTCAGAGCCGTCCTCCTCGTTCTTGTAGTCGGTGTTGGCCGCCACCTGTTGTGCTTCCCCCAGGCCTCAGAGCCGTCCTCCTCGTTCTTGTAGTCGGTGTTGGCCGCCACCTGTTGTGCTTCCCCCGGGCCTCAGAGCCGTCCTCCTCGTTCTTGTAGTCGGTGTTGGCCGCCACCTGTTGTGCTTCCCCCGGGCCTCAGAGCCGTCCTCCTCGTTCTTGTAGTCGGTGTTGGCCGCCACCTGTTGTGCTTCCCCCGGGCCTCAGAGCCGTCCTCCTCGTTCTTGTAGTCGGTGTTGGCCGCCACCTGTTGTGCTTCCCCCGGGCCTCAGAGCCGTCCTCCTCGTTCTTGTAGTCGGTGTTGGCCGCCACCTGTTGTGCTTCCCCCGGGCCTCAGAGCCGTCCTCCTCGTTCTTGTAGTCGGTGTTGGCCGCCACCTGTTGTGCTTCCCCCGGGCCTCAGAGCCGTCCTCCTCGTTCTTGTAGTCGGTGTTGGCCGCCACCTGTTGTGCTTCCCCCGGGCCTCAGAGCCGTCCTCCTCGTTCTTGTAGTCGGTGTTGGCCGCCGCCTGTTGTGCTTCCCCCGGGCCTCAGAGCCGTCCTCCTCGTTCTTGTAGTCGGTGTTGGCCGCCACCTGTTGTGCTTCCCCCGGGCCTCAGAGCCGTCCTCCTCGTTCTTGTAGTCGGTGTTGGCCGCCACCTGTTGTGCTTCCCCCGGGCCTCAGAGCCGTCCTCCTCGTTCTTGTAGTCGGTGTTGGCCGCCACCTGTTGTGCTTCCCCCGGGCCTCAGAGCCGTCCTCCTCGTTCTTGTAGTCGGTGTTGGCCGCCACCTGTTGTGCTTCCCCCGGGCCTCAGAGCCGTCCTCCTCGTTCTTGTAGTCGGTGTTGGCCGCCACCTGTTGTGCTTCCCCCGGGCCTCAGAGCCGTCCTCCTCGTTCTTGTAGTCGGTGTTGGCCGCCACCTGTTGTGCTTCCCCCGGGCCTTAAGTAAGCCGTCCTCCTCGTTCTTGTAGTCGGTGTTGGCCGCCACCTGTTGTGCTTCCCCCGGGCCTCAGAGCCGTCCTCCTCGTTCTTGTAGTCGGTGTTGGCCGCCACCTGTTGTGCTTCCCCCGGGCCTCAGAGCCGTCCTCCTCGTTCTTGTAGTCGGTGTTGGCCGCCTACAGTTTTTAAAACTGTTTTAAATGCTTTATGCGCTGAACACCAACCCTCTACACTGGTGTTCACGGATGGTTCAAAAACCGGTGATGACGTAGGTTCCGCTTTTTATTGTTTTAACACAGAGACAGGTTTTAAATTGAGTGGTATGTGTAGTGTTTTTACTGCAGAGTTGTATGCTATTAGAGAGGCTTTAAAGGCACTGGTACGTCACCCACCAGGGAAGATTTTAGTTTGCTCGGATAGTCTTAGTGCCCTTCAAGCACTTTCAAACCTATATTCTAGTCATCCCTTAGTAATAGAAATACAATTTTATATATCCGAGTTAGCAAATATGGGTAACTATTTTATTTTGTTGGGTACCCGGTCACATGGGTATAGAAGGTAATGAAAAAGCAGACGAAGGAGCAAAATCTGCCTCTATAAAGGGGTCGATAGACAACGAGATGGTTCCTACTTCAGACGTCAAAAGCACATTTCGGGAACACATGTGTCGGCTACGACAGTCTGCCTGGAGTCGTGTAGTTAACAATAAACTACGAAAAATAAAACCTACACTAACGTATTTTCCCACAGACATACGTCTTACCCGTCGTGAGGATGTGGTTTTGACCCGGCTGCGAATAGGCCATACGTATTTTACCTAATCTTACCTTTTTTCTGAAGACAAGGTACCGCCCAGTTGTGACCAATGCAATGTGCCTATTACTGTCGAGCATCTGCTCACAGTATGCACGAAATACCAAGCCATAAAACAACAGATTGACCTGCCACTACTTTTAGAAGAAATTTTAGATAGAGACAACTCTGAGAAGCTTTTACAATTCCTAGTGCAAAGTGCACTCTTTAATAAACTATAAACTTAAAAATACGTTCTCTGTTAGCTTTATTTGTTAGACCTAAAGTTCTGTACTGTTCTGTAGGATGATTTATAGTTATGTAATATAATCACATATGTCTCGTTTTGGCGCAAATAACCAAGTTGTTGACGCGCCGTTAAACATCCAATAATTCATTCATTCATTCAGAGCCGTCCTCCTCGTTCTTGTAGTCGGTGTTGGCCCCCACCTGTTGTGCTTCCCCCGGGCCTTTGTTCACCATTTGTTCACCATCCGTTGCACTGGACGTCGAATGGGACGTCTTGCCGGATCTCTGTGGAAGCGACCATTTCCCAATTATGACTAATTTATTACACCAGATTGAAGTCAGGCAGAGAGCTCCCAAGTGGGACTTGAAACGAGCCAACTGGGACATGTTTAAGAAACTGGCTGTTTTTAACGAATCCTTATTCATTAACATACAGGACCATGTGGATCACGTCACCACCACCATCATCTCCGCCGCCAGATCCACCATTCCACAAACATCAATTCACCCTCTGCGACTTCCAGTTCCATGGTGGAACAACGAATGTAAAGAAGCAATTAAAAGTCGACGCAAAGCCTTAAAAAGGTTCAATACATGCCCAACCGAAGAGAACAATACCGTATTTAGGAAATTACGGAGTAAAGCCAGGTTCATTATAAGACAATCCAAAAGGCAATCTTGGCACACATATGTGTCTTCAATCACCCACCATACACCCTCCTCAAGAGTTTGGGACAAAATTAGAAAAATATCTGGCAAGCACACCTTTTTAAGCCCTTCTGGCGTCAAGGTCAATAACCAAATCGTCACTAGTCAGATCGACATCGGTAATGCATTCGGTCAGCATTACAACAGCAGTCCTCCTCGTTCTTGTAGTCGGTGTTGGCCGCCACCTGTTGTGCTTCCCCCGGGCCTCAGAGCCGTCCTCCTCGTTCTTGTAGTCGGTGTTGGCCGCCGCCTGTTGTGCTTCCCCCGGGCCTCAGAGCCGTCCTCCTCGTTCTTGTAGTCGGTGTTGGCCGCCACCTGTTGTGCTTCCCCCGGGCCTCAGAGCCGTCCTCCTCGTTCTTGTAGTCGGTGTTGGCCGCCACCTGTTGTGCTTCCCCCGGGCCTCAGAGCCGTCCTCCTCGTTCTTGTAGTCGGTGTTGGCCGCCACCTGTTGTGCTTCCCCCGGGCCTCAGAGCCGTCCTCCTCGTTCTTGTAGTCGGTGTTGGCCGCCACCTGTTGTGCTTCCCCCGGGCCTCAGAGCCGTCCTCCTCGTTCTTGTAGTCGGTGTTGGCCGCCACCTGTTGTGCTTCCCCCGGGCCTCAGAGCCGTCCTCCTCGTTCTTGTAGTCGGTGTTGGCCGCCACCTGTTGTGCTTCCCCCGGGCCTTAAGTAAGCCGTCCTCCTCGTTCTTGTAGTCGGTGTTGGCCGCCACCTGTTGTGCTTCCCCCGGGCCTCAGAGCCGTCCTCCTCGTTCTTGTAGTCGGTGTTGGCCGCCACCTGTTGTGCTTCCCCCGGGCCTCAGAGCCGTCCTCCTCGTTCTTGTAGTCGGTGTTGGCCGCCACCTGTTGTGCTTCCCCCGGGCCTCAGAGCCGTCCTCCTCGTTCTTGTAGTCGGTGTTGGCCGCCACCTGTTGTGCTTCCCCCGGGCCTCAGAGCCGTCCTCCTCGTTCTTGTAGTCGGTGTTGGCCGCCTACAGTTTTTAAAACTGTTTTAAATGCTTTATGCGCTGAACACCAACCCTCTACACTGGTGTTCACGGATGGTTCAAAAACCGGTGATGACGTAGGTTCCGCTTTTTATTGTTTTAACACAGAGACAGGTTTTAAATTGAGTGGTATGTGTAGTGTTTTTACTGCAGAGTTGTATGCTATTAGAGAGGCTTTAAAGGCACTGGTACGTCACCCACCAGGGAAGATTTTAGTTTGCTCGGATAGTCTTAGTGCCCTTCAAGCACTTTCAAACCTATATTCTAGTCATCCCTTAGTAATAGAAATACAATTTTATATATCCGAGTTAGCAAATATGGGTAACTATTTTATTTTGTTGGGTACCCGGTCACATGGGTATAGAAGGTAATGAAAAAGCAGACGAAGGAGCAAAATCTGCCTCTATAAAGGGGTCGATAGACAACGAGATGGTTCCTACTTCAGACGTCAAAAGCACATTTCGGGAACACATGTGTCGGCTACGACAGTCTGCCTGGAGTCGTGTAGTTAACAATAAACTACGAAAAATAAAACCTACACTAACGTATTTTCCCACAGACATACGTCTTACCCGTCGTGAGGATGTGGTTTTGACCCGGCTGCGAATAGGCCATACGTATTTTACCTAATCTTACCTTTTTTCTGAAGACAAGGTACCGCCCAGTTGTGACCAATGCAATGTGCCTATTACTGTCGAGCATCTGCTCACAGTATGCACGAAATACCAAGCCATAAAACAACAGATTGACCTGCCACTACTTTTAGAAGAAATTTTAGATAGAGACAACTCTGAGAAGCTTTTACAATTCCTAGTGCAAAGTGCACTCTTTAATAAACTATAAACTTAAAAATACGTTCTCTGTTAGCTTTATTTGTTAGACCTAAAGTTCTGTACTGTTCTGTAGGATGATTTATAGTTATGTAATATAATCACATATGTCTCGTTTTGGCGCAAATAACCAAGTTGTTGACGCGCCGTTAAACATCCAATAATTCATTCATTCATTCAGAGCCGTCCTCCTCGTTCTTGTAGTCGGTGTTGGCCCCCACCTGTTGTGCTTCCCCCGGGCCTTTGTTCACCATTTGTTCACCATCCGTTGCACTGGACGTCGAATGGGACGTCTTGCCGGATCTCTGTGGAAGCGACCATTTCCCAATTATGACTAATTTATTACACCAGATTGAAGTCAGGCAGAGAGCTCCCAAGTGGGACTTGAAACGAGCCAACTGGGACATGTTTAAGAAACTGGCTGTTTTTAACGAATCCTTATTCATTAACATACAGGACCATGTGGATCACGTCACCACCACCATCATCTCCGCCGCCAGATCCACCATTCCACAAACATCAATTCACCCTCTGCGACTTCCAGTTCCATGGTGGAACAACGAATGTAAAGAAGCAATTAAAAGTCGACGCAAAGCCTTAAAAAGGTTCAATACATGCCCAACCGAAGAGAACAATACCGTATTTAGGAAATTACGGAGTAAAGCCAGGTTCATTATAAGACAATCCAAAAGGCAATCTTGGCACACATATGTGTCTTCAATCACCCACCATACACCCTCCTCAAGAGTTTGGGACAAAATTAGAAAAATATCTGGCAAGCACACCTTTTTAAGCCCTTCTGGCGTCAAGGTCAATAACCAAATCGTCACTAGTCAGATCGACATCGGTAATGCATTCGGTCAGCATTATGCACAAGTCTCCAGTTCATCGCACTACACAACAAAATTCATCGAACATAAATCGAAGGAGGAAAGGAAGACGTTGAACTTCTCCTCCAATAACAATGAACAGTACAACCTTCCCTTCTCAGATCACGAATATTTTTCGATATTAAAAGATCTGAAAAACAACGCCCCCGGTCCTGATTTTATTCATAACGAAATTCTCAAACACCTCTCATGTTCATCACATCAGTATATCCTAAATATGTTTAATCGGATGTGGCTTGAGGATGTATTTCCTGAGTCCTGGCAGGAAGCCATAACTGTACCCATTCTAAAGCCAGGTAAACCCAAAGAAGAACTCTCAAGTTATAGGCCGATATCATTAACAAGTTGTCTGTGCAAATTATTTGAAAGGATGATAAATAGAAGATTGGTGTGGTTCCTAGAGAGCAAAAACCTCATTGCACCCGAACAATCTGGTTTCCGACGAGGGCGATCTGTTGTGGACCATCTAGCCCGGCTAGAGAATTACATTCAAAACGCATTTTTATTAAAACAACACGTGGTGGCGATCTTTTTCGATTGAGATAAAGCATACGACACCACGTGGCGACATGGTATTTTAAAAACTCTACATGACTGGGGAATAAGGGGCCATTTGCCCAATTTTATCACAAATTTTTTATCCAACAGACAATTCAGAGTCCGAATCGGCAACTTTTTATCCGGACAATTTTATCAAGAAAACGGTGTTCCCCAGGGATCGGTTTTAAGTGTGATATTATTTACAATATCAATCAACAGCATTGTTTCCTACGTTAAAAAACCAGTCAAGTGCTCACTGTTTGTCGATGATTTCGCAATATTTTTTAAAGCCGTCTTTTTAAGTTCAATAGAGCGTCAACTTCAGATGAACATCAGAAGACTAGAAAAATGGGCTGACGAAACAGGCTATAAATTCTCGGTTTTAAAAACAACATGTATTCACTTTAGCCGTCGTCGTGGAATCTGCTCACATCCAAATCTAAAGATGGGAGGTCAAGACCTATTGTTTTCAGAAGTTGCCCGCTTCCTGGGAATGCTTTTTGACACAAAACTTAATTGGAAACCACATCTACAACAACTTAAATCCAAATGCTCAAAGTCTATGAATATCCTACGAATACTCAGCAATACAACCTGGGGGGCAGACCGCACCGTCATGCTCCGATTATACCGTTCCCTTATTAGGTCAAAACTCGATTTTGCTAGTTTTAAATATGCTTCAGCAAGACGCTCATATCTCAAAACCTTGGATACAATACACCACACAGGGATCAGATTGTCAACGGGTGCTTTTAGAACCAGCCCCATCCCCAGTCTGTATTGTGAGTCCGGAGAACCGTCGCTGTCGTCCAGGAGAGACTATCTACTACTTAGCTATGTCGCCTCATTGGCGGGGTCACCTAAGAACCCTGCCTACGACATAATATTAAATCCACCATACCAAGACCGTTACGCCATTAGACAGAAGACCACTCGACCAGCAGGTATTCGATCCCTCGAACTAATGGAATGTCTAGATATTACCCCACCTCTTGTTTTTACCAATTCTTTTGCCGCTGTCCCGCCATGGATGATCAGTATGCCCAAATGCATCACTCAAATGTCAGTATACAAGAAAAACACTACATCCTGCTTGCAATATCAAGCAATGTTTAATCAAATTCGTTCCCTATACTCCGATCACGAATGCATTTTTACAGATGGGTCGAGAATCGAGGACTCGGTCGGCTGCGCTTTTATTACTGACAATGAAAAGTTTTTATTCCACTTAGACTCACTTTTTAGCATTTTTAACGCGGAACTCTTCGCAATCATGCAAAGTCTTTTATATGCCTTTCGAAGCAAGACATCAAAGTTTTTAATATGCACCGACTCTCTGAGCTCTCTTCAGGCACTTTTAGAAGTATACCCAGCAAACACAAGTGGCGGTTCCCGCAGTAAACCCGCAGTACCTTCCCATGCGGGTTTGGTGCGGGTAATCCGTACTGGCCCCTTGAGAAAGTGATAACCGGGTCTGCAGCGGGACCCATGCGGTCCTACCCGCAGTCGAGTGCGGGATGAATGCGGGTTTTCCCATACCATGCCAGCTCCCTATTTCTATTCCACACATTACCCGCATGGTATAACTACTATTCCCACAGTGTGGGTTTCATGCAGGGTTGGCCCGCAGTATTCAAGCACTGTGTAGGTACACTGCCCATACCGCACCCGCACAGATAGCTAAATTCCTGGGTGCACCCCACGCACTGCCAGCACGGTATACATACTTTTCCTGTGGTGTTAAATCGCTGATTATGCACTGTGCCCGATATCAATAATATTGGTAGAAATATGTTAACGATTCCATGGAATAGCATACTACGCGCACGTGAGTAAACACGTACACTGATAGTACGTCATTCCCTGGAATCTTTGTATTTCTACTAATTATAGAACCGTCCTATAGAAGCATTATACGTACATGTGATGGCTTGTTGGTCTAGTTCCCTGCGGCTCGTTCGTCTAGCTGTGAAGCTCGTTGGTCTAGTGGTACTGTGGGAATTAATTCGTGCTTCCAATGCAGAGGGTCTTGAGTTCAAATCCCGGTTCAGGCTTATATTTTTTTTTATTTTGGCACTTGACTTCAATTTTGATCTTAGCATTATTGACCTATACATGTAAATGCGACTTTGGAGCCCCCATAGTAACGCAACGTATAAGTTGTATAAATGTCCCCCACTGAAAATAAGTATTTGTAACTTATAAGTGGCCGTATACGCTAAAAATACAAATTTATTTATTTTATGGAGCCTGTATTGTAATGGCTTGTTGGTCTAGTCTTAATCAGTACAGAATTGATAGTAATTTAGTGAATAACATGCATGTGGACTAGAAACAATTTGATTAAAAATATTCAAATTTGTACTTAAAAAAATCCATTTCGAATTACATTTTGTCCATACCGTAGTTTGAGCACTTCATTCAATAAGTAATGAGCATGCTTGATTGAGAAAATACACTGAAAATATTGTAATTGCCAATTTAACCAAACAGTACAAATAAGATGTACCTACTTCAAGCCACAAAAAACCAAGCTTGAATGTCTGCAAGCTATATAACAGCTTACATGGACAGTACTTCCACTGGGCAGTATGATTTAATCATATTCGACTTACATGGACAGTACTTCCACTGGGCAGTATGATTTAATCATATTCGACTTAAACTTAGGCCCGGTTTTTCAATCGGTCATTAACGGGCCCGTTAGCCGACATCCGTTATCTGCATACGGTTTTCTGGGTTACAAATTAGGCCTACGGCCCCGTTAAAGACCCGTTAACCGATTAAAAAACCAGGCATTAGTAGTCACCTCACAGTAAATATACAAATTGTACACACCATAAGCCAAAAGCACAATACATATATTGACCTGCTGATGGTAAACCAAAACTGCATAATTTAATTACCTTATAAAAATCATTGTATTTTTTTGTAATTGGCCTACTGTAAAATCTTACAGTAAATCTTCAACATCTCACATATATATATATTAGGGTACATCTGTGTAGTTTCTCACTCTGTCCTCAAAGATATTTATTCTTATGATATATAAGATTAAAGATGTAGGCCTATATGGAAAACCATTATAGATTGTAAAATGAATTGGAAATTAAAAACCAGGAGATAGGGTGCCAATGATCAGTTGAACTAAATATCAAATATCAATACAGTATTGAACTAATATATCTAATTGCGTATTTAATTAAGGAAATATGAACAGTATAAACTTACATCAATAATAGTAAATACAAAATACAGTACATGACATCCACTTTGAACAGCAGTTTCTGATTAGGAACAAATGATTGTTACCGTGCTTAATAACTACGATATAATGAGTTCCACCTAGGTATGTGCAAGTACTTCAAATTCGAGTCGAGTAGTTGGTAAATACCACGCAAGGAAAAAACCAATTTTAATATTCATTAAATTAGAATATCCTTGATGAAGATGAACTGTGTTTACATTAGATTTCTGAACTATAACAACAAGAAAAACGCTATAATCATAATGTTGTTCATTTAAATAATGATTCAAGTACCAGTAAACAAAACTTCACCTTATCGTTAAATAATTATTCAGTAAGTTAACATTGTTCTCATGGAGATTCGTTCGATTCGACGATGCCACTAATAAATCGATGTCTTAAGCGTGAAAACGTAGGCCTACTAATGATGAACAGATCCTGAAATTTGACTGATAACCTATCTACGTATTTTGCTTTATTTTGCAATTTCCCGGTGCTCTTGGAGATACCTAGTGCGTCCCACAGCGGGCCAATCTCGAGCGAGTGAGCGACCTTCAGTTCCACTTATTGCCGCTGCCAGCCTGCCGCCTGCTCGACAGATACACTCAACGCCCTCTCACCCTCACATGCATCGCCACGTAAAATAGGCACGCAGGCACATAAAATTGAGATAGTTTACTAATAACCTTCACAGTCTGAGTATGGATTCCCATTCTTCCGATGGAACTTGGACGAGTGGGCCGGTTCTGGTTCTTCTTCCAATTGTAGGCCTCATTCCTCCTCAAGAGTCTCCTCTACATCTTCTAACTGGTGATGAGCATCAGCCTCGTGTTCTGACACTACTTCTGGCTGATTTGTGGTACTTGACTTGGGAAACTGGACTGGCACTGATTTTTTTCAAGCGTGAACCCCGTCCTCCATCCACCAGTCCCCCCCCCCCCCCCCCAAAATAGTTTGTTTACGGCTTGTTCCCCTGATGACGACCCCAGCAATGATTAGGTTATGATTCGACTCTCTGATTGATTTGGCAGCACTTGGGCTTGGGCACAGATTGCGTCGGTTGTATGCCCAGTGCAGGAGGTCCCTCTAGGCACCGTCCCAGGGCCGGGGGCCAACTGCACTGTTAGAAGGCCGATTGCGTCTGTGTCCCATCCGCACGTGAAATTAGCACTTTCCTACATACCTCCCGATGAGACATCTTGCCGGATCTCTGCGGAAGCGACCATTTCCCAATAATGACCAATTTATTACACCAAAGGCACTGATAACCCAGATGTGTTGTGCCTTTAAACCACAATAAAAATAATAATAATAATAATTCTGAACCACAGCTCTCATCGTTACCGTTGCCGTAGCATTTATCATTGTTGGTGACCATTGTAGAATGTGAAGGACTAGGCCTAGGCCTTAGTAAACCAGAATATACTTAAAATGAGGGTATTATAGCATACCTACAAGAATATTAGACCTAGACCCATACAATCAATCACTTTTATCAACAATTTTTTAAAAGAAGGAATTTTGTTTCTCATTGCTTTTTGTTTGATGTTTAAACCGTTCTTGGAACTGAATCTGAATAATTAATTGACCTGTTTTAATTAGATGGTAAGAACTAAAGAAATATAAAATCGGCTGTGTCGTAAGCATGACTTACTTTAGAGGTTTGGAGATGAAACTCACAGCCCAGCCACTACGGATCTAGGGCGCATAGTCCCGTTTTTGTTATCGTTTCCATTGCAATTTTGGTGGAATTTTATGCGTTTTGAGAGTGCTTTCGTAGATCATTTACCTCATACCTTGTAGATGTATACTTCAAATATATTTCTAATCTATATTGAGGGATGTGTTTTGTTTAGGCTTATATCGTATACCCACCAGGAGTCAGGAGACCACTGCACTCCAAGGTCTCCTTAGTGCACTTCCTGGTTTACTGTCTTCGACATTATTATTATTATGATAGATCTTTTTGTAATTTTCTATAAAATAGCTATAATAGCTACATTACTATATTTGACGTTCGTCCGTTATTCATTACAAACAGATTGGCTATTTTTCTTGTAACCTCTGTTTACAGAAATCGTGGACGTGGAAACTGTGGATGAAGACCAGGAAGTAGGAAAGCGCCCCTTTCTGTGTTCTAAATGTGGGAAGGGCTATCTTTACAAGCGTGGAATGGTCTACCACATGCGCATAAAGTGTTTCGCACCGCCTAAGATAAAGATAACCATAAAACTACCAAAACCACAACAAAAACACCGGTCTGCACCCAATTCGAAGCCCCCCTCGGTATCTCGACCCGTTACTAGATTCGTACCGCGATCGATAATAACACAGGCACATAATTCATCGCCAAAAGATGGGTTATCAACGTTGAATTTAGAAGGGAAGAAACAGCGACAGGTGAAAACACCGAAAACTCGATCAACAATCCCGCCTGTACGCCAACCGGCAGCGAAGAGGACCAGGGCACCCTCGGCACTACGCTTGAAACCGCCCCAAGCAAACGGGCCTTACGTCCGCCTGAAGGCACATCAAGGTGTTGTACGCAAGTCGGTAGTTCCACCGTCGACAACCTTCAAGCCACAGCCATGTCTGAAGGTCATGGGCCCGTTCGAGCCTCATGTCTTTCTGATGACACCGCCCATTGTACATGACGAGGCACCACCCACAATCGTCAGCGACCTCGAGCAACGCCCATTCTTCAAGGTAACACCCTTGATAGCCTCCAATGCAAACCATTTCGTACGTCTGAATGCACCACCCGTCGTAGACGTCATGAATCCACCCCTAAAACGAAAGCCGTCTCTACGTCCGGTGGTTTTACCCTTGGCAACCTTCAAGCCACAGCCTTCGACATCTGTGGAAGAATCTCCCATCGACCCCTTGCAGTCACAGTACGTACACCTCAAGTCACAGCCCTCGACATCTGTAGAAAACTCCCCCATCGACCCCTTGCAGTCACAGTACGTACACCTCAAGTTACAGCCCTCGGCATCCTACTCCACATACTCGGAGAACACTTCGAGCATGACGTGCAGGTGTGGACTAATATTCCCCTCGCTGAAGCATCTCACTCTTCATATTTTTTTCCGGTGCGGGAAGAAAAAGCCAATGCCTTGAGCGACTAAACTGTGAGGTGAATTTAAGTGAAACATGACACTTCCAATTTTTACAAAATACGCCTTATTGTTGACTTCCATATGGTTAATTTAATACTAATTATTGATAATTCAGAATATACTTGAAAGTTCACAATTTCAACTAAGATCAAAGTGCAGAAATAGT
Source organism: Isoperla grammatica (assembly GCA_945910005.1). Lineage (NCBI taxonomy): Eukaryota > Metazoa > Arthropoda > Insecta > Plecoptera > Perlodidae > Isoperla > Isoperla grammatica. Next base: position 14,703,904 of record OX246747.1, read on the forward strand.
ATTTATGCGACTGGAGTTGGACCATGTTTCACATGGTTTAGCTTTTCACTGACGCTATAAAAATTGACTATCTTGAAGTTTAAATAAAAACGTTTCGTATTTATTTAAAAACAATTACTGAAATAAACTCGAAGAGCAAACTACAATAGTAAAACCTTCAAATTAAAAATGGGGCCAGCTGCATGGTACTGCCACAGCACTGTGCATCGTCCGACCTAATCACTAGATAATTTACACTTAACCATATGGTACGCTGCAGTTGCAAACCTTCGCAATAGCTCGTGTTCCAAACTCTCAGTCCCCTGTCCATTCATCCCATTCCCTTCCCTCAGTTTCCTCTTCACCAACGCCTGAGGCCCGTAGAGGGCGGGCGCAACACTACTTGTCGTGCCTTCCATTGAGTAACCAACCGCTTTCAATGATCTTTCTGATACGTAGTCGATGCACTCTGTTCTAGATTTACAGATCCTGGCCGAAATGATTCCATGGTACTATTTGGCAGTGACCTAATTACAAAAATCACCTTCTGGTTTATTATCTTATGTCCCTGTAACCTGCCGGCATATATCACCCGCTCATCGTCTCGATTAGCCATCGTTGCATAAATATGTGACGTTAAGCCCCATTAATAATCAATGCAAAAATATGAGACGTTAAGCCCAAATATCAATCAGTCAAAATAGCTTCTGGATTATTATGTAGCAATCGTCCGACAAATTCATCAATAAATAATATAGGGTTGCTGACCACGCTCTTCCAGTGAGCTATGGCAGCTCAGCAAACATGCACCCAATGGTGTGACAGTGTAGTACTTTCTAATATTACTTAACGATGTTGGGACCATGACGAGTGTGATACACTTTTAGGTTTGGATGTTACTGAGGAAGTCAGTTGCTTACTCTGGGGTTGGAGTTATTGTAACTGTTGGGTTCTCGGCTGGTAAGTCAACTACCCCCGGGAACGAAATCGCCAAACACCATTTCATTTGGCTTCAGTGCTGGTTTTTCCATCGTTTCAAGCTTATAGCTGACTTGTGTCATGAAGGGGGGGTTACAGATCCAGTCTAAGGGGCGACAGAGGATCCAGTATTTCGAATTCCAAGGCGCAGATCTCATAAACTGGGGCTTTCTCTCGCTTTTGATATTCTGCTGTTGTAGCAAACTATTTTGCTAAATAATTTTATTTTTAGGTAAGCAGAACCATTATTGCTGTTTTAGCAATACTGTTCTGCAAATTTCACCGCTAGCATAACATTTTGCTGTTCCTGCAATCCATTATGCTGTTTAAATTAGTTTTAAGTTAGCAGAAGTGTTAATGCTGTTTTAGCAATACTGTTCTGCAAAATTTACCGTAAATCTTGCTGAAACAGCAGAACACGGTCAGCAGGAACTGTTACGTAAATATTTTACTCCGTGTAGTAGGGCTGGCCTACTATCCACTTGTCACAAGTAGCATAGGGCTACACACATAGAATGTGATAAATACTATGCTTTGTATTTAAGCTCACAGGCCATATCCAGGAGAAGCGTAAATATGTCAAATGTATCCAATGTCTACTGAAACCTACTACTACTGACGACCTCACCCCCTAGACCCTGTCCTTCCCCCCCCCCCCCCCCCCCACTATCCCACTGAATATTTCTCCTCCCACTTGGCCCTGCCCTCCCTTGCTGGACTCCCGTATGACGACCCACGCGACGTACAATGGATCTTATTTGGATGTGGCTTTTTTTTTCATCATTATCTTTTTCATCTTCATTATCACCCGCTCATCGTCTCGATTAGCCATTGTTGCAAAAATATGAGACGTTAAGCCCCAGTAATCAATCAATCAATCAGGAGAAGTCAGACGAAGTGCAGTCTACACCCCAATCCCCTTTCCTCCCCTTTCCCTTTTCCTCACGCGCTCTCCTACTTGCCCCTCTCCTCCAAAAATCCCCCAAATGCATCTTCATTATCACCCACTCATCGTCTTGATTAGCCAAGTTGCAAAAATATACGACGTTAAGCCCAAATATCTATCTATCTACCAAGCATGTAGGCCTACATCTAGAACATGTCAAGTGTAGACTAGAGATCTATATATTATGTTATTGAGTCTTCTCATGCACTTACCTGACTTAATTCTGGGAATTTGGTTAGCACTGGCCAGCGGGTATCTAGTTCTGCGTGGAGACATCGCAACTATAGATTCACAAGAAGTTTTGAGGACACGGCTGCAGCTAGACTGGCTTATCCCAGCCACGTTCCCCACACATTCTGGGCAGAACTTCCATTGGACATTTCTGGCTCTGGCGGGCATGCACTTTGCTGCACAAATATGAGACGTTACGGGCGGAGGGTACCTCTACGTTACTACTACTACTTACTACTACGTTAAACTATATCTGAAGGTTGCAACACAACATTTAAAACAACAGCCCACTGCGTTGTGGTTAGCCTTACAGTCTGAATGAAATGATATAACCATTAGCGTAGTTATTTTGATTATAAAATCGATAATAAGTAATAAAATTAATTAGATATAAAAACCATACTAATTACAGTAGGTAAGACCATTGAGTTTGTTATTATTGTCCAGAGGGGAATTATGTTCTAGTGTTCTGAAGTAGTAAGAAGGGATTATGTGGTCGCTATCATAACATAACGGAGGTGCGGGCCTTGCAATTGAAGTGGTGGGCTCGGAGTTACAATTTAAAGCGATTGGCGTTTCGGGTTTACGCGCAAGGTTACTACTGTTACTATTAATCAATTTTGTTGTATGATCTTTTTGATATTTTTTGGACTGCTTTAGGTCTACTGTAGTTTGCGTGATGAATGGGGGTGGACGTTGTAGGGATGTTTATTATTAATTATTATTTATTTCGCACATATTGCTAATATTACAAAAATACATTTTATACATGTCCCCTTTACAAGTAACACAAATTAATCACCAACAAGTTATAGCCATTCCGGCGTTATGTCATAGTTCTGCATGCTAGTTTTTAACGGGATATTTAGTAAACACGAATCTTTCCGTCTTTTCGTGATGCGGATTCAGGCGCTGGCGCAGTGTTATTTACGAAGTTGGGTACACAATTAGGAGGAGTACCTTCCGTAGTACTGTTTACGGACGCTATCATTGTATTGTTAACTGGGGAATCATTATCAGGCGTACAGGGAGAGATTAAAGACAACAATCCCTCCACAACAGCAACGTCTTCATCTGAAACATCCTCCACCTCCGTGTCTATTAATATCTGGTCATGCAACAACTTACCATCCAAAGTAGGAACTGCATTCCAGTTCAACTTGTTATGGCAATCACGCCTCGCGAAGGAGTCTGCTGTGAAATGTTTCAGACAGACAGACAGACAATCTATCCAATTGAGCATTGGTTAAGAACAAATGTGCGTTATTGTTGCAATTAACAACCCCGGAGTAACACCGTTCAGTATTCTTAGGAAAATTTACAAACTTCAGTTCTGGAAACGCCTTTGTTATTTTTTCCACACTTCCCGTACGAACACTTCACCGGCCAGCCCCATCTTAAAAAGTTCGTAAATTAAAAATGTAGTTAAACATACGCACACTATCACTGGACACCTTACCTAGCACTTGAAGGCTCGCGGGCGCCCTGTTGTTCTTTAGGTACGTACCTGTGAGGTTACAACAAATCTTAACACTAAACAAAAATTAAAAAGTGTAGTTAAACACACGCGCACTATCACTGGAAAGTAAAGTTGGGTCTCTTTGATATCAGCTCAGAGTCAAAAACACAGTCTTACTTTTCTGCCTTACAGGTGACAGTCAAAAATTCTGCCCTCAGTAAAGTTTTGCACTGCATAGAGTTTATATTAGCGGCAGTCAATCGGTTACGCATAATTCTAAGTATATTTGCCGTAACCTTGAATCTAAGTTCAGCTCTTCTCCTTTTGCGCAACTGAATTTTTTCAGCATTTCGATTAAGAGCACCTGGCATTTTCTTTTCACACACAAGTTCAGAAAAATTGAGAGAAGATACATTTGTCGATGTTGAGCCAGAACCCCATGCCCTTTCCTTTTCAGTGCATGACTTGTCGTCTGGTATAAACATACTTCCCATATTTTTATGGTGCAACAGGAACCAAAGGGCTGCAACAACGTGCTGCAAACTCCACCTTTACCTGCCTTGCACTGGCAGTGAGCTGAATGCACATCACCTGTGTTTTTCATAATTATTTGAACACAGTAGTATTTTTGCAGATTTCTCTACTATGCTTTTGACAAATGTTTTCTCAGTTGAGTAGAAAAGCAGTACATTCTTCACTTTTTTTCCATCAAACATACGGTTTCCACTGTTATAATGTTTTTGTGCCCCTTTTCTGCATTCATACACCAGTAGTTTGTTATTGTCAAACTCCACAGGAAATTGATTGAATAGCTTCGTCCATGGACCCTTAGGAAATGAGGCTAGGCCTACACGCATGCTTCCATAACTACACTCGTCACGAGAGAATGATTTACTTACCAACCATGGTAATGTGGATTTAAATGCGTATCGGACTATTATAATGTCGATTTAAGTTCTTATGATCCAATTAAAGACAAAAATTGGCATTGTTTTACATAGGGCACCAATTATTTATGTTTTGCAAGGTATTATTTATAATAATAGACAGTTAAATGTTTTCATAACTACACTTGTCACTAGAGAATGACATTTACTTCCTAACCATGGTAATGTTGATTTAAATGCGTATCGGACAGTTATAATGTCAATTTAAGTTCTTTTTATTCAATTAATGGCAGATATTGACATTGTTTTGCTTTGGGAACCAAAAATCAATGTTTTGTAAAACATTATTTATAATTATGGACAGTGTAAACTCAGTTCTGCACAAAACTCAATGATACAAATTTTCAGGCTATTTGACGTAAAATACAACGTTGATTTAGGGAATGGATCATGATTTACGCTTTCGGTCTATATAAGCAGCGCGCTGCCAGGCAAGAGCATCAGTCATCTTCAGAACTCCGACCTAGTGACTTCAAGAGTGGTTCTCGTCGCAACCAAGTGTGTGTGCAGTTTATTACAGTGCAGTTTTTGTTTTGCAAAAAGTTATTGGAATTGTTATTTTAATATCGGTGGTGTTCTTATACTAGGCTCAGCATTAAATTGCTTGTGAAAGTGAAATGACGTTGAAAGTGAAGTGAAATATTTATTTTGCTAGCAATGCCCGGTTTAGAAAACGGTTCTACCTGCCCATGGACTGCTACCTTATCGTGGTGGGCAGGTTTGCGTGCTTTGTTGATCCCGAGAGCTATGCCGGCGGAAGCGTATGCTTCTGGTAGGGCCACCCTAGCCGGACTGGTCGAAGAGGAGAAGTCAGGCGAAGCGCAGTCCACACCCCAATCCCTTTTCCTCCCCTTTCTCCTTTCCTCACGCGCCCTCCTACTTGCCCCTTTCCTCCAAAGAGCCATCAATTTCATCTTCATTATCACCCACTCATCGTCTTGATTAGCAAAGTTGCAAAAATGTAAGACGCTAAGCCCAAATATAAATAAATTAATAAATTTCGTGTCAGATAACGCATTAAATGGGTTAATAGCGGTGAGAAACGTTCTTGTATGTTGTTTTCTGCTATTTCGGCCTTTTTCTAGATCGGCGGTAATCGCATTTATCATCACAACACCCTCCATCTCAAGTCGCAAATAACTGACAACTCGCGACGTTATATCTCGTGGTTTAAAACGTAAAAAAACTTGTAAGTTAAGTCACCGCCCGTTTTCCAAGAGTAATCTTCTACATTTAGTTTTTATGTTCCGTCAACAAACAAAACATCCGAATATTTAGTTGCTAAAGTTCTCATATAATTGGTTTGAATTAAGAGGTACTGGAAGAAGTTAATTGCATCCACTTCAATACGAAAACTGTTGTTCTTGCAGTGGTGGATGACTGAAGATCGTTAACGAAATCTTCGAGACAAGCCACCCAATGACCGATGGCCAATGTCGTCATTTTTAACTTTGCGCCGTTAATTGTCTACATCTTTCGAAAGGAGGAACTTGCCAGTTTATTTAAAAACATATTGTTTGAATTCTTAAGTTTCAATTTTGTGTTCAGTTCAATCTCCCATGGGCGCTGCTTCCTCTGCGGTTAATAGTCTTTAACCTTCATGATTTATATGAGTTGAAATAATGTTGTTTGTTGATGTCCGTCTGGGCCCGGGGAAGAATAGGCCCAGAGTGACTGCTAGTTGTAAGAGGCGACGAAACGAGTTTCCGAAATGGTTTTCATTTACGTTGGACATGCGGTTTAAGAATTCTACTGCGTTGAGTCTACCTTGGGCCAGTTGCTCATTGGCCCTTCGTATGGCGGCAACCTGGAGCAGGTATCTATCCCGTGGCCTCTCCCGTATTTCCTCCCACCTCGCAACCAGGGTAGACTCACGGGTCTATCTGGTCGGTACGGACGAGTTTGTATAGTGCATTTAAACTTATGAATTATAATTACAAAGGACACACAAGAAATGAGGCTTAGCTAGAAGAACTTATGGTATTTAAAAGATATAATTTAAATGAAACCAAATTTATTGTCATGTATGTTTCTCAGCCCCTGGTTACAAACTGAATAGCCAAACATTGATTTTTTCTTCTTTGATTGTTGCGGACCCACCGCCTGGCAATCCGCCACAGTACCTCCCCCCAGTATCGGAGGGTTGTGACGATACGGAGAAGTGTGGACCAGCTGGGCGGGAAAGTGAACGCGCTTGACGGATGTTTTTGCATTTGACGGAGCGGTGGGTGTACCGATGATGGTGGTTGATGAGGGTGTGATGTTGTTGTTGTTGTTGTTGTTGTTGTTGTTGTTGTTGTTGTTGTTGTTGTTGTTGTTTTTGTTGTTGTTGTTGTTGTTGTTGTTGTTGTTGTTGTTGTTGTTGTTGTTGTTGTTGTTGTTGTTGTTGTTGTTGTTGTTGTTGTTGTTGTTGTTGTTGTTGTTGTGGGCTGCAATAGGCAATACGTTGCCAGGAAAAGTGTGGCCTGGCGTCGGTTTGGAAGGTGCGTTGACAGCCAAGATGCTGTCTGCATCCACATATGCAGGTTTGAGCCGGTCGATGGAGACCACTACACTCTTGCCGGCACGGTGGATGGTGAAAAATTTATCGTTACGTGAAATGACTTCGTATGGGCCATCATACGGTTGTTGAAGAGGAGTACGGACCGCATCATGACGCACGAATACATGCGAGCAGGTTGCAAGATCTCGAAAAACAAAGACCGCGTGTTGGCCGTGGTGAGACGGTTGAACCGGACGCAACTGTGAAAGGCGACGTCGAAGGCGGTCAACGTATGCTGAGGTGGATTCTGGCGTCGCTGGAGGGGGCGAGAGATATTCGCCCGGTAGACGGAGTGTTGTGCCGTACACGAGCTCAGCGGGGGTGGCCTTGAGGTCCTCCTTCCATGAGGCACGGATGCCGAGCATTACCCATGGCAAAGCGTCGGTCCAGCGTTCATCTCCGTGGCATCGAAGTGCTGCCTTTAGCTGACGATGAAGTCGTTCCACCATACCGTTGGATTGAGGGTGGTAGGCTGCGGTCCGGAGGTGAGTCATGCCAGTAATGTTACTGAGTGCACGGAAGAGGTGGGACTCGAATTGGCGGCCCAAGTCCGTTGTAACCTTAAGCGGTGTCCCGAACCGTGAGATCCAACCTGTGACGAGTGCGGTAGCCACGGTCTCGGCAGTGATATCGGAAAGCGGTATGGCTTCCGCCCACCTCGTGAAACGGTCCACGCAAGTGAGGAGATATCGGAAACCATCGGAAATTGGTAGAGGCCCGACCAAGTCGAGGTGGATGTGTTCGAACCTGGTGGCAGTTGCAGCAAAACGTGCAAGCGGTGCTGTGGTGTGACGCGTAACTTTGGAACGCTGACACGTGATACATGCGCGGGCCCAGTCACGGCAATCTTTATTTATAGAGGGCCATACAAAACGTTGAGTGACGAGTTTGGTCGTTGCTTTGACACCTGGATGAGACAAACCGTGCAGGCTATCGAAAACTTGTCGACGTAAAGTCTGTGGTACGAATGGACGCGGAAGTGATTGTGACATGTCACAGTAGAGAGGCAAATCTGCGTCATTGAGCTGCTGTGGATGCAACTGCAGGGTAGAGTTAGCATGTAAGAGATCACGTAATTCGGCGTTGTCCAGTTGAGCACGGGCAATATCAGCGTAGCCGACTGGAAAAGAGATGGCGTCAACACGAGACAGGGCATCGGCTACGACGTTGTCTTTACCAGGAATATGACGTATGTCTGTTGTGAATTGCCCGATTAAATCAAGGTGGCGAAACTGTCTAGGTGAACATTTTTCAGGGCGCTGTGTAAATGCGAAAGTCAACGGTTTGTGATCGGTGTACACAGTGAAAGTGCGCGCTTCCAACATATGGCGAAAGAAAATTATGGTGTCGTACACTGCAAGAAGTTCACGGTCGTACGCACCGTAGTTACGCTGTGCGGTATTTAATTTTCGTGAGAAAAAAGCGAGAGGTTCCCATCCACGGCTCGTACGCTGCTGGAGTGCGGCTCCAATGCTGGTATCAGAGGCGTCGGTGATGATTGCTAATTCGGCGTTGATATCTGGGTGCGCCAGAAGCGTAGCCTGGGAGAGGCTGTTTTTGCATTCTTGAAACGCAGCCTGGAGTTCCGGTGTCCAAACAATGATTGTTTTGGCTGAAGGTTCGTCACCGGCGAGGAGGTTGTTAAGGGGGGCCTGTATCTTAGCTGCAGACGGAAGAAAACGGCGGTAAAAGTTTATCATTCCAAGAAATTGGCGAAGCTGCTTGACGTTGGCAGGTAAGGGGAAAGAGAGGATGGCCTCAACCTTCTCCGAAAGAGGGCAGGTGCCACTGGCGCTGACTGTGTACCCTAGAAACTTGACTTCTGGAACACCGAATACACATTTGGAGGAGTTGATCAAAACGCCGTATTCTGAAAGTCGCGTGAACAGGAGGCGAAGATGTTCTTCATGTTGTGTTGGGTTGGAGGAAGCGACAAGGATGTCGTCGATATAGACGTAGCAAAAATCGAGGTCCCGTAATACCTCATCGATAAAACGTTGAAATGTTTGAGCCGCGTTTCGTAGGCCAAAACTCATAAACGGAAATTCAAATAATCCGAAGGGAGTAGTGATCGCCGTCTTGGGAATGTCTTCAGCAGCAACAGGAATTTGATTGTACGCTCGCACTAAGTCAATGGTTGAAAAGATACACTTGCCTGAAAGATTCTGCGTGAAATCCTGGATATGTGGAACTGGATACCGGTCCGGAATAGTCCTGGCGTTCAAAGGGCGGTAATCTCCACAAGGCCTCCACTGATCACCTTTCTTTGGAACAAGGTGGAGAGCTGCGGACCAACTGCTAGATGACCGTCGCGCGACGCCTGTTTTCATCATACTGTCAAACTCCCGTTTCGCGATTTTTAGGCGGTCTGGCGCGAGACGTCTGGGCCTGCACGAAACCGGTGGCCCGGGCGTCGTATTGATGTGGTGTTGCGTTTGGTGTTTTGGCATTGTAGGATTGCCACTTGGTCGTGTGATTTCCGGAAACTGTGCGAGTAACGCGTGGAAGGGGGACTGAAGGTCACTGTTGCGTGAAATTACCTTGACGTGTACTAGCGCGCCAGTAGATAGTTTTCCTGGAGTTGTTAATGTAGTGACGTTGTCAACCAATTGCCGTCGGCGCACGTCAATGAGTAGACTGTAATGCGCCAAAAAATCTACACCGATGATAGGCTGATCGACGTCGGCGACAATGAAACGCCATGTAAAATCTCGGCGTAAACCAAGATCCAGAGATAAAGTCAGAGGACCGTATGTGCAAATTGGGGATCCATTTGCTGCGAACAATGTGTAGTCGGTTTTCCCGGGATGACCGAAAACTTTGCTTTTCGGGTAAACACAAAGGTCTGACCCAGTATCAATAAGGAACTCTGTGCGCGTCAACCTGTCGGTTACAAAAAGGCGATTTGCAGTGGGGCCATAGCCAGCCGCCATTACTGACTGCCCCGAATGTTTTCCTGGTACTTACATGGAGGCACACAGTGGCGAGCGTGGTTGCCGAAAGTAGCGTGATACCAACACAATCCTCTGTCAGTGGTCGTGCCTGCTGGTGCTGGGGCCCTGTTGTGTGACCTTGAACGCTGACGACGGCCTTGGAACTGATCATCACTGAGCGCGGCGACGATGGCAGTCAGCGACTTCAACCGTTGTGTCAACTCTTGTAATTGTGCTTCCATTTTAAATGTGATTACCGATAGACAGAAGGTATGCGTCTTATTCGGATCACGTCGGGGTCACCAATATGGTATTTAAAAGATATAATTTAAATGAAACCAAATTTATTGTCATGTATGTTTCTCAGCCCCTGGTTACAAACTGAATAGCCAAACATTGATTTTTTCTTCTTTGATTGTTGCGGACCCACCGCCTGGCAATCCGCCACAAACTCATAAAAAGGTATTTCTAAGTTATATAGGTAAGTTGGGAATATCCGCTATCAGATAGTGTTACCCTCTTGTCCCGACTGTATTGGGAAGAGGAGTAATTACAATTTAGATACACGTATGTATTTAAGATCAATGTTTTATTTGCACGTTGAGAGTGATAACACAGGTGACACGACACCAAACACGTAGTCTGTGCCGGTCGAGGATCCGTAGACCACTGACTCTCACCACCCCAACGCTCTCAGGAGGCCCCCTTCTCCTTCACACAGGGTCGCCAACCTGAAGGTCCCAAATAATGTTGTACAATATTCTCTGAATATATATAACTAACCTAAACATGTATTCTACTTCCACACTACATTCAGATTATTGCTATAACGAGAGATCTAACTAATAACTTAAAATAATACATAATATATAATTTATTGTAGCACAGAAGATAGGTGGGATAAAGGCGGCAAGGTTGGTAGTCAGTGGAGACCGAACCAAGGACAGAAAGAGGTAACGCCAGCCGAAGGGCGCCGCATGTGCGAAACCGTGGGAAGGCCATGGCCGCATACCACTGAAAGGGTGGGTTAAAGACAGGATCGTGACACAGAGAAAGCAACGTTGACGAGCAGAATTATAGGGTAGGTCGGACCGCAACATACGGGAGTGGATGAAAGAAGGTGTTAAGCCGGGCTAAGGAATGTGAGACAGCACACGTATGACAGATAGAGGGCGCTGTAAGCGATGACGTTCAGTTTGCCTATTGTATTTAGCTTAACTTCAGTTAAGTGCTCCAAATGTTACATTTCTAACACATTATTTACAGTAATTTTGATTATAGACATATTTAAGCACTTAAACCTTAATTATTTATACGTTTTATGTAACTAAAATAACAATCAGCTGAAGGATCCAAAAAACAAGTGAAACCTGGTACACTGATAAAAAATATTTGTAGAGGTACTAAAAAAAATTTAGGAATCTGGGTTGCCTAAAAATATTTGTGTTATGACACTTAAAAAATATCTGTAATACAACAAGATGTTATTTAGTGAAGTAACTAAATATCATTGTGTGCTTCACTTAATATTTTTAGTTTAATATCTGAAAATTAAGGATAAATATACTAAATATTTTATAGTAAACAACATAACACATGTACTGTTGAAACCATAAAATATTTTAGTAACAAATACTAAAAAATAAGCTGTGACATACTACAAATTTTGTAGTAAAGTAAACCAAATAATATTGATAAAATTACTAGATAATTTATGGTTAGTAATACAGAAAATGTACCAAATAACCACACAATAATTTAGTTACAAATGCTAAATAATAAGTAGTGATTGCACAAAAAATTATATGGCAAAGTTATAGATAAACGTCCATAATTTTGCTTACATTAATTGTTTGTGCAGTTAACCCACCTCCAGAGCAATTAAGTAATGAAGGTACTCAAAAAATGGCTTGAAATTATTTATTTTGGAATTCCCTTAAAATTCTCTTGTCGACATTTAAACCATTTATGCCCAACAAAAAGTAAATTACAAGATATGGAGTAAAGAATATTGTGTAGGCCTATAAGAAATCATAAAGACAAGATTGGGCATACATGTATGTGTGTATACACATGTATACTTAGGTTTGTTTAACCTTACACACAGTATTACTACGGAGGCCGACTACACCCATAGAAGAGTATTTATTAATAACTGAAGTATTGGATATCCTGATTGAGGAAGGAATCAAAACAAAATAGGTATACTACTTAATAGTTCAATACCAACCAAGTTTCGATGCTCTGATTGATTTTACAAATGATTGATTAATTACAAATGTATGCTACCACATATGATAGTATGGTAGCAGTAAAAGTAATAGTTAATGTTTGGACGGTTACCAGTAATGTAACCATGTAACCACATCAGACGTGCCACATGTTTTGTAAATTCACATACTAAATACCAAAAGCCCGCTTAACTTACAAATACCTAATGCAGTTAGAAATGCACTATTATAGTTAATGTATAAACAATTAGAAGTAGTACAGTACCTAATGTATTACCTACAATCTTTGTAGATTAGTATACCTCCATAAATACATATAACAGTTGTCATGACAACAACATTTATGGACAACTGTTTACCACATACCACAGTAAATCAAATGACATTTAGAAACTGTTCTAAAATGGCTCGGGTAAGTTACGAATGAAAGTAGTACTGCACCTTAATCTGTAACTACGTAGAACTATTATTATCAGTTATTCTAAAATACATTAAGAACACAGTTAGTTGAAGTTGTGGTCATTCACAAGGAACATAATTTGTTGATAGTGCAGCCTATTCCAATCTACGAAGTACAAACTAAATTAGGTATGTTTATGGCCATTGTTGGTAAACAGATATTGTCCATTACTGGTGTGGTGCCAGTAAAAGTTCCAGCCAGATATGGACAATATCATTATGGTGGGTGCATGGGCATTGGGTACATAACTAATGAATAGGGCATTATTTGCACTAAATATGTAGGTTCTCACCAAGTACAAATTATATACTTATTGCTATGTTGCCCATCCTGATATGGGTAATTCCACCATTTTTGTCTATCAACTAATGAATAAGGTCACACATTTCATATTTGGCATTAACTATTGCAGGTTCTCACTTAACGTTATTGTTTCTCGTAAATACCATATTAATTTTGTTCTTTGTTTGTGAACAATTATTACAAACATAATATGTATTACAAAAATAGTTATTTACCAGTACTTTATTTTAACATCTTTTGTTGTTGTTTATAGTGAAACCTTACCTACTATAAGTACAAATTATATACTTATTGCAATGTTGCCCATCCTGACATGGGTAATTCCACAATGTTTGTCCATCAACTAATGAAAAAGGTCACACATTATTTTATATTTGGCATTTACTATTGGAGGTTCTCACTTAACGTTATTGCTTGTAAATACCATAACTGTTCTTTGTTTGTCAACAATTATTATTTAATCGTTTATAACAAACATAATATGATTGTACAATATAAACTGTTGTTGCCGTTATATTATGCAATAGTAGTTCGTTCTCTATGGGTTTTTAACGTAATATAACTAAACTATTACGCGCAATCTTAGTTCTGTCTACTTCTCCTAGCTAATAGCAAACCACTTTGGTCAAATTCGATTCTCGATTTGGCAGTGCATGAGTGAAGCTACAGAAAACGGTACATTGGGCGGAAGTTCTTTTCCTCATAGTACACAAGGTCACGGCGATGCATGAGTAAAGCGGTAACATTTCATCACCACCCGGTGTTGTTATTAAGTCGTATAAAGTAAAAATTGTAAAACATTATGTAGAGTAAAAATTGTAAAACGTTATACGTAGAGATCAATATAAAAAATATGAAAATTGAACTGCCAGTATTCTAAATTTAGAAGACATTGCAGACTGCCGGGAACATAGGAAAACGGAAAGAAAACGTTAACTATTGGACATTGGTGGAAAACTGCCGAATTCAATGTTCCTACTTATTAAACGACAAACATTTTGATTTCCGTTTCCCTACGTTCCCGTCAATTGTAAATCCACCTAGATATAAGTCCAACGCCTAGACGGTCATATCTCGAATGAGGTTTTTAACCGGTTGGCTGCATTTGCCAACCTCAATGTCACAAAGCCCCTGCTGGATGAATGACAGTGACTTTTCACCATTCTTGGGGTATTGCAAATTAAATGCATAATAAACTGCCATCAGAGAAGAAACAGCAGACACAAAATCAAGACAGTCTATGAGCATAATGCCTTCTGCCATTATGGCCCACAAGTGGGCTTCTGCTGATCGCACAATAGTGGCATCTTGTGGGATGGGGTCTACAGTGGCATTATCTACCTGGAAACAACAAATTCACTAAAGTAGGCCCTACTTGTAGAGACACGTACATTTAAAGCGTTTTGTGTTATAGATGCTAACTCAATGATCAGTGACCACGTATTTTTTGAATCGCTACACTGGCTAATTTTTACTACGTATTTAAAGTTTCCCATTCACATTGTAAATTAGTTTAATGTTACAGAAGTCCCTCTTCAATTCACATTTCAAGAGGCCTTAAAAATCTCAATTTGAATGAAAACAACATTGAACATTTATTTGGGTAAATATGGTATATACATATATGTATATATTGTTAAAATTATAAATACCACGGGTTGTTAAGTCACGTTTACTGCACTTACTTGTTATATTTGTCTACGTTTCTGAGCAACGTAGACTAATATAACAAGTAAGTGCAGTAAACGTGACTTAATAACCCGTGGTATTTATAATTTTATTTTAACAATATTAATAGTCACGAAAGTCTCAGTTCAGTAATATATATATATATCCTCACGCGCCCTCCTACTTGCCCCTTTCTTCATTATCACCCACTCATCGTCTTGATTAGCCAAGTTGCAAAAATATAAGACGTAAAGCCCAAATATCAATCAATCAATCAATAATAATTTTGAAATAAATAAATACTCATTGAAAATCGAATTAAGAGGCAGAGACACTGTTAAAATTACAGATGTGGAAATTTCACTTTGAAATTGCAATAAATCTACAAAAGGGAAGAGAATATATAATATTAATGATTATACGATTTAAAAAAGGCAAGTTTTGAAGTAAGTATTATAATTCTTACAAAACAATGTCATGCTCAAGAATCACTTTTTTGATGTACGTACTTGTTGTTTTGTCAAGTTGACTTTGATCAGGTAGGAAACAGTGTTGGATTACGAATAATTGATTTGGTTTCTTAGGATAGGATAGATGGGGACCCAACAGATTACCTGAAGTAGGTTGTTGAAGTTTCATAGTACGATGTAGTTCGACGCCTCTTGTCCTTGTTTATATGTAATCTACTACCATGAAACTTCAACTAAGTACTTCAGGTAAGCTGTTTGGACCCTATCTAGCAGTAAGCCATTCCCCACTCAAATGAATGATTGATTTGTGTATACATACCTCTAAGAAGAAATACCACTTGTCTTTAAAGTACTTGGGTATTAATTTTAGTAATGACTCCGGTGTTGTCGTTTCTTCATTTGGATATTTTTTCTTGAACACAGTCTTTAATGTGGAATTATTCAGTGTTTTTAAGAGGACATTCTTTATATCCACACCAACAACACGCAACATTTCTTTCTGCAACTGATAACAATAGTAAGTAGCATTAGGCCTAGTTAAATTACACTTTAAATCATGCATAGCCTACAACAAGAAGTTGTTGCAGTGTATGAAAAAAAACGTATTTTCGTTCTTTGTTACCTGTGTTGTTGTAAATAGCATTGGCCACTCAAGTTGAAGTTGGTTTAAGGGTGGTTTTTCAAGAATGATTTGTTTTCTCCTTAGAGCAAACGTGACATCCATTTTCTCATTAATCAGTTGTTTGTTAGGGTTAACTTTGGACCATTCTGCATTTAGAGTGGCTTTATGTTGTATAAGGGTCTCCACTGTTTCTCCTTTGGGGAAGTCTGGAAGGTAATTTATTTCTCCTCGTTTAGGTTTTTTTATGGCACTGTGTGGGCCTGGCTGATCCGGGTGTGCTTTTGATCTTTTGCCTGCAATAAGAATTTGTTAGTAGAGAAGTATTTAATAAGATTTGGCAGAACAAATAACAATGATAATTTTTGGGGATTAATAAATTGGTTTTATGATGTGTTCAACGTTAGATCATGAACGTCAGCCCCTTTGTCACCTGTTAAGACCGTCAGAGTTACCCTCGACCTATTCTATCCTGGGGCCAAACAAAAGCCCAACAGTAATGATAAGACACTTACCTGAATTTGAAAATGTTTCATTGTTACCAACTTTGCGCCGTATTTCTTGCATTTTGTATTTGAGTGCAATCTTCCAACCTCCATTGGCACTACCAATGGGATCCTTCAGAAATGGATACATGTTTACAAGCTTATCCGTGATGTCATAGTACATTGTTTCTGATGGATATAGGGTGAATTTGCAAAGCTCATTGGATAAAATATCCATTATTTCTTTTTTGAGTTTGTATGATGCCTTATGAAGTTTTTTTTTCTCCTTAAATAGGTCTTCTGCCTCGTTCATTTCAATTCTGTTCACTAAACAGAAATCTGAAGTACCAAGAGTGAAATGCTCTTTTTTCCATTGACCATCACATCGTAGATTTAACTCTTTTTTTGGTGGCGGATTTAGAACTACAGTGTCATCAAATTCATTAGTTGCTGGATTGTGAGCGTTTGGTAACTCGGGGATAATTTTTATCCGGGATAAGTCCACTATTTCATCACAGTTTGTTATGTCACAAAATGCATTGAACAGTGTGTCGTATATTTGCATCTTAAAGTCATTCACAGGAAATTCATGTGTGACAATTCCTTCCAAGTCCTGCAGACGTATTTTATTTCCTTCGTATGTGACTCTTTTTGCTGAGCCCTCATACTCCAGTAAGAGTCTCATACTGGAGCTGTAAAAAGTAAACATAGCATTTAGACTAATGCATAGGCCTACTTCGTACTAATTAATGCAAAATATCGGCGTAGGCCTACAAAAACATTAGTAGCCTATCTAATGATTGTATAACATTAGGTTATGCCATTGAAAGATTTTGTGTGTAACTTGAATATGTATTAGATGCAATCGTTTATTACTGTTTAGCTTAGAATGTCATATTTTTTAGAATTAATTAAGTTTAGCTTACTTGGGTGGTCATTTTTAGCCCCTCTAGTCCAGCATCAAAGTGTTGAAAATCATAGTTCTGTGCAATTTTAAGTAAAGAGTAAAGCACCATACACCAATGTGATCAGGAGGTCTCCCAGTATTTAGCGCACTTTGGTGCCAGAGCGATATCCGCAACTGGGAGGCATTCATTGAATACCGCTAACTTACAGCAAAGCGGTTGGTCTTGCAACAAAAATTACTACGACAAAATATATTTGTATTAAATTGATCAATATTTTGATGTACATCTTAATTATGTACGGTAATATTTGTAATATTCATTTTATATTTAACTGCCGATAAATTTAGCATTATGTACCGTACATTATTAAGATGTACATCAAAATATATTGATCAATTTAAAACAAATATATTTTGTCGTAGTCATTTTTGTTGCAAGACAACTGCTTGGCCGTAATTTAGCGGTATTTAATGAAATGCGAAGTCAAAATTGGGAGTGCCGCCCCCGCCCCCAGTCGTGGATATCGCTCTGGCACCAAAGTGCGCTTAATACTGTGAGACCTCATGAACACATTGGTATATATATATGGATGGTGATATACTCTTTACTCGAAATTGCACGGGATTCCATTTGATGTTGGACTACTCTTTGAAAAGCCATCCCAGTACACTTGCTTGATTTTCACTATAGCTTATTCACACATTTCATAGCTTTTGCCCAATCCAATATAAATTAACCAGCTTCACAGTGAATTTGTAGGCCTATTGAAGGTAAGCTGAAATCTAATGATTTTTTGTGTCACATACCTAGCTCACATAACTTATTTATTATATTGATAAAAAATTAATACAACTTTTAAGATTCACCTTTGTTTATAGAAAGCCTCTCGATTCAGCTAATAATTAGTTTGGCATCAATGATGCAATCCCATGATGCAAAATCACACATTTTTGGCTGTTTGTTTGTGCAGTTGCTCTTGTATATATGCTTAGAGGATAATAATCTGCCAAATTATTTGTTGCAATAAGCATGAAGCTGTTCGCACCAGTCAACTCAAACAACCGCAGCTCTTCATTGAATATGTGCCTATGAAGGTGGCACCAGAAGTAGGCCTGTTCTTTTATCAGCCAAGTACTGACAATTTCAGCAAAACTATATTTATATTTCATGCTATCAACTAAGACACAAAGCTTACTAATATACCTAACACCATCAATGATAACTGAAAAACACCTAACATAGAAATGCTTGGTACCATCAACTTCATCTAAACTAGACAGTAGGTTTGCATCCACACAGCTTCGGTCAATTATTGAAGAGTTCGTCACATTAATCTTTTTGTTGAAGAATTCATTACTCGATAAGTGGTACGATAATTGCAAGCAACATTTATTAGCAACTGATTTTGTAGGATTTTTGAAGTTTCTAGATCGAATAATTATGTTCTTGATTGGAGAATGTTTTGCTTCAAATCGCATGCACCAGCAGTTTGTAAGGGGTCCATAGTTTTCAATTGTTTCGGGGTAGTGTTCAACGTAATGGTGTTTCATTTTTAAATTCATTGTTGGAAAGCATTCCTCGAATAGTGACGAGTGAGTGTTGATCTGAAATCGCAGGTATTCAATCATATCCTTTGATACTACAGGGGATAACGACAGCTCAACTATATCTTTCAAAGTCATAAGCAATTGCCACACTTTGCTATCATTAGGAACTAAATCACCCAAAATTAAAGGAAGTAATCTCAACAAAGTGAAATTCATAGAAGCATTACCCCCAATAGTTTTATTTGTAGAATATGCCTTTGGAATTTTTGAAGTCTTGTTAGCAATGTCGGTCATCCCATAAGGAAATGCTTTAATAAGGTTATTTACTGTCTCAAAATCAACCAAATGTTTAGAGATGATATCTTTAAATACCAGTGCTATCTCATATGGCACAATACCTTCAAGTAAGTCATGCATTGGGTCTGGTGGCAAGCCTCGAACTGCATGGTAATATTTTAGGTCATTTAAAGGACACTTGCTTTTTACACCGTAAATTGATGCGTCATCAGGATTTGCCATAACTTGTGCAAGATGGTAATCATAAATCTCAGGCGTCCTTTTAGCTGCTGCGGCACCGTAAGTACCAATATCCTGTTTTTGGACCATGCACTCTCTGCACGTGCGTGCTCTTGCTGATGAGAATGCTGTACTAAATCCTCCTAGTTCATTCGAGGATAAATTATCGCCAGACAGAAATGCTACTCCTCCCTTTACCATAGCACCAAGTTTTTCAATGTAAATACCATTTTCCTCCAAGTACTGTAAGTCATTGATTAGGGGTTTCATAACCTTTTTAGCTGTAAACTGTTTCAAGTCTGTATACTTCACAAACAAGCAAGGTATTATACATTGTAGCTGTGACCTGTGCTTAGGAGAGATATTAAGCAGTGTCCAGTAGAAGCACGACATTTTGTGGGTGCCTCTGTAAGCACCCAAAGGATTGGCAATTTCAACTTCGTCAACATATAAATTTAATTTCAATTTTAGGCCAGGAGAAGAAAATAATTCATTTTCTTTGCAATATTTACCATCGTCGTATGACAAAAACATATTAGGCACTGGTTCATAGGCTTGGAGAACATCTGAGAGAATACTATTATGCGCCATCAAAACTTCTAATGTCTTTAAAATGGGTATATATGTATACGTTCGGATCTTTCCATTTAAGTAGCCGGCAATATATTCAACTGGTTTAATTTTACAGAAAATTGCATTGTCTGCAATGACCTTTTTACGCTTGTATTCTGTGGACAGACTACCGCCTGTTGACAACGCAGTTTCAAATGTACTTTTATACGAACTTATTGCTGATAATATTTCATGTATGTTGCCCTCATCATAACCTTTGGAGATGAGTGTTCTTTTAACATTGGTCAAAAGTAGAGAAGAATTTAGTTCAAACATGGTGACCATGTCTTCTAATATTGTCGATATGGCTACTTGGCTCATATTTAGCTTCACTTCCATTTTCAAAAGCATTCTACATATAAACAACAAACATGCATTCTCATTGGGGATTAATTCAGGGTCATCAATGCCAACAGTTGTAAGACTCGTTTCATGTACCAGTAGCTGTTCTTCCTGCATACAATTATTCAAGTCATCTTCTTTTAAAGGTACTTCATTATCAATATCATTAAGTAAAGTAAGGTCTTCAGGAAGAAGATATTCTTCCTTAATATCACATTCTTTCCATGTAGGTTCATGATTTCGTAACACGTGACTTTTGAAAGTGTTCGTATTTCGGTATTGTGTGATACAACCTTTCATAGGGCAGCTAGATATACCTAGCAGTGTAATATCACGTAATACGTGGGAAATTATTTCCTTTTTTAATTCCTTTGTAACATTAATTGTAACATTACAGTCGGGACAATGGAACCGTTTCAAATTACCAGCAACGTTATTAGCATTTTCTGTGTGATTTCGTAGTAAGTGTGTCTTCAGAGCTGTTATTTTCCTGAAGTGTCTTGGACAATAGTTGTATGGACAGTGATATTGATTGTTGGTATGCCCATGCACAATGACAAGATGGCTGATGTAACGAGAATGGGTGGATAATTTTGAGATGCAATGTGGGCAATTAAATTCCATAGCCAATACAAAGATGACTAATAAAGAAGCTGAACTAATGTTTCTGTTTTCCTTCAATACCTGCCATTGGACATCAGACCTCAACTACTGTAGGGCCTATCTGAAAAATATTAATCTTATTAATAAAGTAGGGCCTACCTACTTGGGGTTGTGTTTTTATAGAATTCATGAAAAAGATGACCAATAAATAAAAAATTGTCCATCTGGCAAGCAGGAGGCTAGGATTTAAGTGGTTATCAAATTATCTAGGTAGCCTATCATTAAATTATGCTTAAATCTTTTATTACACAAATTTTACATAGGCCTATGTATATGTATCATTATTAGGAATGTCAACGATAATCGCATATCGATAATATCGTATATCGATATTATCGCGATATGGTTAGCCATATCGCGATAATCGTACGATATTAAATTCTGTGCGATATCCCGATAATCGCGGCGACTTGATTTCATATTTGAATTTGGCGCCTGCTCAACGTTAGCCGAGCGACCACCGACCAGCCGCCGAGTGCCCTCCTTCGATGTAGCCGCAGGAAAACTATTCGCCACTACCCTCCCCCCCCCCCCACATATGACGCAATGTTAAAAAGTAGTATTAGTGCTTATTTCATAATATCGCGGCGATATATCGCGACAAAAATTGAAAATGCAATATCGAGACAATATTTTTTGCACCGATATTATCGCGATATATCGCAATAATTTTGTATTGTTGTTGCGATTATCGATATGGAATTTTATATCGTTTGACATTCCTAATTATTATACATACACATGGCAATGCACGTACATACATGTACGTACAGGGGTTGTACGTCACATTTTATATTGGATAGCGAGGAAGAATGGCTGAAAAAGCCACGCTCTCTGCATCAGCATAGGAAAAAAAAGAATAGGCCCTAGCCACCCACCTTAGGTTTTTATATTGTTATTGCGCTGAAGCTGAATTTGACAACTTTCAACTGACAATAGGCCTACATTAACTGCGCAACGCGAACTAGCCTATAGTATCTCTTCGTTTCACCTGGTAACGTAAGGAGCATGCACAGATCTCTTTCGCTGTAGGCTAAATCTCGACTTCAATGTCAAAAAAAATTTGGTCATTCTCAAGACCTAGGCCTATATGCACAACTGTTGCACTTGGGATCGCAATCGTAGGCCTAGCCGGCAAATTGTAGAGAATATTAATGGTACAGTTGATGATTTAATGCCTGGAACGCAATCATTGCTGAAGGCAAGTAGCCGAGTATCATATTTTATATTTGTCTACAAATGCAATAAACCTACCAATGAAACCGAGCATTATTGGCACGCACTAACGTGGCCTACGATAATTTAGAAGAAAAAACCTTGCCACCAACCGATGGGTCAACTGCAAGCGTACTAACAACATTTACACAGGTTGTACCCATCTCGACCCGGGGTAGAATTTGCCCAGAGTGACTCTGCTAGTCGTCCTCCCACTTGGCTCTGCCTTTCCTTGCTGGACTCCCCTTATGACGACCCCGCGATGTACATGGACCTGATTCGGAAGACGTTATATGACCTAAGCTGTCGAGTGGGGCCTACGTCGTTAAATACCACCAATAATAATAATAATAATGTGATGGTTGGTTACCCAATTGTGTACATTGGCTAGGCCTACACATATAGTTTTCTACTATTCCGATTGTGATCCCGACTGCGACAATTGTGCATTGCCGTTTGAACGTAAGAATACCTATCCACTTCGACATAAGTTAGACCACACCTAACTAAACTAGGCTGGGGTCTAGACCCAGGAATCAGCTAAGGCTTAGCCCTAGCCATAGTAGGCCTCAACTAAATAATATGTATCTCAAAAGTCTAGGCCTAGGCCCCTACCCTAGGCCTACCCCTTCTAGGCATTGGGTTTGTAGTAGGCCTAGGCTAGGCCTAGCCTCGGTGTAGGGCCTAGGCCTAAAAGTCAATTAAGATTGAGAGCCAAGCCTAGGCCCTAGGATTAATATTGCATATTAGGCCTAACTCTAGGATTAAGAGTGTGTTAGCGTTATCAGTTTTGTGTGTTAACATCTAATTTAGGTAGGCCTAGCTAGACCTAGGGCCTACATAACCTGATCTATGTCCCTAGTCTAATGTGGTGGTAACATCACAAAACACTTGTTGTCCACAACTTGTACTAGCCTAGGCCTAAGCAATTACTTACGGGTAGCCCCGTATATTATACATAGTGAGAGAATACCTACCTACCAACAAATTTACTTATGATTTGGCTAGCTCTACTTTCGGAAACCACACGCTTGGGCACAGACACATGTGGAAGCATCTCGTTGAAACACGAAATCAAAAGTACGCTAGCCCTAGTCTAGTCTTGCATAGGCCTCATATCAAAGAAGTTCAACACACTTCCAATATTAGTTTAATTATCAATACGTAGTTTACTTACATGTTTAACAAACGATCGCAAGTACCAGTTGTCAGGGTTGTTGTGTGAAAGAAGTCTTCGGCTGTTCGGCAGCGAATTCTTCTTCTTTAACCTGCGTAGTGGCCACTGGCTGCAGGAATGTTGTTGTTGTAGGTTTTAAAATAACCCATTTATTTATAAATCATTATTATTCTTTTATGACATTTTTTTACGGATGTTATTGTAAAAGATATTTTACTTTAATTTTATAAATGTTTTAATCATTTTTTTATATTTTTTCAATCAAACTAAATACATAAATATATAAAGCCAAATACTATATTTTTTTTAGTAGTAAGTGTTAACATTTTAAAGTAGTAGCAGTTACTAAATATTATTAAGTACAATTACAAGGCCGTAGTAAATATACTAAAAATAATTTAGTAAACAGCTGGATTTTTTTTATCAGTGTACAATGGTTGATGGAATAACACAGTCAACCACACTCTTCGCGCGCGGGTAAGGTTAAGCGGTCCCACAGCCATCTGTATTTCCACGAAATCATTATTGCATGCGTCAAATGAGGGGCATACTGACATTTGTGTGAACAGGAACGCTCACAGCGCTGCTGTCATACGGTCTCCCATTGCATTTAAAGGGTAGAGTCCCAAAAATTGGTTGCCGTGAGACATCTTTGTAAGCAGCCATGGAATGTTTGTCCTGAAACAGTAAATAAATTGTGAGATCAGTATATTTTGTTATAACAATTGAAAATAAAACTTACAATGGTTTTGCATGTATTGCCATCCTTTCAAAAATAGTTTTTGTAGGCCAATTTTTTTTAAATTTAAAATCAAAATTTATTTGTTTTAACGACAAGAGATAGTTTAGCATGTTGCTTGTATTTTTTAAATTATGGGTGGACAACAGAACATATATTATTGTTTTATTATTTTTTCTTGTTCAATCAATCATGATTTTTTTTTTTTATATAGTTAAGTAGTTTGTTTTGTTTGTGTTGTTATTGTTATTTATGATTTCATTATTATTAATTGTTTGCATATCCTTATAGTTTTATTTAAGGTCCTTCTTTGTCAATCAGTTTTTATAACTGAATAGGATAGACATTAAATAAATAAATAAAATATTGATTTGATTGGTTTAGTTTACTGGGTGAACTTGTGTGCTTTTTATAACATGCACATGTTTGTGATACAGAAAGCTTAATAAATGAATTAAATGAGAAACTTGCATCTGAACCTGCTATGCAAAATTCATTGATACTTTGGAATATGTATCCATATTTTGTCTAGCTAATTCCTTAAGGATGTGAGCTACTGCAACTACATATACCCCAATTATTAATTTGAAATCACTTACGTTTCTATCAATGCCGGGAATCCGAGCTCGATAACAGCAGGCTCACCAAATAAAATGTATTCAAACCTTAAACCTAAATTGGAGAAACATGGATATTGGATAACTTCAATTAAGACATAAATAGATAGCATAATATTAATTTGCATAAACGTTCATATACATTGCTTGCTCTTATTGTATAGAAGAGAGATGAAGCAAAGAAAATCAAATCGTATAAAGCTAAACTGGAACAAATTATGCCCATGGACTGCTACCTTATCGCGGTGGGCAGGTTTGCGTGCTTTGATGATGCCTGGAGCTATGCCGGCGGAAGCGTATGCTTCTGGTAGGGCCACCCTAGCCGGACTGGTCGAGGAGAAGTCAGACGAAGTGCAGTCCACACCTCAAGCCCCTTTTCTCCCCTTTCCCCTTTCCACCCCCGCCCTCCTACTTGCCCCTTTCCTCCAAACAGCCCCATATTTCATCTTCATATATAACCCACTCATTGTCTCGATTAGCCTCGTTGCAAAAATAAGAGACGTTAAGCCCAAATAATCAAATCAATTGTTACTTATGCCTATTTGAGTTTGCAAAATGTAGAATGGCATAGAACGGAAACGTGTCCATTTGAATCGTTGTTATGCATTGCATTTGGCATTTTGAGGCCAATGCAAAATTTTAATTTGAGCTGTACACGATTGCATAATAATATCCACATTTATTTATTTAGGGTTAAACACTAATACAGCCATAGACCAGTTTACATTGTGCATGGTATTAAACGTAATAAAACAAGGCTAAACTAAATTTAAACTAAACATGGTACCAGAATTAAAATAAGTTATTTAATAATAGAAATACTAATAATAGAAAATGAAACGAATTTGATGCTGTCAGGTGTAATTGAGGTTTACAAGGGGCTTGACGTTCGTAATAAAGTCACGGCGAGAAGAGGAAATGTCAAGAGTGGGTGAAGCAAGGGAGTTGTAGGTGAAGGGTTACCGGTAAAATAGGGCACGTTTTATGATTTCAGGACGAGTAATATAGGTAAACGAAAAAGATGAGACGATCTGGTTAGACGGGATGGAACATGTAAGGAGAAGAAGTTAATCAAAGAAGGTTGCAGATTACCATTAACTATATATTATAAAAGAACTTTAGGTCAGACAAGGATCGACGACTAGATAGTTACATAATTTTAGAAAAGACATAATTTCAGGTTGCATGAAGTAACGCTCAACCACAAACATGACTTTAAATGCCGTTCGCGAAGGTTCGTAGTCAAAACAAACTTTAAATGTCAGAGTACATAACGTAATTTTTCTTTCATCAACCCTTATGTTTTATAATTAGGTACCGCGACAATTAATTAAAGATACATTTACTAAAATTAAGTCTTACCGGGTCAGAGGTGTCGGTGGTAACGGCTCCTGGGCAATTGTTCGCAGTTTTCTTTGAGTATTTCCACCTAGTCGAGTGTTCACTCCTTTTCCTGATGGTGTAGCCATGACCCTCGTGAAAAAGTTCTCCTCCACGTTGAGTCAAAGTAATTACCATGAGAAAATAACACACAACAGATTTTTAGAAACAACCTCTCTCTACGACAATTGATACACGAATGGTGTACAAAACAATCCTCCGGATAAGTCAGACGAAATGCAGTCCACATCTTTCACCTCCGTTTTCCTCCCTTTTTCCCTTTTCCCGCCAGCAATCGGACATGATGGAAGTCCCTGGCAAAATCCATTCTTTGATAATGTTCAACAATGTTTCCTTGGTCCTGTCAGCGACCCCAACAATGAACAATTTCTTGGAATCCCTTTGAATGCCACCAAAAATCCACTTGCCATCTATTATACGGCCTCGATTTTATTTTCGCCGCCTAATCTTGGACTGCCACCTTATCGTGGTGGGCAGGTTTGCGTGCTTTGTTGATCCCGAGAGCTATGCCGGCGGAAGCGTATGCTTCTGGTAGTGCCACCCAAGCCGGACTGGTCGAGGAGGAGAAGTCAGCCGAAGTGCAGTCCACACCCCAATCCCCTTTCCCCCCCCCCACTGTCCCATTGAATATTTCTCCTCCCACTTGGCCCTGCCCTCCCTTGCTGGACTCCCGTATGACGACTCACGGCGACGTACAATGGATCTGATTCGGATGTGGCTTTATTCTTCATTTTCATCTTTCTCAGCTTCATTATCACCCGCTCATCGTCTCGATTAGCCATCGTTGCATAAATATGAGACGTTAAGCCCCATTAATCAATCAATCAATCAGCAAAAATATGAGACGTTAAGCCCAAATATCCATCCATCCTTCCTTGGTATTTCCAGTGCAGGGGAAAATCCAGATGCGTCGTTTCCGAGAATTTTAGCTGAATTCTTCCCTTGGTATTTCCAGTGCAGGGTCAAATCCTGAATTGTTGTTTCCGAGAATTTTATCTGTGGTTAATTACTATTATTCTATTTAAAAAGTAGTGAATATCGATCGGCAAGTTGTCACTTAAGTTACTAAATAGGCTCCCTGTTCGATACAAGCGACAACTCGACATTTCGATATTGTAAAAGTTTTGCGTGAGATAAGAAAAATAATAGGTCATTACACTGCTCATATTATTTTATGCAAAAATATAAAATAATAAAATATTACGTAATTTCAATCCATGTCTCTCTGGAACTTTGTTCTGTTGTGAATAAATAAATAAACAATGCTCAGTATAAGATTTGAAGGACGCGCTCAATTTTCGTAATAAAGACCATCTAGTAAACTTTCGTCATTATTTAGGCAAGGAGGCCACTTCTCCGGGGTGGGGGGGGGGGGCACTTCTCCGCTCGCGGTTTTGATTATAGGGGGGCCAGTTCTCCAGGGGCCAGTTCTCCGGTCACCGTAGTGTAGGCCTAATAATGGGTAAAGCATTAAATTTAACAGCTCATCGATTTTTTTTTCAAATACATATTTTTATTTAGTTAATGTCTATCCTATGGTCAGTTATAATACTGATGCAAATGACTAAAGATAAATAAAAAAAATCTGGCAAATGATTCAATATTGATCTTTAAAAAAATTATTGGCAACGATTATCAATCATTTCTCACTTATCTTTCAATCGATTACTATGCAGCATTTCTTTCAACACATACTTTCCAGGGAAGGAGTTGTAGACCAAAAATTGCAGTTTACTTGTTATTGCAACCACAGAATGATCTATACAGAGAGAGATAAAAGATAGAAAAAACAGCTAAGAATAATTTAATTGACAAAAAAGTAAAACTAGAGCTCTCATATAATTTGTCATGAACAAACATTCTAGTTAAACAGTTACAGATCAAAAACAATAGACGTTCTCAAAATCAATTATTTTCGATTCAATATTAATCACAAGTTATTAAACGATTTTGGTTAACTCATCATATTGTTGCAAAGCCAACCGTCAATAAAATGGTAAGTAAACTATGCGAATTAATACTGTAATACAGGATTATACAGAAGGGATATGACATTAATTGTACAGGAGATTGAAAAGTAGTGAAACATGATGACGATAAGGAAAAGAAATTAAATTATTTCCCAAAAAATATGATCATCAAATCAAATAACTACTTCGCTCGCCTCGCTACTCATATGTCTGGCTTGCA
The DNA here is from genome assembly GCA_945910005.1 of Isoperla grammatica. Lineage (NCBI taxonomy): Eukaryota > Metazoa > Arthropoda > Insecta > Plecoptera > Perlodidae > Isoperla > Isoperla grammatica. The sequence continues at coordinate 14,732,082 of OX246747.1, forward strand.
TGTGCACTCTCAGTCATATAACAATAACTACTTCGCTCGCCTCGCTACTCATATGTCTGGCTTGCATGTGCACTCTCAGTCATATAACAATAACTACTTCGCTCGCCTCGCTACTCATATGTCTGGCTTGCATGTGCACTCTCAGTCATATAACAATAACTACTTCGCTCGCCTCGCTACTCATATGTCTGGCTTGCATGTGCACTCTCAGTCATATAACAATAACTACTTCGCTCGCCTCGCTACTCATATGTCTGGCTTGCATGTGCACTCTCAGTCATATAACAATAACTACTTCGCTCGCCTCGCTACTCATATGTCTGGCTTGCATGTGCACTCTCAGTCATATAACAATAACTACTTCGCTCGCCTCGCTACTCATATGTCTGGCTTGCATGTGCACTCTCAGTCATATAACAATAACTACTTCGCTCGCCACGCTACTCATATGTCTGGCTTGCATGTGCACTCTCAGTCATATAACAATAACTACTTCGCTCGCCTCGCTACTCATATGTCTGGCTTGCATGTGCTCTCTCAGTCATATAACAATAACTACTTCGCTCGCCTCGCTACTCATATGTCTGGCTTGCATGTGCACTCTCAGTCATATAACAATAACTACTTCGCTCGCCTCGCTACTCATATGTCTGGCTTGCATGTGCACTCTCAGTCATATAACAATAACAACTTCGCTCGCCTCGCTACTCATATGTCCGGCTTGCATGTGCACTCTCAGTCATATAACAATAACTACTTCGCTCGCCTCGCTACTCATATGTCTGGCTTGCATGTGCACTCTCAGTCATATAACAATAACTACTTCGCTCGCCTCGCTACTCATATGTCTGGCCTGCATGTGCACTCTCAGTCATATAACAATAACTACTTCGCTCGCCTCGCTACTCATATGTCTGGCTTGCATGTGCACTCTCAGTCATATAACAATAACTACTTCGCTCGCCTCGCTACTCATATGTCTGGCTTGCATGTGCACTCTCAGTCATATAACAATAACTACTTCGCTCGCCACGCTACTCATATGTCTGGCTTGCATGTGCACTCTCAGTCATATAACAATAACTACTTCGCTCGCCTCGCTACTCATATGTCTGGCTTGCATGTGCACTCTCAGTCATATAACAATAACTACTTCGCTCGCCACGCTACTCATATGTCTGGCTTGCATGTGCTCTCTCAGTCATATAACAATAACTACTTCGCTCGCCTCGCTACTCATATGTCTGGCTTGCATGTGCACTCTCAGTCATATAACAATAACTACTTCGCTCGCCTCGCTACTCATATGTCTGGCTTGCATGTGCACTCTCAGTCATATAACAATAACTACTTCGCTCGCCTCGCTACTCATATGTCTGGCTTGCATGTGCACTCTCAGTCATATAACAATAACTACTTCGCTCGCCACGCTACTCATATGTCTGGCTTGCATGTGCTCTCTCAGTCATATAACAATAACTACTTCGCTCGCCTCGCTACTCATATGTCTGGCTTGCATGTGCACTCTCAGTCATATAACAATAACTACTTCGCTCGCCTCGCTACTCATATGTCTGGCTTGCATGTGCACTCTCAGTCATATAACAATAACTACTTCGCTCGCCTCGCTACTCATATGTCTGGCTTGCATGTGCACTCTCAGTCATATAACAATAACTACTTCGCTCGCCACGCTACTCATATGTCTGGCTTGCATGTGCTCTCTCAGTCATATAACAATAACTACTTCGCTCGCCTCGCTACTCATATGTCTGGCTTGCATGTGCACTCTCAGTCATATAACAATAACTACTTCGCTCGCCTCGCTACTCATATGTCTGGCTTGCATGTGCTCTCTCAGTCATATAACAATAACTACTTCGCTCGCCTCGCTACTCATATGTCTGGCTTGCATGTGCTCTCTCAGTCATATAACAATAACTACTTCGCTCGCCACGCTACTCATATGTCTGGCTTGCATGTGCACTCTCAGTCATATAACAATAACTACTTCGCTCGCCTCGCTACTCATATGTCTGGCTTGCATGTGCACTCTCAGTCATATAACAATAACTACTTCGCTCGCCTCGCTACTCATATGTCTGGCTTGCATGTGCACTCTCAGTCATATAACAATAACTACTTCGCTCGCCTCGCTACTCATATGTCTGGCTTGCATGTGCACTCTCAGTCATATAACAATAACTACTTCGCTCGCCTCGCTACTCATATGTCTGGCTTGCATGTGCACTCTCAGTCATATAACAATAACTACTTCGCTCGCCTCGCTACTCATATGTCTGGCTTGCATGTGCACTCTCAGTCATATAACAATAACTACTTCGCTCGCCACGCTACTCATATGTCTGGCTTGCATGTGCACTCTCAGTCATATAACAATAACTACTTCGCTCGCCTCGCTACTCATATGTCTGGCTTGCATGTGCTCTCTCAGTCATATAACAATAACTACTTCGCTCGCCTCGCTACTCATATGTCTGGCTTGCATGTGCACTCTCAGTCATATAACAATAACTACTTCGCTCGCCTCGCTACTCATATGTCTGGCTTGCATGTGCTCTCTCAGTCATATAACAATAACTACTTCGCTCGCCACGCTACTCATATGTCTGGCTTGCATGTGCACTCTCAGTCATATAACAATAACTACTTCGCTCGCCACGCTACTCATATGTCTGGCTTGCATGTGCACTCTCAGTCATATAACAATAACTACTTCGCTCGCCTCGCTACTCATATGTCTGGCCTGCATGTGCACTCTCAGTCATATAACAATAACTACTTCGCTCGCCTCGCTACTCATATGTCTGGCTTGCATGTGCACTCTCAGTCATATAACAATAACTACTTCGCTCGCCTCGCTACTCATATGTCTGGCTTGCATGTGCACTCTCAGTCATATAACAATAACTACTTCGCTCGCCTCGCTACTCATATGTCCGGCTTGCATGTGCACTCTCAGTCATATAACAATAACTACTTCGCTCGCCTCGCTACTCATATGTCTGGCTTGCATGTGCACTCTCAGTCATATAACAATAACTACTTCGCTCGCCTCGCTACTCATATGTCTGGCTTGCATGTGCTCTCTCAGTCATATAACAATAACTACTTCGCTCGCCTCGCTACTCATATGTCTGGCTTGCATGTGCACTCTCAGTCATATAACAATAACTACTTCGCTCGCCTCGCTACTCATATGTCTGGCCTGCATGTGCACTCTCAGTCATATAACAATAACTACTTCGCTCGCCTCGCTACTCATATGTCTGGCTTGCATGTGCACTCTCAGTCATATAACAATAACTACTTCGCTCGCCTCGCTACTCATATGTCTGGCTTGCATGTGCACTCTCAGTCATATAACAATAACTACTTCGCTCGCCACGCTACTCATATGTCTGGCTTGCATGTGCACTCTCAGTCATATAACAATAACTACTTCGCTCGCCACGCTACTCATATGTCTGGCTTGCATGTGCACTCTCAGTCATATAACAATAACTACTTCGCTCGCCTCGCTACTCATATGTCTGGCTTGCATGTGCACTCTCAGTCATATAACAATAACTACTTCGCTCGCCTCGCTACTCATATGTCTGGCTTGCATGTGCTCTCTCAGTCATATAACAATAACTACTTCGCTCGCCTCGCTACTCATATGTCTGGCTTGCATGTGCACTCTCAGTCATATAACAATAACTACTTCGCTCGCCTCGCTACTCATATGTCTGGCTTGCATGTGCTCTCTCAGTCATATAACAATAACTACTTCGCTCGCCACGCTACTCATATGTCTGGCTTGCATGTGCACTCTCAGTCATATAACAATAACTACTTCGCTCGCCTCGCTACTCATATGTCTGGCTTGCATGTGCACTCTCAGTCATATAACAATAACTACTTCGCTCGCCTCGCTACTCATATGTCTGGCTTGCATGTGCACTCTCAGTCATATAACAATAACTACTTCGCTCGCCTCGCTACTCATATGTCTGGCTTGCATGTGCACTCTCAGTCATATAACAATAACTACTTCGCTCGCCACGCTACTCATATGTCTGGCTTGCATGTGCTCTCTCAGTCATATAACAATAACTACTTCGCTCGCCTCGCTACTCATATGTCTGGCTTGCATGTGCACTCTCAGTCATATAACAATAACTACTTCGCTCGCCTCGCTACTCATATGTCTGGCTTGCATGTGCTCTCTCAGTCATATAACAATAACTACTTCGCTCGCCTCGCTACTCATATGTCTGGCTTGCATGTGCACTCTCAGTCATATAACAATAACTACTTCGCTCGCCTCGCTACTCATATGTCTGGCTTGCATGTGCACTCTCAGTCATATAACAATAACTACTTCGCTCGCCTCGCTACTCATATGTCTGGCTTGCATGTGCACTCTCAGTCATATAACAATAACTACTTCGCTCGCCTCGCTACTCATATGTCTGGCTTGCATGTGCACTCTCAGTCATATAACAATAACTACTTCGCTCGCCTCGCTACTCATATGTCTGGCTTGCATGTGCACTCTCAGTCATATAACAATAACTACTTCGCTCGCCTCGCTACTCATATGTCTGGCCTGCATGTGCACTCTCAGTCATATAACAATAACTACTTCGCTCGCCTCGCTACTCATATGTCTGGCTTGCATGTGCACTCTCAGTCATATAACAATAACTACTTCGCTCGCCTCGCTACTCATATGTCTGGCTTGCATGTGCACTCTCAGTCATATAACAATAACTACTTCGCTCGCCACGCTACTCATATGTCTGGCTTGCATGTGCACTCTCAGTCATATAACAATAACTACTTCGCTCGCCTCGCTACTCATATGTCTGGCTTGCATGTGCACTCTCAGTCATATAACAATAACTACTTCGCTCGCCACGCTACTCATATGTCTGGCTTGCATGTGCTCTCTCAGTCATATAACAATAACTACTTCGCTCGCCTCGCTACTCATATGTCTGGCTTGCATGTGCACTCTCAGTCATATAACAATAACTACTTCGCTCGCCTCGCTACTCATATGTCTGGCTTGCATGTGCACTCTCAGTCATATAACAATAACTACTTCGCTCGCCTCGCTACTCATATGTCTGGCTTGCATGTGCACTCTCAGTCATATAACAATAACTACTTCGCTCGCCACGCTACTCATATGTCTGGCTTGCATGTGCTCTCTCAGTCATATAACAATAACTACTTCGCTCGCCTCGCTACTCATATGTCTGGCTTGCATGTGCACTCTCAGTCATATAACAATAACTACTTCGCTCGCCTCGCTACTCATATGTCTGGCTTGCATGTGCACTCTCAGTCATATAACAATAACTACTTCGCTCGCCTCGCTACTCATATGTCTGGCTTGCATGTGCACTCTCAGTCATATAACAATAACTACTTCGCTCGCCACGCTACTCATATGTCTGGCTTGCATGTGCTCTCTCAGTCATATAACAATAACTACTTCGCTCGCCTCGCTACTCATATGTCTGGCTTGCATGTGCACTCTCAGTCATATAACAATAACTACTTCGCTCGCCTCGCTACTCATATGTCTGGCTTGCATGTGCTCTCTCAGTCATATAACAATAACTACTTCGCTCGCCTCGCTACTCATATGTCTGGCTTGCATGTGCTCTCTCAGTCATATAACAATAACTACTTCGCTCGCCACGCTACTCATATGTCTGGCTTGCATGTGCACTCTCAGTCATATAACAATAACTACTTCGCTCGCCTCGCTACTCATATGTCTGGCTTGCATGTGCACTCTCAGTCATATAACAATAACTACTTCGCTCGCCTCGCTACTCATATGTCTGGCTTGCATGTGCACTCTCAGTCATATAACAATAACTACTTCGCTCGCCTCGCTACTCATATGTCTGGCTTGCATGTGCACTCTCAGTCATATAACAATAACTACTTCGCTCGCCTCGCTACTCATATGTCTGGCTTGCATGTGCACTCTCAGTCATATAACAATAACTACTTCGCTCGCCTCGCTACTCATATGTCTGGCTTGCATGTGCACTCTCAGTCATATAACAATAACTACTTCGCTCGCCTCGCTACTCATATGTCTGGCTTGCATGTGCACTCTCAGTCATATAACAATAACTACTTCGCTCGCCTCGCTACTCATATGTCTGGCCTGCATGTGCACTCTCAGTCATATAACAATAACTACTTCGCTCGCCACGCTACTCATATGTCTGGCTTGCATGTGCACTCTCAGTCATATAACAATAACTACTTCGCTCGCCTCGCTACTCATATGTCTGGCTTGCATGTGCACTCTCAGTCATATAACAATAACTACTTCGCTCGCCTCGCTACTCATATGTCTGGCTTGCATGTGCACTCTCAGTCATATAACAATAACTACTTCGCTCGCCACGCTACTCATATGTCTGGCTTGCATGTGCACTCTCAGTCATATAACAATAACTACTTCGCTCGCCTCGCTACTCATATGTCTGGCTTGCATGTGCACTCTCAGTCATATAACAATAACTACTTCGCTCGCCTCGCTACTCATATGTCTGGCTTGCATGTGCACTCTCAGTCATATAACAATAACTACTTCGCTCGCCACGCTACTCATATGTCTGGCTTGCATGTGCACTCTCAGTCATATAACAATAACTACTTCGCTCGCCTCGCTACTCATATGTCTGGCTTGCATGTGCACTCTCAGTCATATAACAATAACTACTTCGCTCGCCACGCTACTCATATGTCTGGCTTGCATGTGCTCTCTCAGTCATATAACAATAACTACTTCGCTCGCCTCGCTACTCATATGTCTGGCTTGCATGTGCACTCTCAGTCATATAACAATAACTACTTCGCTCGCCTCGCTACTCATATGTCTGGCCTGCATGTGCACTCTCAGTCATATAACAATAACTACTTCGCTCGCCACGCTACTCATATGTCTGGCTTGCATGTGCACTCTCAGTCATATAACAATAACTACTTCGCTCGCCTCGCTACTCATATGTCTGGCTTGCATGTGCTCTCTCAGTCATATAACAATAACTACTTCGCTCGCCTCGCTACTCATATGTCTGGCTTGCATGTGCACTCTCAGTCATATAACAATAACTACTTCGCTCGCCTCGCTACTCATATGTCTGGCTTGCATGTGCTCTCTCAGTCATATAACAATAACTACTTCGCTCGCCACGCTACTCATATGTCTGGCTTGCATGTGCACTCTCAGTCATATAACAATAACTACTTCGCTCGCCACGCTACTCATATGTCTGGCTTGCATGTGCACTCTCAGTCATATAACAATAACTACTTCGCTCGCCTCGCTACTCATATGTCTGGCCTGCATGTGCACTCTCAGTCATATAACAATAACTACTTCGCTCGCCTCGCTACTCATATGTCTGGCTTGCATGTGCACTCTCAGTCATATAACAATAACTACTTCGCTCGCCTCGCTACTCATATGTCTGGCTTGCATGTGCACTCTCAGTCATATAACAATAACTACTTCGCTCGCCTCGCTACTCATATGTCCGGCTTGCATGTGCACTCTCAGTCATATAACAATAACTACTTCGCTCGCCTCGCTACTCATATGTCTGGCTTGCATGTGCACTCTCAGTCATATAACAATAACTACTTCGCTCGCCTCGCTACTCATATGTCTGGCTTGCATGTGCACTCTCAGTCATATAACAATAACTACTTCGCTCGCCTCGCTACTCATATGTCTGGCCTGCATGTGCACTCTCAGTCATATAACAATAACTACTTCGCTCGCCTCGCTACTCATATGTCTGGCTTGCATGTGCACTCTCAGTCATATAACAATAACTACTTCGCTCGCCTCGCTACTCATATGTCTGGCTTGCATGTGCACTCTCAGTCATATAACAATAACTACTTCGCTCGCCACGCTACTCATATGTCTGGCTTGCATGTGCACTCTCAGTCATATAACAATAACTACTTCGCTCGCCACGCTACTCATATGTCTGGCTTGCATGTGCACTCTCAGTCATATAACAATAACTACTTCGCTCGCCTCGCTACTCATATGTCTGGCTTGCATGTGCACTCTCAGTCATATAACAATAACTACTTCGCTCGCCTCGCTACTCATATGTCTGGCTTGCATGTGCACTCTCAGTCATATAACAATAACTACTTCGCTCGCCACGCTACTCATATGTCTGGCTTGCATGTGCACTCTCAGTCATATAACAATAACTACTTCGCTCGCCTCGCTACTCATATGTCTGGCTTGCATGTGCACTCTCAGTCATATAACAATAACTACTTCGCTCGCCTCGCTACTCATATGTCTGGCTTGCATGTGCACTCTCAGTCATATAACAATAACTACTTCGCTCGCCTCGCTACTCATATGTCTGGCTTGCATGTGCACTCTCAGTCATATAACAATAACTACTTCGCTCGCCTCGCTACTCATATGTCTGGCTTGCATGTGCACTCTCAGTCATATAACAATAACTACTTCGCTCGCCTCGCTACTCATATGTCTGGCTTGCATGTGCACTCTCAGTCATATAACAATAACTACTTCGCTCGCCTCGCTACTCATATGTCTGGCTTGCATGTGCACTCTCAGTCATATAACAATAACTACTTCGCTCGCCTCGCTACTCATATGTCTGGCTTGCATGTGCACTCTCAGTCATATAACAATAACTACTTCGCTCGCCTCGCTACTCATATGTCTGGCTTGCATGTGCACTCTCAGTCATATAACAATAACTACTTCGCTCGCCTCGCTACTCATATGTCTGGCTTGCATGTGCACTCTCAGTCATATAACAATAACTACTTCGCTCGCCTCGCTACTCATATGTCTGGCTTGCATGTGCTCTCTCAGTCATATAACAATAACTACTTCGCTCGCCTCGCTACTCATATGTCTGGCTTGCATGTGCACTCTCAGTCATATAACAATAACTACTTCGCTCGCCTCGCTACTCATATGTCTGGCTTGCATGTGCTCTCTCAGTCATATAACAATAACTACTTCGCTCGCCACGCTACTCATATGTCTGGCTTGCATGTGCACTCTCAGTCATATAACAATAACTACTTCGCTCGCCTCGCTACTCATATGTCTGGCTTGCATGTGCACTCTCAGTCATATAACAATAACTACTTCGCTCGCCTCGCTACTCATATGTCTGGCTTGCATGTGCTCTCTCAGTCATATAACAATAACTACTTCGCTCGCCTCGCTACTCATATGTCTGGCTTGCATGTGCACTCTCAGTCATATAACAATAACTACTTCGCTCGCCACGCTACTCATATGTCTGGCTTGCATGTGCACTCTCAGTCATATAACAATAACTACTTCGCTCGCCTCGCTACTCATATGTCTGGCTTGCATGTGCACTCTCAGTCATATAACAATAACTACTTCGCTCGCCTCGCTACTCATATGTCTGGCTTGCATGTGCACTCTCAGTCATATAACAATAACTACTTCGCTCGCCTCGCTACTCATATGTCTGGCTTGCATGTGCACTCTCAGTCATATAACAATAACTACTTCGCTCGCCTCGCTACTCATATGTCTGGCTTGCATGTGCACTCTCAGTCATATAACAATAACTACTTCGCTCGCCTCGCTACTCATATGTCTGGCTTGCATGTGCACTCTCAGTCATATAACAATAACTACTTCGCTCGCCTCGCTACTCATATGTCCGGCTTGCATGTGCACTCTCAGTCATATAACAATAACTACTTCGCTCGCCACGCTACTCATATGTCTGGCTTGCATGTGCACTCTCAGTCATATAACAATAACTACTTCGCTCGCCTCGCTACTCATATGTCCGGCTTGCATGTGCACTCTCAGTCATATAACAATAACTACTTCGCTCGCCTCGCTACTCATATGTCTGGCTTGCATGTGCTCTCTCAGTCATATAACAATAACTACTTCGCTCGCCTCGCTACTCATATGTCTGGCTTGCATGTGCTCTCTCAGTCATATAACAATAACTACTTCGCTCGCCACGCTACTCATATGTCTGGCTTGCATGTGCACTCTCAGTCATATAACAATAACTACTTCGCTCGCCTCGCTACTCATATGTCTGGCTTGCATGTGCTCTCTCAGTCATATAACAATAACTACTTCGCTCGCCTCGCTACTCATATGTCTGGCTTGCATGTGCACTCTCAGTCATATAACAATAACTACTTCGCTCGCCTCGCTACTCATATGTCTGGCTTGCATGTGCACTCTCAGTCATATAACAATAACTACTTCGCTCGCCTCGCTACTCATATGTCTGGCTTGCATGTGCTCTCTCAGTCATATAACAATAACTACTTCGCTCGCCACGCTAATCATATGTCTGGCTTGCATGTGCTCTCTCAGTCATATAACAATAACTACTTCGCTCGCCACGCTACTCATATGTCTGGCTTGCATGTGCACTCTCAGTCATATAACAATAACTACTTCGCTCGCCTCGCTACTCATATGTCTGGCTTGCATGTGCACTCTCAGTCATATAACAATAACTACTTCGCTCGCCTCGCTACTCATATGTCTGGCTTGCATGTGCACTCTCAGTCATATAACAATAACTACTTCGCTCGCCTCGCTACTCATATGTCTGGCTTGCATGTGCACTCTCAGTCATATAACAATAACTACTTCGCTCGCCTCGCTACTCATATGTCTGGCTTGCATGTGCACTCTCAGTCATATAACAATAACTACTTCGCTCGCCACGCTACTCATATGTCTGGCTTGCATGTGCACTCTCAGTCATATAACAATAACTACTTCGCTCGCCTCGCTACTCATATGTCTGGCTTGCATGTGCACTCTCAGTCATATAACAATAACTACTTCGCTCGCCACGCTACTCATATGTCTGGCTTGCATGTGCTCTCTCAGTCATATAACAATAACTACTTCGCTCGCCTCGCTACTCATATGTCTGGCTTGCATGTGCTCTCTCAGTCATATAACAATAACTACTTCGCTCGCCACGCTACTCATATGTCTGGCTTGCATGTGCTCTCTCAGTCATATAACAATAACTACTTCGCTCGCCACGCTACTCATATGTCTGGCTTGCATGTGCACTCTCAGTCATATAACAATAACTACTTCGCTCGCCTCGCTACTCATATGTCTGGCTTGCATGTGCTCTCTCAGTCATATAACAATAACTACTTCGCTCGCCTCGCTACTCATATGTCTGGCTTGCATGTGCTCTCTCAGTCATATAACAATAACTACTTCGCTCGCCTCGCTACTCATATGTCTGGCTTGCATGTGCACTCTCAGTCATATAACAATAACTACTTCGCTCGCCTCGCTACTCATATGTCTGGCTTGCATGTGCACTCTCAGTCATATAACAATAACTACTTCGCTCGCCTCGCTACTCATATGTCTGGCTTGCATGTGCACTCTCAGTCATATAACAATAACTACTTCGCTCGCCTCGCTACTCATATGTCTGGCTTGCATGTGCACTCTCAGTCATATAACAATAACTACTTCGCTCGCCTCGCTACTCATATGTCTGGCTTGCATGTGCACTCTCAGTCATATAACAATAACTACTTCGCTCGCCTCGCTACTCATATGTCTGGCTTGCATGTGCACTCTCAGTCATATAACAATAACTACTTCGCTCGCCTCGCTACTCATATGTCCGGCTTGCATGTGCACTCTCAGTCATATAACAATAACTACTTCGCTCGCCTCGCTACTCATATGTCTGGCTTGCATGTGCACTCTCAGTCATATAACAATAACTACTTCGCTCGCCTCGCTACTCATATGTCTGGCTTGCATGTGCACTCTCAGTCATATAACAATAACTACTTCGCTCGCCTCGCTACTCATATGTCTGGCTTGCATGTGCACTCTCAGTCATATAACAATAACTACTTCGCTCGCCTCGCTACTCATATGTCCGGCTTGCATGTGCACTCTCAGTCATATAACAATAACTACTTCGCTCGCCTCGCTACTCATATGTCTGGCTTGCATGTGCACTCTCAGTCATATAACAATAACTACTTCGCTCGCCTCGCTACTCATATGTCTGGCCTGCATGTGCACTCTCAGTCATATAACAATAACTACTTCGCTCGCCTCGCTACTCATATGTCTGGCTTGCATGTGCACTCTCAGTCATATAACAATAACTACTTCGCTCGCCACGCTACTCATATGTCTGGCTTGCATGTGCACTCTCAGTCATATAACAATAACTACTTCGCTCGCCTCGCTACTCATATGTCTGGCTTGCATGTGCACTCTCAGTCATATAACAATTACTACTTCGCTCGCCTCGCTACTCATATGTCTGGCTTGCATGTGCACTCTCAGTCATATAACAATAACTACTTCGCTCGCCTCGCTACTCATATGTCTGGCTTGCATGTGCACTCTCAGTCATATAACAATAACTACTTCGCTCGCCTCGCTACTCATATGTCTGGCTTGCATGTGCACTCTCAGTCATATAACAATAACTACTTCGCTCGCCTCGCTACTCATATGTCCGGCTTGCATGTGCACTCTCAGTCATATAACAATAACTACTTCGCTCGCCTCGCTACTCATATGTCTGGCTTGCATGTGCACTCTCAGTCATATAACAATAACTACTTCGCTCGCCACGCTACTCATATGTCCGGCTTGCATGTGCTCTCTCAGTCATATAACAATAACTACTTCGCTCGCCACGCTACTCATATGTCTGGCTTGCATGTGCTCTCTCAGTCATATAACAATAACTACTTCGCTCGCCACGCTACTCATATGTCTGGCTTGCATGTGCACTCTCAGTCATATAACAATAACTACTTCGCTCGCCACGCTACTCATATGTCTGGCTTGCATGTGCTCTCTCAGTCATATAACAATAACTACTTCGCTCGCCACGCTACTCATATGTCTGGCTTGCATGTGCACTCTCAGTCATATAACAATAACTACTTCGCTCGCCTCGCTACTCATATGTCTGGCTTGCATGTGCACTCTCAGTCATATAACAATAACTACTTCGCTCGCCTCGCTACTCATATGTCCGGCTTGCATGTGCACTCTCAGTCATATAACAATAACTACTTCGCTCGCCTCGCTACTCATATGTCTGGCTTGCATGTGCACTCTCAGTCATATAACAATAACTACTTCGCTCGCCTCGCTACTCATATGTCTGGCTTGCATGTGCACTCTCGGTCATATAACAATAACTACTTCGCTCGCCTCGCTACTCATATGTCTGGCTTGCATGTGCTCTCTCAGTCATATAACAATAACTACTTCGCTCGCCACGCTACTCATATGTCTGGCTTGCATGTGCACTCTCAGTCATATAACAATAACTACTTCGCTCGCCTCGCTACTCATATGTCTGGCTTGCATGTGCACTCTCAGTCATATAACAATAACTACTTCGCTCGCCTCGCTACTCATATGTCTGGCTTGCATGTGCTCTCTCAGTCATATAACAATAACTACTTCGCTCGCCTCGCTACTCATATGTCTGGCTTGCATGTGCACTCTCAGTCATATAACAATAACTACTTCGCTCGCCTCGCTACTCATATGTCTGGCTTGCATGTGCACTCTCAGTCATATAACAATAACTACTTCGCTCGCCACGCTACTCATATGTCTGGCTTGCATGTGCTCTCTCAGTCATATAACAATAACTACTTCGCTCGCCACGCTACTCATATGTCCGGCTTGCATGTGCACTCTCAGTCATATAACAATAACTACTTCGCTCGCCTCGCTACTCATATGTCTGGCTTGCATGTGCACTCTCAGTCATATAACAATAACTACTTCGCTCGCCTCGCTACTCATATGTCTGGCTTGCATGTGCACTCTCAGTCATATAACAATAACTACTTCGCTCGCCTCGCTACTCATATGTCTGGCTTGCATGTGCTCTCTCAGTCATATAACAATAACTACTTCGCTCGCCTCGCTACTCATATGTCTGGCTTGCATGTGCACTCTCAGTCATATAACAATAACTACTTCGCTCGCCTCGCTACTCATATGTCTGGCTTGCATGTGCTCTCTCAGTCATATAACAATAACTACTTCGCTCGCCACGCTACTCATATGTCTGGCTTGCATGTGCACTCTCAGTCATATAACAATAACTACTTCGCTCGCCTCGCTACTCATATGTCTGGCTTGCATGTGCTCTCTCAGTCATATAACAATAACTACTTCGCTCGCCTCGCTACTCATATGTCTGGCTTGCATGTGCACTCTCAGTCATATAACAATAACTACTTCGCTCGCCACGCTACTCATATGTCCGGCTTGCATGTGCACTCTCAGTCATATAACAATAACTACTTCGCTCGCCTCGCTACTCATATGTCTGGCTTGCATGTGCACTCTCAGTCATATAACAATAACTACTTCGCTCGCCTCGCTACTCATATGTCTGGCCTGCATGTGCACTCTCAGTCATATAACAATAACTACTTCGCTCGCCACGCTACTCATATGTCCGGCTTGCATGTGCACTCTCAGTCATATAACAATAACTACTTCGCTCGCCTCGCTACTCATATGTCTGGCCTGCATGTGCACTCTCAGTCATATAACAATAACTACTTCGCTCGCCTCGCTACTCATATGTCTGGCTTGCATGTGCACTCTCAGTCATATAACAATAACTACTTCGCTCGCCTCGCTACTCATATGTCCGGCTTGCATGTGCACTCTCAGTCATATAACAATAACTACTTCGCTCGCCTCGCTACTCATATGTCTGGCTTGCATGTGCTCTCTCAGTCATATAACAATAACTACTTCGCTCGCCACGCTACTCATATGTCTGGCTTGCATGTGCACTCTCAGTCATATAACAATAACTACTTCGCTCGCCTCGCTACTCATATGTCTGGCTTGCATGTGCTCTCTCAGTCATATAACAATAACTACTTCGCTCGCCTCGCTACTCATATGTCTGGCTTGCATGTGCTCTCTCAGTCATATAACAATAACTACTTCGCTCGCCACGCTACTCATATGTCCGGCTTGCATGTGCACTCTCAGTCATATAACAATAACTACTTCGCTCGCCACGCTACTCATATGTCCGGCCTGCATGTGCACTCTCAGTCATATAACAATAACTACTTCGCTCGCCACGCTACTCATATGTCCGGCTTGCATGTGCACTCTCAGTCATATAACAATAACTACTTCGCTCGCCTCGCTACTCATATGTCTGGCCTGCATGTGCACTCTCAGTCATATAACAATAACTACTTCGCTCGCCACGCTACTCATATGTCCGGCTTGCATGTGCACTCTCAGTCATATAACAATAACTACTTCGCTCGCCTCGCTACTCATATGTCTGGCCTGCATGTGCACTCTCAGTCATATAACAATAACTACTTCGCTCGCCTCGCTACTCATATGTCTGGCTTGCATGTGCACTCTCAGTCATATAACAATAACTACTTCGCTCGCCTCGCTACTCATATGTCCGGCTTGCATGTGCACTCTCAGTCATATAACAATAACTACTTCGCTCGCCTCGCTACTCATATGTCTGGCTTGCATGTGCTCTCTCAGTCATATAACAATAACTACTTCGCTCGCCACGCTACTCATATGTCTGGCTTGCATGTGCACTCTCAGTCATATAACAATAACTACTTCGCTCGCCTCGCTACTCATATGTCTGGCTTGCATGTGCTCTCTCAGTCATATAACAATAACTACTTCGCTCGCCTCGCTACTCATATGTCTGGCTTGCATGTGCTCTCTCAGTCATATAACAATAACTACTTCGCTCGCCACGCTACTCATATGTCCGGCTTGCATGTGCACTCTCAGTCATATAACAATAACTACTTCGCTCGCCTCGCTACTCATATGTCTGGCCTGCATGTGCACTCTCAGTCATATAACAATAACTACTTCGCTCGCCTCGCTACTCATATGTCTGGCTTGCATGTGCACTCTCAGTCATATAACAATAACTACTTCGCTCGCCTCGCTACTCATATGTCTGGCTTGCATGTGCACTCTCAGTCATATAACAATAACTACTTCGCTCGCCTCGCTACTCATATGTCTGGCTTGCATGTGCACTCTCAGTCATATAACAATAACTACTTCGCTCGCCACGCTACTCATATGTCTGGCTTGCATGTGCACTCTCAGTCATATAACAATAACTACTTCGCTCGCCACGCTACTCATATGTCTGGCTTGCATGTGCACTCTCAGTCATATAACAATAACTACTTCGCTCGCCTCGCTACTCATATGTCTGGCTTGCATGTGCTCTCTCAGTCATATAACAATAACTACTTCGCTCGCCTCGCTACTCATATGTCTGGCTTGCATGTGCGCAAAAGATGGCGGCAAGTGGTAGATCCGTTGTGTTTTGTGTGAAGTTTACGTTGGTGTTAGTTCTCGTCAAATGTTGTGTACATACGTGTGTGAGGAATCAGGTGAACGAGCTAAGCGCGGCGAACATTAGAGAATATCACCCCATTCTGGAAAGAATGTTAATCGTAAGTAATTGCAAAATCTCTGCTGTAACTTTATGTATAACTGGAAGCCGGGGGTTCTCGCCTGCTAAATGCAGTCAGCTTCTGGCGACGGACAGGCGGCGCCCCGTGGAGTCGGCCATCAGACTCGGCGTGGCAGGGTTGCTATTCATCGCGCTAAGTGGCGACGTTGAACTGAACCCAGGCCCCGCAACAACCAGCCCTTATTGTTCAGTCTGCCAAGCTGCTGGAAGACGAAACCAACTTTTCATCGAATGCAGTCTCTGTCACAACAAAACGCACCGGACCTGCACTGACCTGTCGTCAGCAGCCTACCAGTCGATGAAACGGGGAAAAGCCAACTGGGCCTGCTGGCAATGTAGTATGCCTGGCCTGTCAGATTCTTTCTTTGACACATCGACTGGAGACTCACTTGCCGACCTACTTTCGGGCACTCATGTAAATAATGTAAATAACAAAGCTAGGGGGAAACTGGCCTGCATTAGTTTCAATGCTAGAAGTTTGACAAATAAAAAAACGGGTCCACTCATTCACGCATGGATTGAATCCGCGGACCCCGCAATTATTTTCGTGTGCGAAACATGGCTTCACTCTTCCATCTCCGACGCAGAGGCTTTGCCCAGTGGGTACACCGTCTTCCGCAAAGACCGTGTGAGTGGGCGGCACGGGGGCGTGTTAATTGCTGTCAAACCCGAGCTAAAACCAAAGCGAGTCGAACAGCTGGAGACGAACGCCGAAGTGGTGTGGGTGGAGCTATCTTGCGGGCAAGAGAGAATACTGGCGGGGTCGGCATATCGCGCGCCAAGTTCAAACGAGGACACAAACACCAACCTCATAAACTCCATAAGCAAGGTGCAAGACGTGCAACAAAACTACAACGCTGTTATTCTTTGTGGGGACTTTAACCTGGAAATTGACTGGGGACGGAATGAGCACGCATTTCCACGTACACCCCTTTCCAACCAATTCCTGTCGGCTTTCCTGGATGTTACACCGCATCAGATGGTCAAAGATGCAACCAGAATATCAAAATCTTCCAGGTCCATCATTGATCTCGTATTGACCAACAATCCCGACAAGGTGGCGAACACGGAGGTTGTGACTGGCGTCAGTGACCACATGGCAGTCAAGTTCGATCTACAATGGCAGCCGCCAAGGACGAAAGAAGTTCAGAGGAAAGCGTACAACTACGCTAAAGCGAACTGGAAATGGTTGGAAAGATCACTTTCAAAAAACCTGCCTGTTTTCACACAATCCACTAATAACATCGAAGCGTTGTGGGCCGAGTGGAAACAGGCGTTTTGGAAATGTGTAGACAACGCAGTCCCACAATTTGTCATAAAGGGTAAGAGGAAATCACCTTGGATCTCTAAGAAAATTGTAAATAAACTACATCGCAGAGATCGACTATACAAAAAATACAAGACAGCGCCTACAGATGAGAGGTGGGAACATTACAGACGTGTAAGAAACGAAGTGAAGATTGAGTTAAGGCGAGCGCACGACGAATATGTGTGGAAACTGGGAGCGGGGTCCGGAAAGCAGCTTTGGAAATACATCCATGGCAGGACAGGCAGCGCCGCTCCTCGACATTTCATAATAGATGGAGTTGAGGAAACTAATTCAAAAATAATTGCCGAGGCGTTCTCGAACATTTTCAAGGGAAATTTCACCTGCCCTCCAGACAACGACTCGGATATATTTCCTCCACATCGCCTGAACAACAACGCGCAACGTGTAAACTCGTTCTCATTCGCTCCGGAGCACGTTTGTCAAACCGTCAAACGAATGAAGCCGGATGGAGCCACGGGTCCCGACGGAATACCAAGCAAAATATTGCACAAATGTGCCAGGGCAATATCGCCGTCACTAAGTTACCTCTTCAACGTGTCCATGACGTGCGGGGAAATACCGAAGGAGTGGAAGGCGGCGAACGTTGTACCAATCTATAAAGGTGGAGAAAGAAGCAACACCAGCAACTACCGTCCCATCTCCCTTACGTCCGTGGTGGGAAAGCTAATGGAAAAGATGGTCAATTACCAACTTCTGCAACATCTCCAGAACATAAAGGCGATCAACGCAAATCAACATGGCTTCCTGCCTCGAAGATCTTGCGTCACGATGCTGACCGCTGCTATAGACGATTGGCAGTTCGCGATCGACGCAAAGCCCGGAAGTCGTGTGGATGTTGTCACCTTGGACTGGGCCAAAGCGTTCGATCGCATTCCACACAAACGACTACTCATGAAACTCCAACGACTCAACATTAATGGGGGCGCTCTGAGTTGGCTTAATAGCTTCCTGTCAGGAAGAAACATGCGTGTGTTGTTTGACGGAGCTCACTCCAGCGAATTTAGTGCAGTGTCGGGGGTTCCACAGGGTTCGGTCCTTGGGCCCCTGTTGTTCACGGTGTTCATGATGGACCTTCCACAATGTGTGCAGTCTGAAATCCGTCAGTACGCAGATGACTGTACACTGTACCGCGTCATTAACTCCAAGGAAGACGAAGACATACTTCAAAGTGACCTGGACAGTATCCAGCTGTGGTGCCAAGTCAACTCCATGTCACTAAACGAGCGAAAATGTCACCATTTGAGCATCACAAGAGCAAAACAGCAAGTTACATCATCATATTACATAAGCAATAGCAAATTAGACTCAGTGCAATCAATAAAAATTTTAGGTGTTACCGTAACTAGTGATTTAAAATGGAACATTCAAACAGAAATAGTTAGACAAAAAGCAGCAAAACTCTTGGGTTTCATATCCAGAACACTGCATAGTGCCAGATCAAACATTAAGCGAACTGTATATTTAAGTCTCGTAAAGTCTGTTATGGTGTACGGATGTCCTGCGTGGCATCCTACCACACAGGGTAACTTAAAAAAGCTTGAAAGCATACATAATCGCGCCACTAAATTCATCACACACAGGAATGACTGCAGCAGCCAAGAAAGGCGGAAAATGTGCAACACATTATCGCTAGAAAACTCCCTCATTGAAATAGACATTGTTTACCTTAAAAAGATGTTCAACAACACAGTAGATTTGGACCCATTGCACAGAATCAAACTCAATTATCGCTCGGCAAGGTATGGTAGAGGAGTGACGCTTTGTCCTCCTTTTGCCCGAACTTCTCTCTACCAAGACGGTTTTTATTGTAGGGCCGCTAATCTTTATAACAATCTGACATACGACTTAAGAAACGTGAAGTCAATGAAGACGTTTCAAAAGCAGCTAAGGGAGTCTTTGTCTTGAGAGCTTGGTAACCTACACATTACACTGACAACACGAACACACACGCACACACACACACACGCACACACACACACTCGCGCACACACACACGCACACGCACACGCACACGCACACGCACACGCACACGCTGACACATATGTAAGAACGCATTGTAAATTAATCGTAGATATGTAAGGCAATAAGGAATAATCTCACGCATTCATCATCATCTGCACAATCACCCATTCACCATGTATCATCATCACCCGTTTATCATGTATCTTCATCTGTACAATATCATACATCACATACATTAATTTTATGAACCTAGAATTATGTAACTAGCAGTTAAGAGAATGGTAGTGAGGCACATTTCATGTGTATATGGGGCTTGCTCTGACGCTCACTACCATCAGCGTGTTTTGACCGATATATTGTATTGTATACTTGTATTCCTTCTTAACATGTTGAAAATAAATAATAATAATAATAATAATATAACAATAACTACTTCGCTCGCCACGCTACTCATATGTCTGGCTTGCATGTGCTCTCTCAGTCATATAACAATAACTACTTCGCTCGCCACGCTACTCATATGTCCGGCTTGCATGTGCTCTCTCAGTCATATAACAATAACTACTTCGCTCGCCTCGCTACTCATATGTCTGGCTTGCATGTGCTCTCTCAGTCATATAACAATAACTACTTCGCTCGCCTCGCTACTCATATGTCTGGCTTGCATGTGCACTCTCAGTCATATAACAATAACTACTTCGCTCGCCTCGCTACTCATATGTCTGGCTTGCATGTGCACTCTCAGTCATATAACAATAACTACTTCGCTCGCCTCGCTACTCATATGTCTGGCTTGCATGTGCTCTCTCAGTCATATAACAATAACTACTTCGCTCGCCACGCTACTCATATGTCTGGCTTGCATGTGCACTCTCAGTCATATAACAATAACTACTTCGCTCGCCTCGCTACTCATATGTCTGGCTTGCATGTGCTCTCTCAGTCATATAACAATAACTACTTCGCTCGCCTCGCTACTCATATGTCTGGCTTGCATGTGCTCTCTCAGTCATATAACAATAAC
The DNA here is from genome assembly GCA_945910005.1 of Isoperla grammatica. Taxonomy (NCBI): domain Eukaryota; kingdom Metazoa; phylum Arthropoda; class Insecta; order Plecoptera; family Perlodidae; genus Isoperla; species Isoperla grammatica. Next base: position 14,753,023 of record OX246747.1, read on the forward strand.
TACTTCGCTCGCCTCGCTACTCATATGTCTGGCTTGCATGTGCACTCTCAGTCATATAACAATAACTACTTCGCTCGCCTCGCTACTCATATGTCTGGCTTGCATGTGCACTCTCAGTCATATAACAATAACTACTTCGCTCGCCACGCTACTCATATGTCCGGCTTGCATGTGCTCTCTCAGTCATATAACAATAACTACTTCGCTCGCCTCGCTACTCATATGTCCGGCTTGCATGTGCTCTCTCAGTCATATAACAATAACTACTTCGCTCGCCTCGCTACTCATATGTCCGGCTTGCATGTGCTCTCTCAGTCATATAACAATAACTACTTCGCTCGCCTCGCTACTCATATGTCTGGCTTGCATGTGCTCTCTCAGTCATATAACAATAACTACTTCGCTCGCCTCGCTACTCATATGTCCGGCTTGCATGTGCACTCTCAGTCATATAACAATAACTACTTCGCTCGCCACGCTACTCATATGTCTGGCTTGCATGTGCACTCTCAGTCATATAACAATAACTACTTCGCTCGCCTCGCTACTCATATGTCCGGCTTGCATGTGCTCTCTCAGTCATATAACAATAACTACTTCGCTCGCCTCGCTACTCATATGTCTGGCTTGCATGTGCTCTCTCAGTCATATAACAATAACTACTTCGCTCGCCTCGCTACTCATATGTCTGGCTTGCATGTGCACTCTCAGTCATATAACAATAACTACTTCGCTCGCCTCGCTACTCATATGTCTGGCTTGCATGTGCTCTCTCAGTCATATAACAATAACTACTTCGCTCGCCTCGCTACTCATATGTCTGGCTTGCATGTGCACTCTCAGTCATATAACAATAACTACTTCGCTCGCCTCGCTACTCATATGTCTGGCTTGCATGTGCTCTCTCAGTCATATAACAATAACTACTTCGCTCGCCTCGCTACTCATATGTCTGGCTTGCATGTGCACTCTCAGTCATATAACAATAACTACTTCGCTCGCCACGCTACTCATATGTCCGGCTTGCATGTGCTCTCTCAGTCATATAACAATAACTACTTCGCTCGCCTCGCTACTCATATGTCTGGCTTGCATGTGCTCTCTCAGTCATATAACAATAACTACTTCGCTCGCCTCGCTACTCATATGTCTGGCTTGCATGTGCACTCTCAGTCATATAACAATAACTACTTCGCTCGCCACGCTACTCATATGTCCGGCTTGCATGTGCTCTCTCAGTCATATAACAATAACTACTTCGCTCGCCACGCTACTCATATGTCCGGCTTGCATGTGCTCTCTCAGTCATATAACAATAACTACTTCGCTCGCCTCGCTACTCATATGTCTGGCTTGCATGTGCACTCTCAGTCATATAACAATAACTACTTCGCTCGCCTCGCTACTCATATGTCTGGCTTGCATGTGCACTCTCAGTCATATAACAATAACTACTTCGCTCGCCTCGCTACTCATATGTCTGGCTTGCATGTGCACTCTCAGTCATATAACAATAACTACTTCGCTCGCCTCGCTACTCATATGTCTGGCTTGCATGTGCACTCTCAGTCATATAACAATAACTACTTCGCTCGCCTCGCTACTCATATGTCTGGCTTGCATGTGCACTCTCAGTCATATAACAATAACTACTTCGCTCGCCACGCTACTCATATGTCTGGCTTGCATGTGCACTCTCAGTCATATAACAATAACTACTTCGCTCGCCACGCTACTCATATGTCTGGCTTGCATGTGCACTCTCAGTCATATAACAATAACTACTTCGCTCGCCTCGCTACTCATATGTCTGGCTTGCATGTGCACTCTCAGTCATATAACAATAACTACTTCGCTCGCCTCGCTACTCATATGTCTGGCTTGCATGTGCACTCTCAGTCATATAACAATAACTACTTCGCTCGCCTCGCTACTCATATGTCTGGCTTGCATGTGCACTCTCAGTCATATAACAATAACTACTTCGCTCGCCTCGCTACTCATATGTCTGGCTTGCATGTGCACTCTCGGTCATATACAAATCAAGGATAGTAAAGATAGTATATACCGGTAGCAGTAGAATAAATACACAATCTTTTATAGACACCTATTTGCAATTGTTTGGAGTTAAATATGCGTTAAGCCCAAATATCAATCTGTCAATCAATCCTATTTGCCCTTTTCCCCCCTTTTTCATTTTCATAGATCACCCACTCATTGTCTCGATTAGCCTCGTTGCAAAAATATGAGACGTTACGCCCAAATATCTAATCTATCTAATCCTATTAGCCTTGTGACCTCGCAATTCTTTATAGCTTACGAAAGCTACGGAAGGAAGCTATGCTGATTAGTATTATTTGTTTAAAATTTAAATAAATAACAAATGTTTTGGTCTATTGTTGTAACTAGCCTATTTTATATGTTGTGTGCTTTTGCGACCAGGAATTATTTCAACAAATGCGGGAGAAATGTTACGTTACAATGCATCAACAATATTTGATATTATTATTAATTTTATTATTATTATTATTAATATTATGCAGTACATATTATATACTTCTAAGACCTACCTTATAACCAGCCACCCACAATTGTACCATTCTGGAATAGTGCACCTGCCCAGGGACTGCCACCTTATCGTGGTGGGCAGGTTTGCGTGCTTTGTTGATCCCGAGAGCTATGCCGGCGGAAGCGTATGCTTCTGGTAGGGCCACCCAAGCCGGACTGGTCGAGGAAGAGAAGTCAGACGAAGTGCAGTCCACACCCCAATCCCCTTTCCCCCCCACTGTCCCATTGAATATTTCTCCTCTCACTTGGCCCTGCCCTCCCTTGCTGGACTCCCGTATGACGACCCACGCGACGTACAATGGATCTGATTCGGATGTGGCTTTATTCTTCATTTTCATCTTTCTCATCTTCATTATCACCCGCTCATCGTCTCGATTAGCCATCGTTGCATAAATATGAGACGTTAAGCCCCATTAATCAATCTGAAATAGTGCAAATAGCTGGCTTTGTGCCCAGATATGGGCATCATGGTTGGAGCCTGGAAAGTCTGCATAGACATTGAGGAACTTTAGGTTTGCATCGCAGACAGCCATGACATTCATGCTGAACCTCTGGTGCCTGTTAACGTACTGCTCCTGGCGTTCCCTAGGGGGCCGCCGTATATTAACGTGCGTACCGTCAATGGCTCCTAATACATTGGGGAACTGACCCAAGTTGTAAAAATCTACCTTGACCCTGGCTTGCTCTTCCAGAGTCATGGGGAACCGGATAACTCTCTGAGCTAGTTCAACCAGGGCATCAGTTACGGTTTTAATAATTTTGCTGGTAGCTGCCTGCGACATCGTGTGACGAGCTGTGTAAAAATCAGATAAAGTTGATTATATGATGGTAGTCTATAAGAAAGTATTGTTGTAAACCACATGTATGCAGTGTTTAAGGGTCCACAAACTTGAACCTTGATCACTACTATGTGTGGACGTAGTACCATGAATAGTTATTTTAAAATGTTACTATTGCAGTTGTTTGCATCCATAATACAGTATATTCAATAATCATTAAGTAATTATATAACTGTGTACACCTTGTCCGATTTAACAGTATACGCCTAACAAACAAATTATAAAATAACTTTTTAAATAAATGTATTTGTAAGAGACGGATTGGATCTATAGGCATATTAAAAATAGGCTACATACGGTACATGCAATATCAGAATGTAAAGAGTAAATACCGCAACATAGGGAATGTTTGTTAAAAACCCTATCAAACTCATTTGAAAATTCTATAATACCTGAAGTGAGCTTAAGCCCTAAATGTAATTAAAATATATATATATATCTGCTCCCTGTGTCCAACAATGAAGTCGGGTAGGGGATAGGAACTTCATCCCATCATATTCTGGCCCCTAGGTACATCGAAGCCGGCTGGCCATGCCTGACGCTTCCCTCATGTTAACTTCCTCCGGCTCCTCCTCTTCACTTTCTTCTTCCTCTGCTCTTTCTACAAATTCTAATATAAAATTATAAAATCAAAAATAGTAATATGACTACCTAAATATATGCTTTTTATTGCAGTTAACCTCCTATCATATCTCTCTGACAGAAGAACACTATCCATACAGATGATTTAACATAAGCACACTAATACAGTGGTGACATAACAGAACAAAATGGAAATCAGTGGCTAGAGAAAAGATGTTTTCTAATTTCTTTTGTTTACTAAAATGTATGGTCTACACTATAGAATCTACTTTCATTTACATAACTAGTACTACATAAGCTAATCATTCTCTGTTTAAAATTTTCTACTTTCCTAGGAGACACTGGTACAAACAAGTCTACTTATTCATACCAGACCAGTAACACAACATAACAGTTACTTTGTAGTGTGTATGACTGTTATATTAAAGAGCTATGTGCTCTAGTCTTAATTGTGCATTTTTACTTTTTAGTGGCATTACCTGCTGCACTAGCGAGCTATCATTAGCTGCATTTATCAAGATCCTGTAAATAACGTTGATTTTAAATTAAAAACAATGTTTTATTATACAGTAGTCTTACCCTGGTACCAGGACTGATTATAAAAATAAGAACATTAAAATATGTAGTGAGGTACTACCTAGAAATATTATATCAATCCAATAAAAAAATTAACATCAACCATTGGAATTTGGAGGTAGCATACAATACACCTGCCCAGGGACTGCTAACCTTATCGCGGTGGGCAGGTTTGTGTGCTTTGTTGATCCCGAGAGCTATGCCGGCGGAAGCGTATGCTTCTGGTAGGGCCACCCTAGCTGGACTGATCGAGGAGGAGAAGTGAGACGAAGTGCAGTTCACACCCCAATCCCCTTTCCTCCGCTTTCTCTTTTCCTCCCCTTTCCCCTGCCCAGGGACTGCTAACTTATCGTGGTGGGCAGGTTTGTGCGCTTTGATGATTCCTGGAGCTATGCCGGCGGAAGCGTATGCTTCTGGTAGGGCCACCCTAGCTGGACTGGTCGAGGAGGAGAAGTCAGACGAAATGCAGTCCACAACCTCCCCCCTTCCCTTTTCCTCCCCCTTCCCATTTTCCACCCCGCCCTCCTACTTGCCCCATTCCTCCAAACAGCCCCTTTTTTCATCTTTATCTATCACCCACTCATTGTCTCGATTAGCCTCGTTGCAAAAATATGAGACGTTGAGCCCAAATAACTAACTAACTAACTTCCTCCCCTTTCTCTTTTCCTCACGCGCCCTCCTACTTGCCCCTTTCCTCCAAAGAGCCCCCAATTTTATCTTCATTATCACCCACTCATCGTCTTGATTAGCCTAGTTGCAAAAATATAAGACGTTTAGCCCAAATATCAATCATGGAGGTAGCATACAATACAGTAGTACGTATTGCTTTGTTTCCAAAATAACATCAATTTACATGTTAGCCTCTATTGTTTCATCTAAGCCAAATTCAAATTTCCACATTTGAAACCACGAAATAGTTTGAATAGTAGGGGCCTATAGTTGAATAGTTAATTTTAACTAGGCCTATGGATAGAGAGGCCATATACATTTGTACTGTGTACAAATGTTTGAAATCTCTTTCAATGGACTTATTTTATTAGTAGATTATGAATCAGACTTCAAAATTAGAACGTGATATTCTATTTTATTAAGACCCTTTCAGGCAAGGCCTGACTTACATTTTTATAAATTTGTACTTAATTAAGCGAGCGAAGCGAGCGTTTCCACGAGACTCTTATGGCACTTCGTTCTGTTTTTTTTTTTTTTTGTTTTTTTGTTTTTTTTTTTTTTTTTTTGTTTTTATGTCCGTCGATAGCGGTCGAACGGAAAGTCCGATCAACTTGAAATTTGGACCATCCACAAGCCTCGATGTGGATTGAAGGTGTATAGTTTTGAGGCAAAATCGTTTGGAAAGTTACAAAGTTACACCATAGTTACTGCAAAATATTTTTCTGAAACAAAATGGCGGCAAAATGTGAGATAGCCATATTTTTTTAAAGTTTTTTCCGGTCACGAATATGTTCATTTAATGGCTATCTGATCAATATTGGCAAAGTTACACAAAAGTTACTCGAAAATATTTTTCTGAAAAACAGTAACAGCAAAATGTGAGGTGGCTATCTTGTAGTACATTTTCATCCGGTCACGAATATACTAATTAAGACGCGATCAGATACGTATTAGAGGCAGAAATTACATTTCTATTGCTGTCAATAACTGTTAGTAACGGTGGCGGACCGCGGCGAAAACATGACAAAGAAAATTCTTAGCAACGCACATGGCACTGCATTCAACAATATCGGGAATTATAATAGCTATGGGAATCAGAAAAAATTTTGCAATGTGCATTCTTGAATTGTTGTTAATTAATTGTTGTTTTTATTAGCTTTGATATCCTTTCGCCAGAACGTTCGTAGATATGAACGCGCTCGCTTATCAACGCGTCAAACAGAGCGTTTTCCTAGTTATGTACTACTACCCTACTATGCTTACCTAATATGTACATTTGTGAAGGGAGTGTTAATTTATGTTTTTCAATTTGTAACTTTATCAACAAACATAAACAATTTATTAATTTAATTTCCCATATGAAGGATTTTCTATCCAAGCAGATCTTTGGCTCGCAAGTCCTTAAACATTTCGACTTTACTTGGCAACTAGTATTGGAAAAAAGTTTAAAAATTTACAAACGAGCCATGCCTGCCCAGGGACTGCTACCTTATCGTGGTGGGCAGGTTTGTGCGCTTTGATGATTCCTGGAGCTATGCCGGCGGAAGCGTATGCTTATGGTAGGGCCACCCTAGCCGGACTGGTCGAGGAGGAGAAGTCAGACGAAGTGCAGTCCACACCCTAATCCCCTTGCCTCCCCTTCCCTTTTTCTCCCTGCCCTCCTATTTGCCCTTTTCCCCCCCAATTTCATTTTCATAGATCACCCACTCATTGTCTCGATTAGCCTCGTTGCAAAAAATGAGACGTTAAGCCCAATAATCAATAAAAACAAACGAGCCATGCTACATTTTTTGTATAGGCTACACTAAATTGTGTTCCTAATACTAGGCCTACCTACGTAATAATAATAGTTTGGTTATTTATTTATTTTTTATCTATCCTATTCAGTTATGAAAACTCCTGCCCATGGACTGCTACCTTATCGTGGTGGGCAGGTTTGCGTGCTTTGTTGATCCCGAGAGCTATGCCAGCGGAAGCGTATGCTTCTGGTAGGGCCACCCTAGCCGTACTGGTCGAGGAGGAGAAGTCAGACGAAGTGCAGTCCACACCCTAATCCCCTTTCCTCCCCTTTCCCCTTTCCTTACGCTCCCTCCTACTTGCCCCTTTCCTCCAAACAGCCCCCTATTTCATCTTCATATTTCACCTACTCATTGTCTCGATTAGCCTCGTTGCAAAAATATGAGACGTTTAGCCCAAATATCAATCTATCAGTTATGAAAACTGATTTACAAAGAAGGACCTAAAATAAAAGTAGGCTATGCAATATATAATGAAAACATAAATAACAATAACAACAAAAACAAAACTTACTACTGTAGGCCTACTATATAAAATAAAAATCAAGAACAAGAAAAAATAATTGAGAAATGAAATGAAATCAAGTGTGAAATGTAAGCCATAGCCCAAGGGTATTCAAAATAATGTTTTAAAACAAGTAGCTTGGGCCTCCATCAATCCAGATTATTCGTTTAACAGAGTCCCGCCATATTAATCAAGTAGGGAATGGGCTTACAGATTACAGAATGCTAATGCAATGCAAAACTATAGATGGTTGATGTTTGTAGACTATGCCTAAATAGGTCTGACCTTATTTAGTCTACACTTAACCTTCGTCAATCTTACACTTGTAGTGCAAGTATTTTAATAAAAGTCCTCTCAACCCTAAGTTCCAAACAATTAGGCCTATCATGTAGGAATGCAGACAAAAGTTCTATGTTTAGTAGGCCTAACTCATGCATTGAAAAGTTAGGCCCATCCTATCACAAAATACTATGTTAATGAACATATATTGAACTGGAAAACCTATCCCGGTCTACTGCCAAGTGTCGATGGATAGTAACTTTCTGAGCATTAAAATACCTACCTACTCATAGACCTGTATGAGTCTTAAAAGTAAGGTTATACATACGTACATGCCATACATTGTACCTGATATCCACTGGAAGCCACCACTCGCATAAAACCCAAGAGCAACCAGAAGCTGCGTATCTGCAGGAATAGCGTTGTGGCGATTTGTCCTCCTTTCGATTGTGGGCCTCAGTTCTTCGAGCAGTTGTTCAAACAAAGCCCTTTTGAGCCTAGTAGTGTGGAACAGCAGTGTATCACTTATGTTGTGAGCCCGTATGCGGTCATATTGCATTGGCGCGCGTACAGCAACCCATCCGGAGTCTGGGAAGGAAGGTGTTGGAAACTCTTCACCACCCTCTTTACAGCCCCATCGACCTCCCGTAACTGGTTTTGCGACGGCAGCGAAAAGGATAGGATGTGCGTAAAGTGGGGAAGGTAGTACGTCGTAAGCAATGTTAGCTTTGGCGTTGGCTTAAGCTTTAAAGAGGAGAAACGATCCACAGAGGCCAAAACAGCATCCACCCCACGACGATAACTCATCCCATTAAAAGATGAAAGGCTCCCCCCCCCCCCCAGATACTCATACACCCTTCCGGCGGCACACAGCGAACACTGACACTGAAGGGCCGGATCACCGTGTATCCAGGTCTTCCCAGTGCTAGTGATAGAGAAAGAGTGGCACTTGGCAATGGACAGTTCCATGCCCAGCTCCTCAAAGAAGCTGTCCACCACCTGAAGGTGAAAATAAGAACGTCAACCATTTGACACATTTTGACCCCTGCATGCCTGCTGCAGAAGAAAATGTCCGAAGAATTCGGGGAAACAATTTCCTGCAAATCGTCGGATAAACATTCACGTAGGCTACTTGTTCTGGTTACGGCATTACTATACTACATACTGATCAGCTAATTTAGTATCAGCAGCAAGACATTAACCACTTAATAACCATTTCTATAGGGTATGAAGATTATTAAAAATGTACACAGCTAAATATCTATTGGAGAATTGAGACCATACATAGTTGATTTCTGAAATCTTCAGTCTGTGGAAACAAAACAGCTGTCAAAATATGTCGATTAAAATGTCAAAATATGTCATGTCATAAAATATGTAATATCATAAAATACCGTATGGTCTCGAATATAAGACGAATATAAAAAGGTCGTGACACAATCGGTATAAGACGCCTGAATAACACTAATGATAGACGAGGGAACCCCCAAAGCACGCAAGCGCTGAAACATCGCCTCACGGGGGACAGTGTCAAACGCCTTACGGACATGAAGCTGCGTAACAACCAAACTCCCCTCGTTCTAAGCAAAGGTGATACATTCATCCAAGATAGTGAGGTTCGAATGACACCCATTCTCATTTACGAAACCCTTCTGCCGAGGGTTGAAGGCGACCAACTCACGCACTCGTTTATCCATGCAAGCAAAGAATATACGAGCCAGAATGGAAGAGATCGTGATTGGCCTCCAATTGTCAACATTCAACAAATCCTCGGACTTCTTCGGAATAAGAGTAGTCCTGTTCACTCGCCACCTCTCTGGCACCCAGCCCACACACTAGCAAAAATTGAAGAATGAGGCGAGAACGACGGCCGTACCTTTTCGCAAGAGATGTGACTTACGCAATCCGTCCAAGCCGGCCGCAGAAGGAGAATTGTGAAGGGCAAAGGGGGCGGGAATAGGGCCCTCAGAACCCCAAAGCGCAGAGTACGCGGAGCGAATGGACGAGTCCGGGGGGAAACCCGCCTGACCATCTTAATGACCTAATGTCCCGTTTATCAAGTGCTCCGTAAGCTTAGATGGCGCCTTACGATACAGCTCCTGGGTGCGAGCGTACAAAGCTAGATAGTGGCTGTCGCCAGCCCGTTCTTCCTATGTTACCCGTAGTCGGGACTAGCCTAGGCTCGTCTTCCTGTTGGATTCCTTATTTCTTTATCGAAATATCTTTCCCTTAGAGGACATGGGTCAAACCTAAAACATCCGCCCGGCGGTGGACTGCGGGGCTCTTTTTAAGGGGATCTTGTTCCCTTCAGGTATTATCAAAGAAGTGCCCGGCGATTTCCAGGGACGATCGCAAGATGTTAGCGCAGATCGTGCCCATTTCGCTGGTGGTGAGCCCAAGTTGGGTCAACCACTGCTTCGTCTTCTTGGGAAGGCAGCCCCGACTTCCAGAAATCCCGGATATTTCCTCCTCGATAACTCCAATGTTCGGTTCGTACTTTTCTTTCTTCTTTGCTCGCGCTCTGTTCTCCCATTCGCCCTCCTCGAATCGCACAGTGACGTCTGCAACGATGACTGTTGGTTTCTTTACAGAGGAAAACTAGGTCTGGCCGCCGGACTTCCCCTTTTAGGACGAAGGGTTGTTCCTTTGCACAGATCCAGCCCCCTGTCGCCAAGGTGCGATCCAAGATAAAATCTCTCGCTTGGTCGTGCCGCCTTATGATGCGAGTCCGCTTACTCGTGCACTTGCCAAGCACGTGAGCCAGTGTCTCTATGTGACTGGCTGGGCCACACCTCCGGCAAAAAGTGCCCTCGGTGAGAAACCCAGCCCGTGCTAGGGTGCCTTTGGTAGGCATCATGTTTGCCCGCATCATAATGGCGCCCATTGAATATTTCTCCTCCCACTTGGCCCTGCCCTCCTTTGCTGGACTTCCGTATGACGACTCACGCGACGTACAATGGATCTGATTCGGATGTGGCTTTATTCTTCATTATCATCTTTCTCATCTTCATTATCACCCGCTCATCGTCTCGATTAGCCATCGTTGCATAAATATGAGACGTTTAGCCCAATTAATCAATCAATCTAAAGCATATCATGTGTGGTATCAAAGTGAAGCATTTTTCATTTCTAGGAAGATGGTAATATATATATAATTTTAATAATATTAAATTGATAAATATTTATTATGCTTCTTTATTACCAACCTATGCTAGTACAAATACATATGTGTGTTAATAAAATTTAAATATTGGCGAGTTAGTCCGCCTCGTCCTACCGCGACCACATTATTGCCGACGTTTCAAGAACCTTGTGGTCCCTATCGTCAGGGCTTCGAACTCCAACTGTCCAACATCAGTTGGATATAAATATATGGAGTTACATATATATTTATAAATTAGTTTATATTTATTTGTTTTATTTATTTGTATATATTGTTTATATATTTGTGTTAAGAGTTCCTCATTTACTAATCGAGGTGGGCAGGTTTGTTTGCTTTGATGATTCCTGGAGCTATGCCGGCATCCATTTCATTGCAGACGGAGCAAGTAGGCCTACACGAAGGAAGAGGACACAAAAATCCTGACTTACTTATTACAAGCCAGATGGTTCGAAAGAGTAGGAGGGAACACCCTGTGGGGTGGGGAGGAGGGGTTCTTGCATTTTCCCTTGAGCTTCATTGTCATGATTGTCTTCATTGTTCATGATTGTCTTCATTGCTCATGTTTGTCTCTGCGCCCGCCCCCAAAAATGGTTCGTGCATTTTCCCTTGAGCTTCATTGTCATGATTGTCTACCTATCAATGACTTAAGATGCTAGAAAATAGTACAAGTAATGTGTTTTTATTGCTTGTGTCACAGATAATTAATTAGTGCTTGTATTGTCGTAACCTGAGTGGCGGCAATATGGTGAAGAAGCCTCGGATCAGAGGTGAGGGTGCGAAGCAGAAAGTGCTATACACCATGCTATACACCTATACACCAAGTTCCTAACTGACAAGGGTGAGTTATATTCATGAGGGATGAATGATCAAGGTCAGCTTGGCCTCGGTCACATCAAAAAAGCCCACCCACCCGTCCTGGTTGCCGGTCTGCCGCCCATCAAGAAAGTTGCTGTTTGTCTGCACACGGTGGTTCTTGCCGATGGCGGTGAGGTGTGGGTGTGTGGATACCACAAGTTTGGCCAATTTGAACTTGGTCATATAAACCAGCAAACCTCATTCACCCGTGTGACCAACCTCACCGAGGCCATCATTGATATTTCGTGTGGCGGGTACCATACAGTTCTTGTCTTGGCCTCTCGGGCACTCTTGATAACTGGGCGGAATAACGATGGCCAGCTTGGTCTTGACGTAGCCGAAACCTTGTCCAGCTTCACGTTTCTTCTTCCGTCTTGCCGAAGGAACGAGGGCCTTTTCATACCGGTAACTAGGATCTTTCTTCGTCTCCTTCCGTCTCCTCCTACGGGGGGTTAAACAAACACCATTTCTATGGCAAACCAACGCAAAGCATAAAGCATAACCTCGCCACGGTCTCAACTATCTATGGGGTCTTTTTTGTTGACGTAGAAAGGTTAAACCACAAAATATAACGGTACCATATCATACCAAAAATACGGAAGCGAACCTACCACAGCTTTTCTCGCCCTCTTCTTTTCATTTTAAATAAAATAAAATAAATTCACATTTAGAGTCTACCCACTCAGTAACTAAACTGATTTGCAGTGGGGGACTTTAATTTAAAGTGACTAAACCAACCCTGTAGGCTTCGAACACCATCGACGAGTGAGCGATAACCAATCAAAGATCGATATTTCAAATACGAAACATATCAATCAGTGATTGGACAGTGCGAACACCTGCGGACAAATGCCAGAATCAACAAGGCCGATTCAGAACAACTTTGAATTTATTGAGTGCTTCGTTGCTAGGACGGCTCCAAAGTCACCGTTTACTTATTCCTAAGCCAAGAAGTAATGGAATTGAATCCACATTAGAAGTTAAAAAACTTCTGCCTGAAGCGGGATTTGAACCCGGGACCTTCTGCATTGGAAGCAGGGATGCTAACCACTGGACCAACGAGCCACCTAAAAAACTGAAGGTTCAACTGAACTCGAGTTCACGACGCTGGTTCAGCTCGTATCGTTCCACCACCGCTAGATCAGTTGAACGAGGTTCAATTACATCACTAAATTAGCACTAAGTTTTTACCAGTTGAACATTAATTGAGTGATAATGTTTCCTGTTTACATATATATGCTCCGGGTACTGATCGTAATTGGCTGTGGGTGCAACGATTGCTACATGCGTGCAATCAATTGCCCCAATTATTCCGGGAAAATGGAAGTCATGTTGAAATCTGCAAAATGTTAAAGTAATTGTAAATGGATTCCTTAAGGAATTGTTTTTCAGTTGAAAAAGGGGAATTGTATTATTTATTGCAAGTTTATTTCCTTAAATAGCCCTAATAAACATAAGCACATTTAGAGTTACTTTCATGTTTGAATGAATTATTGAAAACCACATTTCATTAGGCTACACAAGTAGTTAGGAAATGTTTCATAAAAATAAATAAATGGTGTACAGAATAACATTGTTTAAATAAATAATAAAATATTTCCCCTCGTGGAATGATTGGTGAATCTGTCGAGGATATGAACCCAGTTAAAAACATTGTTTGGTGTAATAATATAACTACATACATTCACATAAACACTTTTAATAGCAAATTTCATTGGTCGGTTCAATTTCGGTCAGTTTGGCTTGTTGAGCCCCCCTTTCAACAATGCCACAGCTAGTATTGTAATTAATATAAATTATATAGGCCTATCTTGTCTTTTGATTATTGACCTACGACATTTAAGTGAGTATAGTCCTACCTTGCTTTAATGGGTGCCAAATTATTTATTGGGAATAGCACCTATTGTTCGTATAAGTGCTCATTAATAGCACTTGTTATTGCAGATACTGCGCGGCTAACAGTTGGTTGGGCAACCGCCAGATTGACATCTTGGCCAATGCCAGTTTGGTATTCTCCGCATGCCTTAAATCGTAATGTTGCTAAAACCTAAATAGATGCATGTTAAGTTAGTTAAAATATAATATAACTCGCATAATTAAAGTCAATTACGACTGATTACTCTTACATTGACACATCCCACGATTCCTAAACACCCATACAAATGTCTGCACGGAGTTAATACAGGGGTTGAAAGTACATTCCCCCGGGTCTAGTGAGAAAAAAGTTAATTTTGACCCATGATTTTGCATACATTATTCAACAGTATTATTTATTTGGGTATTTTAATATTTTTTGAAAAAGCTTACTGTGCATTACATCTACTTTTGTCTAGTGGTTTCTTTAACGTATGCTTCATTAAATGTTTTAATAAATTGACATACCAAAGTCCTTACATCAATGACCGATCTACGTCGTTGTCGGGGCATAACATTTTGAAGAGTTTCAATAAGATTGCCAGCCAATTGCTTTGCCATTCTGAAAAGTTTCTTGAATTTTGTGTCGTTTAATGCGAAAGCATCGTCTCTCTGAAAATCTCTCTCAGATTCGAGATGATTTTCTGAGACAGCCTACTATCGCGGGATCGGTACGAGATAGTAGGGGAACGAAAATTCGTAGAGGGGAAAGTAAATGACGTAATGCGAACAACTCAAATCACAACAACGTCTTGGCGCGAACATACCGCCCACCCGGTACACTCCTGGGTATGGCGCTTTGAGTTTTTATCCGTCTTAACTCGAGGAGTTCTCCAAATGAGCCCTTTGTCTTGATGGTTTTTGTATTCGGTGTTGTGCACCAGTAGAGTGCAACAACCAGGCGTTGTTGGCGTCCCGTACAACTATGGTGTGTGTGCGTGTTGCTTATGTCGCTGTGTGCGCAGCGCCGCGAGTTTACCCGGTACCTTGTGGTACCGGATGTGGTGCTGCGTGAGGGAGGCGGTGCAGCTGCCGCAGTAGGGGCACTTATGCCGGACTGCCCGGCCGAGGACACGGCCGTGACGAGGCCCACCACCTCGCACTCGTCGGACTGTAATTAAGACGGAGACAATTATTTAGATGAGCGAGCGTAGCGAAGTGAATTAAATATAAGACGTTAAGCCCAAATATCAATCATCCATTTCATCTTCATATCTCACCCACTCATCGTCTCGATTAGCCAAGTTGCAAAAATATGAGACGTTAAGCCCAAATATCAATCAAATCTCTCAATACAACACGATCTACATTACGATCAATCATTGTTGTGCCCTAGGCACGCGTCGAGGCGCGCGCCCCTCGATCGAAGGCGCGCCACTTTAATCAATCGATCAATCAATCAATCAACCAATTAATCCAGAAAATACTCATGTAATGAAGGCGGGACGATGTTTTTGAATTTATCAAGATGTTGTTCGTAAAGTTCTTGACTGTCACTGTGCAACAGCTGTTGCATATTCTTAAAAAGTAATTTGTTAGTTGCCCAACTACCCTCTTATGACCTTACCCGCTCTTTGAATACCTTCAATACATGGAATTAACAATAGAGAATTTGACATTTAGGGAGACAACGACTGACAACATTTCTTGGTACCTGATTGGTTGTGGTGAAAGATCCTCTTTATTCCTTCTTCAATGAGGCACTCGCCTGCAGATCGAACCCGGGAGCTGTTGACTTGGGGGGACGTACCTGGGTATCGAACCCCAGGCTCTCATATAGCCATGGCCAGCCTAGACCTAGACCCTAGCCCTTGCGCAACGTACTCCAGGCCTAGGCCCTGGCCCTTGCTCATAGGCTTATGATTGATTGATTAATGGGGCTAAACGTCTCATATTTTCGCAACTATGGCCAATCGAGACGATGAGTGGGTGATAATGAAGATGAGAAGATGATGATGAAGAATAAAGCCAAATCCGAATCAGGTCCATTGTACGTCGCGTGGGTCGTCATACGGGAGTCCAGCAAGGGAGGGGCTGGGCCATGTGGGAGGAGAAATCTTCAGTAGGGCAGTGGGGGGGAGGGGCAGGGTCTCCTTTTGTCGCCTCTTACGACTAGCAGAGTCACTCTGGGCCTACTCTACCCCGGGCCGAGACGGGTCTCCTTTTGTCGCTTCTTACGACTAGCAGAGTCACTCTGGGCCTATTCTTCCCCGGGCCTAGACGGGTCCTCATAGGCTAAGCCTAGGCTGACTTGAGTCCCGCTTAATAAAAAAATAAATATTCAATCAACAATTTACTTGTCTTGTAGATGTTCACTTGTTCCTCTGCTAACCATTTCCTAGTATTTTTCTTGAGATTTTCGTAACAAGACCTGACGGATTGAGAGGTTCTTGATTAATGAAAGCTTTCTTGGCAAATGCTTTCGCTTTTGTTCGTCTTGCGACGATCCTAGAACTTCACCTCGAACGTCGCAATACGAATGCCCCCGTCAGTCTATTAATCATTATCTCTGGTTCAGAAAACCAACAAAATAGAACACCTGTCGATCACGCGACGGAAGCGCCAAGTAGAACACCTGTCGATCATGCGACGGAAGCGACAAGTAGAACACCTGTCGATCACGCGACCGAAGCGCCAAGTAGAACACCTGTCGATCATGCGACCGAAGCGACAAGTAGAACACCTGTCGATCACGCGACCGAAGCGACAAGTAGAACACCTGTCGATCACGCGACCGAAGCGCCAAGTAGAACACCTGTCGATCGCGCGACCGAAGCGCCAAGTAGAACACCTGTCGATCGCGCGACCGAAGCGCCAAGTAGAACACCTGTCGATCACGCGACGGAAGCGCCAAGTAGAACACCTGTCGATCACGCGACGGAAGCGCCAAGTAGAACACCTGTCGATCACGCGACGGAAGCGCCAAGTAGAACACCTGTCGATCGCGCGACCGAAGCGCCAAGTAGAACACCTGTCGATCACGCGACGGAAGCGCCAAGTAGAACACCTGTCGATCGCGCGACCGAAGCGCCAAGTAGAACACCTGTCGATCACGCGACGGAAGCGCCAAGTAGAACACCTGTCGATCGCGCGACCGAAGCGCCAAGTAGAACACCTGTCGATCGCGCGACCGAAGCGCCAAGTAGAACACCTGTCGATCGCGCGACCGAAGCGCCAAGTAGAACACCTGTCGATCACGCGACGGAAGCGCCAAGTAGAACACCTGTCGATCGCGCGACCGAAGCGCCAAGTAGAACACCTGTCGATCACGCGACGGAAGCGCCAAGTAGAACACCTGTCGATCATGCGACCGAAGCGACAAGTAGAACACCTGTCGATCACGCGACCGAAGCGACTAGTAGAACACCTGTCGATCGCGCGACGGAAGCGCCAAGTAGAACACCTGTCGATCACGCGACCGAAGCGCCAAGTAGAACACCTGTCGATCGCGCGACCGAAGCGCCAAGTAGAACACCTGTCGATCACGCGACCGAAGCGACTAGTAGAACACCTGTCGATCGCGCGACGGAAGCGCCAAGTAGAACACCTGTCGATCGCGCGACCGAAGCGCCAAGTAGAACACCTGTCGATCGCGCGACCGAAGCGCCAAGTAGAACACCTGTCGATCACGCGACGGAAGCGCCAAGTAGAACACCTGTCGATAGCGCGACCGAAGCGCCAAGTAGAACACCTGTCGATAGCGCGACCGAAGCGCCAAGTAGAACACCTGTCGATCACGCGACGGAAGCGCCAAGTAGAACACCTGTCGATCACGCGACCGAAGCGCCAAGTAGAACACCTGTCGATCGGGCGACCGAAGCGACAAGTAGAACACCTGTCGATCACGCGACCTATTATACATGGCAATTTTCATATAAACGCACATGTCAAAATGCATTTGATGACTTTTAAAAAGTGGCGTAGTGTTCGTTTCATATTTTCTACTTTGTGGTCATGCCTACTACTTGACACGGCAGTCGGTGTAATCTTGATGGCTCAGATGGCATGGCATCTTTGTTACATGTGGTTGGCCCAAATTTGAAAATGGTATTTAACTATTTATGACGTTTTTTGAATCATTGTTATACGTCCAGAAAGTAATTTTTCCGGTAGCGATGCTTTCATCTGGGGTCATTTCCTTAGCAGAAGATGGACACTTGACTTCCACCAAGCCATCATGACTAGCACCTAAGAACGGTAAATGCTCGTCGACAAAAAGACCACAACTGACAACTGATATACCCTCAGTTGTTTCCCACTCACGGATAGCCGTAGCCTCTTTAGTACGCCCATGGCCCATACCGCATTGATTTGCCCCTCCTTGAAAAAATCCTGGCGGCGCCCATGGTTCGAACCCACGTGCTTCCTACATGCACCAACAACGTACGTACCCCAAGTATAAAGAAGGAAACAAATATCATTGTGAAGTGCGATCTATCTTGAATGATAGTCTTTGGCTTGACTTTTTCACACAGTGAAGCAAGAACGCATTTTATTTGTGCCTGGGCCTGGGCCGGTCCGTAATTGCCGACCCTGCAAGCGCCTATTTCCGCAAGGCGCCACCGCATATGGGTCACGCTGTGGCCTGTCTGGGCCCGGGGAAGAATAGGCCCTGAGTGACTCTGCTAGTCGTAAGAGGCGACGAAAGGAGATCCTGTTCCTTTCCCCCCAACTGTCCTACTGAATATTTCTCCTCCCACTTGGCCCTGCCCTCCCTTGCTGGACTCCCGTATGACGACTCACGCGACGTACAATGGATCTGATTCGGATGTGGCTTTATTCTTCAGTATCATCTTTCTCATCTTCATTATCACCCGCTCATCGTCTCGATTAGCCATTGTTGCATAAATATGAGACGTTAAGCCCCATTAATCAATCCATCAATCACGTTATCACCCTTTTCAGAAGTTTCACCGTAAAGTTGGAAGTGTATACGGCCGGTACGCGTAAAAACAACATGTTTTTTATTTTATTTTCTTCTGGTCATACTCAGGGTGACTCGGGTAGAGATATTTTGTTGTGTTAGCTTGTAAAAAAAAGTTTCAAGACTGTCTGCAAAGAGGGGGAATAGCCTTAAGTGCATGCACATATTGCTCATCCAATCGGTTATTTACATCTTCCTCATTTTCATCGTCTTCTCCATCACTCGATGGCGCTACACTCTTGTCGTCAGGCTGAAAGCGTACAATTTCTTCTTTCTCTGTTGTGTGGGACACCTTTTTGCGAAGTGATTTCTTCCCTGGCATAGGGCGCATGTTTTTACAAAGGCCGGGCACTTCCGCGGCCCATGCTAATACGCGCACTTGCTGCACGTGAAAATCTTCTCATGGCCTTCATGGAACAGTTTTTTCCAAGCCTTCCCTTTAACCTTGACCGCTTCTACCTTCGTGGTACCCTGCTCCTGGACCATACAAGCCTGGCATTGACTAACTTCAGCCTCCCTACAGTAATCTGCGGCTTTTTTTAAAGTGACATTGTCTTCACGCAGCAATCGTTCCTGGGGATTTTTGTTGTTGATACCCAGGACGATCCTGTCTCTTATTAGGCCCTCTGTTTGACCTTCAAATTCACAAGATTGGCTAGCTAATTTAAGTTCAAGAAGGAATTGGTCGAAAGTTTGACCCTTCTTTTGACTTATTGAAAAGAATTTTAATCTTTCAAATACAACATTTCTCCTAGGAGAACAATATAAATCGAATTTTTCAATAACCTTTTCTAGGTCTGCTTTGTCAGTTTTCGCATCGAACTGAAAAGTATTGTAGGCATCAAGCGCCTCTTCCCCTATCAGGCAGAGGAGTTTTGAAACATTAACCTTCCCATTCGTTTCGCTGTCACCTCCAGTTGCCGTAAGATACATTCGAAAACGCTGTATCCATCGTTTCCAGTTTTCCGCAAGGTTACCTGAGAGATCCAGCTCTTTGGGCGGTCGAAAGGCCCCCGTTTACTCCATTTACCAGGCCTACAACTAAACTAGCTTAGGCTATGTGCAAGTGACTTCAATATTCAATCTACAAGATGATTAACTTTACTTACAGTTTGTTTTTACTTCTGACACCATGTCATATTCACTAGAATGTAATAATGTTTAATACAAATAGCACGCCACTCTTACAAGATGAGTTCCATTTATTCACTGCCGTAGTCATTTGTTTTTTACAACAATACCTAAGTCACCGCCCGTCTGATGCCTGCCCACTGGCTGGCTACTATTACCCAGGTGTTGTAGATACAACACTCTAGCATATATATATAGCACTGTGTCTTAATAAAAAGAAGAAGAAAAAAGACAATATGTAACCGACATAAACGTGAGTAGCAATGTGTCACAGCGTGTGACATGTGCGGATGACTGTCGCCAGTTGTCTGCCAGCTGTGACAACCCGGGCGCCTCCAACGAGCCGTGTGGCGACGTTGCTTCGAGCTCCGCGCCCACTACCAAGGACCCCGGTAGCAAGGCCCCAGCAATACCCGGGGTGTAATCTCTCCGGGACGCCGCCCTGTACTTCCCGGGCGCCTCCAATGAGCCGTGTGGCGACGTTGCTTCGAGCTCCGCGCCCACTACCAAGGACCCCGGTAGCAAGGCCCCAGCAATACCCGGGGTGTAATCTCTCCGGGACGCCGCCCTGTACTTCCCGGGCGCCTCCAATGAGCCGTGTGGCGACGTTGCTTCGAGCTCCGCGCCCACTACCAAGGACCCCGGTAGCAAGGCCCCAGCAATACCCGGGGTGTAATCTCTCCGGGACGCCGCCCTGTACTTCCCGGGCGCCTCCAATGAGCCGTGTGGCGACGTCGCTTCGAGCTCCGCGCCCACTACCAAGGACCCCGGTAGCAAGGCCCCAGCAATACCCGGGGTGTAATCTCTCCGGGACGCCGCCCTGTACTTCCCGGGCGCCTCCAATGAGCCGTGTGGCGACGTTGCTTCGAGCTCCGCGCCCACTACTGAGGACCCCGGTAGCAAGGCCCCGGCGATACCCGGGTTGGAATCTCTCCGGGACGCCGCCCTGTACTTCCCGGGCGCCTCCAATGAGCCGTGTGGCGACGTTGCTTCGAGCTCCGCGCCCACTACCAAGGACCCCGGTAGCAAGGCCCCGGCGATACCCGGGGTGTAATCTCTCCGGGACGCCGCCCTGTACTTCCCGGGCGCCTCCAATGAGCCGTGTGGCGACGTTGCTTCGAGCTCCGCGCCCACTACCAAGGACCCCGGTAGCAAGGCCCCAGCAATACCCGGGGTGTAATCTCTCCGGGACGCCGCCCTGTACTTCCCGGGCGCCTCCAATGAGCCGTGTGGCGACGTTGCTTCGAGCTCCGCGCCCACTACTGAGGACCCCGGTAGCAAGGCCCCGGCGATACCCGGGTTGGAATCTCTCCGGGACGCCGCCCTGTACTTCCCGGGCGCCTCCAATGAGCCGTGTGGCGACGTTGCTTCGAGCTCCGCGCCCACTACTGAGGACCCCGGTAGCAAGGCCCCGGCGATACCCGGGTTGGAATCTCTCCGGGACGCCGCCCTGTACTTCCCGGGCGACGAGGAAGTGGTTACAGGTTCGATGTTTATTTATCTATTTGATTTGCAGTCTTTTGACTTTTTACAAAAACATTCATAGATAGTGTGATTGTGTCAAGTTAAAAGAAAAAAAATACAGTCTTGTACATAGGTGCATCTGATAAGTAGTGAAACATGAATAAAACTACAGAACTTAAAATTATCTACGAATTATCTTGGCATCTTAATTTTTTCTCAGGAAGTCGGATGTTTCCAGCGCACGAGTGTTCTTATGGGTACCGTCTAAGCGACCGCAGCTAACCGTTGTCCTATATGCGTATGTAGCAGTGTCTGTATGTCGTATGCTAGGCTGTTTCCAGCGCACGAGTGTTCTTATGGGTACCGTCTAAGCGACCGCAGCTAACCGTTGTCCTATATGCGTATGTAGCAGTGTCTGTATGTCGTATGGTCAGATGTTTCCAGCGCACGAGTGTTCTCATGGGTACCGTCTAAGCGACCGCAGCTAACCGTTGTCCTATATGCGTATGTAGCAGTGTCTGTATGTCGTATGGTCAGATGTTTCCAGCGCACGAGTGTTCTTATGGGTACCGTCTAAGCGACCGCAGCTAACCGTTGTCCTATATGCGTATGTAGCAGTGTCTGTATGTCGTATGGTCAGATGTTTCCAGCGCACGAGTGTTCTTATGGGTACCGTCTAAGCGACCGCAGCTAACCGTTGTCCTATATGCGTATGTAGCAGTGTCTGTATGTCGTATGGTCAGATGTTTCCAGCGCACGAGTGTTCTCATGGGTACCGTCTAAGCGACCGCAGCTAACCGTTGTCCTATATGCGTATGTAGCAGTGTCTGTATGTCGTATGGTCAGATGTTTCCAGCGCACGAGTGTTCTTATGGGTACCGTCTAAGCGACCGCAGCTAACCGTTGTCCTATATGCGTATGTAGCAGTGTCTGTATGTCGTATGGTCAGATGTTTCCAGCGCACGAGTGTTCTTATGGGTACCGTCTAAGCGACCGCAGCTAACCGTTGTCCTATATGCGTATGTAGCAGTGTCTGTATGTCGTATGGTCAGATGTTTCCAGCGCACGAGTGTTCTCATGGGTACCGTCTAAGCGACCGCAGCTAACCGTTGTCCTATATGCGTATGTAGCAGTGTCTGTATGTCGTATGGTCAGATGTTTCCAGCGCACGAGTGTTCTCATGGGTACCGTCTAAGCGACCGCAGCTAACCGTTGTCCTATATGCGTATGTAGCAGTGTCTGTATGTCGTATGGTCAGATGTTTCCAGCGCACGAGTGTTCTCATGGGTACCGTCTAAGCGACCGCAGCTAACCGTTGTCCTATATGCGTATGTAGCAGTGTCTGTATGTCGTATGGTCAGATGTTTCCAGCGCACGAGTGTTCTCATGGGTACCGTCTAAGCGACCGCAGCTAACCGTTGTCCTATATGCGTATGTAGCAGTGTCTGTATGTCGTATGCTAGGCTGTTTCCAGCGCACGAGTGTTCTTATGGGTACCGTCTAGGCGACCGCAGCTAACCGTTGTCCTATATGCGTATGTAGCAGTGTCTGTATGTCGTATGCTAGGCTGTTTCCAGCGCACGAGTGTTCTTATGGGTACCGTCTAAGCGACCGCAGCTAACCGTTGTCCTATATGCGTATGTAGCAGTGTCTGTATGTCGTATGGTCAGATGTTTCCAGCGCACGAGTGTTCTTATGGGTACCGTCTAAGCGACCGCAGCTAACCGTTGTCCTATATGCGTATGTAGCAGTGTCTGTATGTCGTATGGTCAGATGTTTCCAGCGCACGAGTGTTCTTATGGGTACCGTCTAAGCGACCGCAGCTAACCGTTGTCCTATATGCGTATGTAGCAGTGTCTGTATGTCGTATGGTCAGATGTTTCCAGCGCACGAGTGTTCTCATGGGTACCGTCTAAGCGACCGCAGCTAACCGTTGTCCTATATGCGTATGTAGCAGTGTCTGTATGTCGTATGGTCAGATGTTTCCAGCGCACGAGTGTTCTTATGGGTACCGTCTAAGCGACCGCAGCTAACCGTTGTCCTATATGCGTATGTAGCAGTGTCTGTATGTCGTATGGTCAGATGTTTCCAGCGCACGAGTGTTCTCATGGGTACCGTCTAAGCGACCGCAGCTAACCGTTGTCCTATATGCGTATGTAGCAGTGTCTGTATGTCGTATGGTCAGATGTTTCCAGCGCACGAGTGTTCTTATGGGTACCGTCTAAGCGACCGCAGCTAACCGTTGTCCTATATGCGTATGTAGCAGTGTCTGTATGTCGTATGCTAGGCTGTTTCCAGCGCACGAGTGTTCTTATGGGTACCGTCTAAGCGACCGCAGCTAACCGTTGTCCTATATGCGAATGTAGCAGTGTCTGTATGTCGTATGGTCAGATGTTTCCAGCGCACGAGTGTTCTTATGGGTACCGTCTAAGCGACCGCAGCTAACCGTTGTCCTATATGCGTATGTAGCAGTGTCTGTATGTCGTATGGTCAGATGTTTCCAGCGCACGAGTGTTCTTATGGGTACCGTCTAAGCGACCGCAGCTAACCGTTGTCCTATATGCGTATGTAGCAGTGTCTGTATGTCGTATGGTCAGATGTTTCCAGCGCACGAGTGTTCTCATGGGTACCGTCTAAGCGACCGCAGCTAACCGTTGTCCTATATGCGTATGTAGCAGTGTCTGTATGTCGTATGGTCAGATGTTTCCAGCGCACGAGTGTTCTCATGGGTACCGTCTAAGCGACCGCAGCTAACCGTTGTCCTATATGCGTATGTAGCAGTGTCTGTATGTCGTATGGTCAGATGTTTCCAGCGCACGAGTGTTCTTATGGGTACCGTCTAAGCGACCGCAGCTAACCGTTGTCCTATATGCGTATGTAGCAGTGTCTGTATGTCGTATGCTAGGATGTTTCCAGCGCACGAGTGTTCTTATGGGTACCGTCTAAGCGACCGCAGCTAACCGTTGTCCTATATGCGTATGTAGCAGTGTCTGTATGTCGTATGGTCAGATGTTTCCAGCGCACGAGTGTTCTCATGGGTACCGTCTAAGCGACCGCAGCTAACCGTTGTCCTATATGCGTATGTAGCAGTGTCTGTATGTCGTATGGTCAGATGTTTCCAGCGCACGAGTGTTCTTATGGGTACCGTCTAAGCGACCGCAGCTAACCGTTGTCCTATATGCGTATGTAGCAGTGTCTGTATGTCGTATGGTCAGATGTTTCCAGCGCACGAGTGTTCTCATGGGTACCGTCTAAGCGACCGCAGCTAACCGTTGTCCTATATGCGTATGTAGCAGTGTCTGTATGTCGTATGCTAGGCTGTTTCCAGCGCACGAGTGTTCTCATGGGTACCGTCTAGGCGACCGCAGCTAACCGTTGTCCTATATGCGTATGTAGCAGTGTCTGTATGTCGTATGCTAGGCTGTTTCCAGCGCACGAGTGTTCTTATGGGTACCGTCTAAGCGACCGCAGCTAACCGTTGTCCTATATGCGTATGTAGCAGTGTCTGTATGTCGTATGGTCAGATGTTTCCAGCGCACGAGTGTTCTTATGGGTACCGTCTAAGCGACCGCAGCTAACCGTTGTCCTATATGCGTATGTAGCAGTGTCTGTATGTCGTATGGTCAGATGTTTCCAGCGCACGAGTGTTCTTATGGGTACCGTCTAAGCGACCGCAGCTAACCGTTGTCCTATATGCGTATGTAGCAGTGTCTGTATGTCGTATGCTAGGCTGTTTCCAGCGCACGAGTGTTCTTATGGGTACCGTCTAAGCGACCGCAGCTAACCGTTGTCCTATATGCGTATGTAGCAGTGTCTGTATGTCGTATGGTCAGATGTTTCCAGCGCACGAGTGTTCTCATGGGTACCGTCTAAGCGACCGCAGCTAACCGTTGTCCTATATGCGTATGTAGCAGTGTCTGTATGTCGTATGGTCAGATGTTTCCAGCGCACGAGTGTTCTTATGGGTACCGTCTAAGCGACCGCAGCTAACCGTTGTCCTATATGCGTATGTAGCAGTGTCTGTATGTCGTATGGTCAGATGTTTCCAGCGCACGAGTGTTCTCATGGGTACCGTCTAAGCGACCGCAGCTAACCGTTGTCCTATATGCGTATGTAGCAGTGTCTGTATGTCGTATGGTCAGATGTTTCCAGCGCACGAGTGTTCTCATGGGTACCGTCTAAGCGACCGCAGCTAACCGTTGTCCTATATGCGTATGTAGCAGTGTCTGTATGTCGTATGGTCAGATGTTTCCAGCGCACGAGTGTTCTTATGGGTACCGTCTAAGCGACCGCAGCTAACCGTTGTCCTATATGCGTATGTAGCAGTGTCTGTATGTCGTATGGTCAGATGTTTCCAGCGCACGAGTGTTCTCATGGGTACCGTCTAAGCGACCGCAGCTAACCGTTGTCCTATATGCGTATGTAGCAGTGTCTGTATGTCGTATGGTCAGATGTTTCCAGCGCACGAGTGTTCTTATGGGTACCGTCTAAGCGACCGCAGCTAACCGTTGTCCTATATGCGTATGTAGCAGTGTCTGTATGTCGTATGGTCAGATGTTTCCAGCGCACGAGTGTTCTTATGGGTACCGTCTAAGCGACCGCAGCTAACCGTTGTCCTATATGCGTATGTAGCAGTGTCTGTATGTCGTATGGTCAGATGTTTCCAGCGCACGAGTGTTCTTATGGGTACCGTCTAAGCGACCGCAGCTAACCGTTGTCCTATATGCGTATGTAGCAGTGTCTGTATGTCGTATGGTCAGATGTTTCCAGCGCACGAGTGTTCTTATGGGTACCGTCTAAGCGACCGCAGCTAACCGTTGTCCTATATGCGTATGTAGCAGTGTCTGTATGTCGTATGGTCAGATGTTTCCAGCGCACGAGTGTTCTTATGGGTACCGTCTAAGCGACCGCAGCTAACCGTTGTCCTATATGCGTATGTAGCAGTGTCTGTATGTCGTATGGTCAGATGTTTCCAGCGCACGAGTGTTCTTATGGGTACCGTCTAAGCGACCGCAGCTAACCGTTGTCCTATATGCGTATGTAGCAGTGTCTGTATGTCGTATGCTAGGCTGTTTCCAGCGCACGAGTGTTCACCATAATCACCCACTCACCGTCTCGATTAGCCTCGTTGCAAAAATATGGGACGTAAAATCCCAAATATCATCATCACGAAACGTACTAAATTTAGGGAAAAAAACACAGGTACAGCAAAAAAATCATAACTTTGGACCCCTGCATTTAAAAATGATGAAACTACCAGAGTGACATAAAACATGTTCTATCAAGTAGTGTACAAAAATGAACACTTTAATACAACCGGTTTTATCTGAAATCGGGAACGAAATTTGACTTTTTTACCGTCCCGGTATGCGCGAATGTCAATTACGGTATTTTTTTTTACATTTTACGGGCCTTGCTACCGGGGTCCTTGGTAGTGGGCGCGGAGCTCGAAGCAACGTCGCCACACGGCTCATTGGAGGCGCCCGGGAAGTACAGGGCGGCGTCCCGGAGAGATTACACCCCGGGTATTGCTGGGGCCTTGCTACCGGGGTCCTTGGTAGTGGGCGCGGAGCTCGAAGCAACGTCGCCACACGGCTCGTTGGAGGCGCCCGGGTTGTCACAGCTGGCAGACAACTGGCGACAGTCATCCGCACATGTCACACGCTGTGACACATTGCTACTCACGTTTATGTCGGTTACATATTGTCTTCTTTCGTCTTCTTTTTATTAAGACACAGTGCTATGTGTTGAATATGCTTTACCGGTCGAGGTGGGTCCCTCCTCGTGGTGACCGGTGCTGTGATGGGTCAAAAGTGGTGAGGTCAAACCTTGGATAGAAGGGGGACAGGGTTGTTACAAAACATACAATTAGTTATTTTCTAGACTATGAATTTATGCATATAAAAATACGAATCATCTGTTATACTAGTTTACACAAGATGTGAATGTTAATACTACACGAATTAAATAGGTACGCCGGTCAAGTCTATTCTATATTATGCATCATGGTCCTGCCCCAGAAGGGGTACTCAACTCTTTGTTGATAGTGTCCGGCGACCGTAGAAAACTACCGGGAAGTCGCAGGGTCCCACGGTGGAAGCTCCCTCGAGGCGATAGGCAGTCCTTTGGTGGTCGCCGCCTGCAGCCGGTCCTTAGTTCGATGCACGCACCGCGCCGAAGACACCCGATCGCAAATCACGCGCGGACACAGTTCTTATCTGCATACTCTACACAGTTACTTTGTGTCTACGTGACACAGCTCTTATCAGAAAACACTACACAGTTACTTTGTGTCTACGTGACACAGCTCTTATCAGAAAACACTACACAGTTACTTTGTGTCTACGTGACACAGCTCTTATCAGAAAACACTACACAGTTACTTTGTGTCTACGAGACACAGCTCTTATCAGAAAACACTACACAGTTACTTTGTGTCTACGTGACACAGCTCTTATCAGAAAACACTACACAGTTACTTTGTGTCTACGAGACACAGCTCTTATCAGAAAACACTACACAGTTACTTTGTGTCTACGTGACACAGCTCTTATCAGAAAACACTACACAGTTACTTTGTGTCTACGAGACACAGCTCTTATCAGAAAACACTACACAGTTACTTTGTGTCTACGTGACACAGCTCTTATCAGAAAACACTACACAGTTACTTTGTGTCTACGAGACACAGCTCTTATCAGAAAACACTACACAGTTACTTTGTGTCTACGAGACACAGCTCTTATCAGAAAACACTACACAGTTACTTTGTGTCTACGAGACACAGCTCTTATCTGAAAACACTACACGGTTACTTTGTGTCTACGAGACACAGCTCTTATCAGAAAACACTACACAGTTACTTTGTGTCTACGAGACACAGCTCTTATCAGAAAACACTACCAACAGCAGCAGCAGGGACCAACAGCAATCAATGCTTGCAACCCTCGAGGGTTGCAAGCATTGATTGCTGTTGGTCCCTCGTGAGTCCCGTTAGGTCGTCAACATAATCTTCCAGTGTTTGTGTGGTTGGTGCATCCTTCGACCGCTGTCCGCCAGCCCTCGGTAAGGTATGTGATTCTTTGTGATATGTAGTAAGGTGGGTGTCTTTTGAATCTATTATGTGTGTTCGTGGTGGCGTGATGTCTGAACACTCGTCGAGTTGGAGCCGTGAGACTAGACACTGTCGGGCCGGTGTGGGTACGGTGGTAAGAAAATGTTGAATAATTAACTTGTCACCATCCGTGATCCGAAGTGTCGATTCTTCAAAATCGATTTTGGCTTTTGTAGTAAACAGCCAATCTGCGCCGAAGATTACCTGCCGTGACAACCCTGGTACTACGGCGCAAACTACTTCGCCCTTCCAATCTCCCAATGCCACGTCCAACAATACTTATTTGGAAGCAAGGTTACTTGTAGTTCCAATTGCGCCTAACACCTTTATGGCGGGTGTAGGTGACACGGAGAGGTTTTCAGTGTTCTCGCATATGTGTGTAAAAAACTCGTTCGAAACACATGATATCTCGCTTCCCGAGTCTATAAGTATAGGAGCTTTTATCGTGTGTTGGAATAATCCTTCTATCTCCGGTGATTTCCCGGTCGGCACGGTAGGGTTATTATCGTCGTTTGACAGTAGTTCACCGCTATCCCCCAATTGTGATGTGGCGGACTTCTCGCTCTGTAATCGATTCTTGTTCAACTATCTCGCAATCTGCATCGTCCTCCCGCGGTCCTATGTCTTCTTCGAATTCCAAAGATCGTATGTTGCGGTTCTCTGGTCGTTGCCCGCTGTCTCTATTGCGAGGGGGGTAGTTGGAATTGTCACGATTGCCCCCATTGTCGGTGCGCCACTGCGTGTTGGTGGGGGTGCGCGCGTTGTTATTCCCGGTGGTCGCGTGTGGCTGGGAATAACGCTTCTCCGTGTTGCTATCCAGCTGTTTATTGTAGCCTGTCGAACGCCAGTTACTGTTATTGCAATTTTGTCTATTGTCTGGTTGTGTTTGTTTGGGTAAATATGGGTCATTTAGCTTACGCTTGTTCGTTTCGTCGAGTTTATGAAAGAATGTTAGAGCCTCGTCTATGGAATGATTTCCCGCTGCAAGTATGGTGACAGCTACTTCCGGTCTAAAATGGTTTGTTATGGCGTCTATCAAGTCTTCGTCCGGTATTGTGGGTGTCAGGTGTCGCGCCTTAGAGAGGATTAGTAAAAAGTATTCAGCCATGGACGTCTCATACCGCTGAGGGCACTTGCCATGATACAACTCATAGCGCACATTCCTTTGTCGTGTGCCGCCCCAATACTCCCCAAGGAACATGGTCTTAAATTCTGCAAACGTACGGAAACGGTCCGAAAACACCTCGCCCCAGCGTTTGGCCGTTCCTCGCAACTGTCCCGTTGCCAACCTAACTTGAAACTGTGGTGGGGTGCGTGATAACGCAAAGGAAGATTCTATCTCCTTGAGAAACTCAATTGGGTGGGTCTTACACTCAGCCCCATCAAACACGGGTAGTGGAGCCTGCGATCTGGGGTCCGCCCCCCAGCCGAGGGCCGTGCGAGCACCCGCGTCCTCGTGTGACAAGGCGCCCGCCTCCTGTCGTGATTCCAACGCGTTAACTTGTGAGGTAAGACTCTGCACGGTGTTTCCGAGTGTTGCTAGCTGGCTAGACGCCTGGGGCTGGATTCACAAGAGGTCTTAACTTAGGCCTGGCCTAACTTTAGGGCCACTACGCCATTGGCTGATATGGACCTACACATAGCCTCGACTCGACGTTGCTAAGAAACCCTAGTAAATAACAAACACTTGAGACAAATATTTAGGCCCAGTCTGAGTTGGTCTTATCTTTCTTCAGAGATGGTGGCAATGCGTCTATGACTTCGAAGTGTGAACATAAATAAATATCGTTTTCTTACCTTGACATACACATTTCACTGTTTTTAGATTGTGGAAGTATAAGAAAACAAAACACTAAACTTTAAAACACTGCCTTGCAATATTTTAAGTTCACTGTGATTTCCACGAAAGTAGCTATCAATTGGGCCGTGTAGTAGGCCTATCATGGATTTATAATAGCACATACGGTACAGCAGGACTTAGGACCGGTCCTAAGTTAAGACCTCTTGTGAATCCGGCCCCTGGGTTACCTCGGTACGGATTGCGCCTATTTGTTCTGTACAGTCTGATTTAAATGCCGTAAGCTGGGTGACTAATTGGTCGGCTTGGGTAGCCGTATCCTGGCGGTATCCCTGGACATCGGTCCTTAAGGACTCGATTAAATTAGCGAGCTTATCCATCTCGGTCATGGTGGACTGTTGTACTACTGACGGATAGCCTCCTTTACCTGTGCGCGTCAGCACCATGCATTGACTACAGCATTAAACAGGGTTTCTCATTCACAAAATATCTAAACTGTAAAATATACACCCTATGTCCTAGGTCCTGTATCCCACTGTCTATAGCCAAGATCACGTTGGGCGCCAGATGTGATGGGTCAAAAGTGGTGAGGTCAAACCTTGGATAGAAGGGGGACAGGGTTGTTACAAAACATACAATTAGTTATTTTCTAGACTATGAATTTATGCAAATAAAAATACGAACCATCTGTTATACTAGTTTACACAAGATGTGAATGTTAATACTACACGAATTTAATAGGTACGCCGGTCAAGTCTATTCTATATTATGCATCATGGTCCTGCCCCAGAAGGGGTACTCAACTCTTTGTTGACAGTGTCCGGCGACCGTAGAAAACTACCGGGAAGTCGCAGGGTCCCACGGTGGAAGCTCCCTCGAGGCGATAGGCAGTCCTTTGGTGGTCGCCGCCTGCAGCCGGTCCTTAGTTCGATGCACGCACCGCGCCGAAGACACCCGATCGCAAATCACGCGCGGACACAGTTCTTATCTGCATACTCTACACAGTTACTTTGTGTCTACGTGACACAGCTCTTATCAGAAAACACTACACAGTTACTTTGTGTCTACGTGACACAGCTCTTATCAGAAAACACTACACAGTTACTTTGTGTCTACGTGACACAGCTCTTATCAGAAAACACTACACAGTTACTTTGTGTCTACGTGACACAGCTCTTATCAGAAAACACTACACAGTTACTTTGTGTCTACGTGACACAGCTCTTATCAGAAAACACTACACAGTTACTTTGTGTCTACGTGACACAGCTCTTATCAGAAAACACTACACAGTTACTTTGTGTCTACGTGACACAGCTCTTATCAGAAAACACTACACAGTTACTTTGTGTCTACGTGACACAGCTCTTATCAGAAAACACTACACAGTTACTTTGTGTCTACGAGACACAGCTCTTATCAGAAAACACTACACAGTTACTTTGTGTCTACGTGACACAGCTCTTATCAGAAAACACTACACAGTTACTTTGTGTCTACGAGACACAGCTCTTATCAGAAAACACTACACAGTTACTTTGTGTCTACGAGACACAGCTCTTATCAGAAAACACTACACAGTTACTTTGTGTCTACGTGACACAGCTCTTATCAGAAAACACTACACAGTTACTTTGTGTCTACGAGACACAGCTCTTATCAGAAAACACTACACAGTTACTTTGTGTCTACGAGACACAGCTCTTATCAGAAAACACTACACAGTTACTTTGTGTCTACGAGACACAGCTCTTATCTGAAAACACTACACAGTTACTTTGTGTCTACGAGACACAGCTCTTATCAGAAAACACTACACAGTTACTTTGTGTCTACGAGACACAGCTCTTATCTGAAAACACTACACAGTTACTTTGTGTCTACGTGACACAGCTCTTATCAGAAAACACTACACAGTTACTTTGTGTCTACGAGACACAGCTCTTATCAGAAAACACTACACAGTTACTTTGTGTCTACGAGACACAGCTCTTATCAGAAAACACTACACAGTTACTTTGTGTCTACGAGACACAGCTCTTATCAGAAAACACTACACAGTTACTTTGTGTCTACGAGACACAGCTCTTATCAGAAAACACTACACAGTTACTTTGTGTCTACGAGACACAGCTCTTATCAGAAAACACTACACAGTTACTTTGTGTCTACGAGACACAGCTCTTATCAGAAAACACTACACAGTTACTTTGTGTCTACGAGACACAGCTCTTATCAGAAAACACTACACAGTTACTTTGTGTCTACGAGACACAGCTCTTATCTGAAAACACTACACAGTTACTTTGTGTCTACGAGACACAGCTCTTATCAGAAAACACTACACAGTTACTTTGTGTCTACGAGACACAGCTCTTATCTGAAAACACTACACAGTTACTTTGTGTCTACGAGACACAGCTCTTATCAGAAAACACTACACAGTTACTTTGTGTCTACGAGACACAGCTCTTATCTGAAAACACTACACAGTTACTTTGTGTCTACGAGACACAGCTCTTATCTGAAAACACTACACAGTTACTTTGTGTCTACGAGACACAGCTCTTATCAGAAAACACTACACAGTTACTTTGTGTCTACGAGACACAGCTCTTATCAGAAAACACTACACAGTTACTTTGTGTCTACGTGACACAGCTCTTATCAGAAAACACTACACAGTTACTTTGTGTCTACGAGACACAGCTCTTATCTGAAAACACTACACAGTTACTTTGTGTCTACGAGACACAGCTCTTATCAGAAAACACTACACAGTTACTTTGTGTCTACGAGACACAGCTCTTATCTGAAAACACTACACAGTTACT
Source organism: Isoperla grammatica (assembly GCA_945910005.1). Lineage (NCBI taxonomy): Eukaryota > Metazoa > Arthropoda > Insecta > Plecoptera > Perlodidae > Isoperla > Isoperla grammatica. The sequence goes on from OX246747.1 coordinate 14,786,034, forward strand.
TTGTGTCTACGAGACACAGCTCTTATCAGAAAACACTACACAGTTACTTTGTGTCTACGAGACACAGCTCTTATCAGAAAACACTACACAGTTACTTTGTGTCTACGAGACACAGCTCTTATCAGAAAACACTACACAGTTACTTTGTGTCTACGAGACACAGCTCTTATCTGAAAACACTACACAGTTACTTTGTGTCTACGAGACACAGCTCTTATCAGAAAACACTACACAGTTACTTTGTGTCTACGAGACACAGCTCTTATCTGAAAACACTACACAGTTACTTTGTGTCTACGAGACACAGCTCTTATCTGAAAACACTACACAGTTACTTTGTGTCTACGAGACACAGCTCTTATCTGAAAACACTACACAGTTACTTTGTGTCTACGAGACACAGCTCTTATCAGAAAACACTACACAGTTACTTTGTGTCTACGAGACACAGCTCTTATCAGAAAACACTACACAGTTACTTTGTGTCTACGAGACACAGCTCTTATCAGAAAACACTACACAGTTACTTTGTGGGTATCGCGACACAGTCGCGAACACGTGAAGGTCGAACACAGTTCCACCAAACCCACGGTGACCGTTCGGTAAACCATACGAGAGACGTCCGTCCTCGAGGGCCTCCACACTCCCCCTGTCCGCCGAAGCAGCCCCCTCAAGTTTCCCAACGGGCGGGTTAGCCTCGAACCCCCCGCCATTTGGAAACACGCTTCCACAATGTTTAAATTACAGTGCATCTGTTGATAGCTCTTAATGCTAACATAATTATAAAATAGGGTTTACAATTTATATTCCTAGTGCGTTATAATGAAACCTAAAGATAACTTGATTAACTAAAGATTCTACTGGGGGATGGCAAGAGTCAGGCGCGGGAAATATGGACCAATGGGGTGGCAGGTTGTCTTACAGTGCCCGCAAAGAGGGCTCTCGTGCACATCTTTAATCATAACTTTCTTCATTTTGCCTTCATCATCCTTTCTCTTCTTACTTTCCTTACCTTCTTCCTCATCCGTGCCGGCCCTCTTTGCGATCCAAACGCTCACCAGTCCCCCCCCCCCCAAAATGGTTTGTTTACGGCTTGTTCCCCGAATGACGACCCTAGCAATGATTAGGTTATGATTCGAATCTCTGATTGATTTGACAGCACTTGGGCTTGGGCACAGATTGCGTCGGTTGTATGCCCAGTGCAGGAGGTCCCTCTAGGCACCATCCCAGGGCCGGGGCCCGACTGCACTGTTAGAAGGCTGATTGCGTCTGTGTCCCATCCGGACGTGAAATTTGCACTTTCCTACATACCTCCCGATGCACGCAGAAATCGTTAACTGGCTCTACTTCATGAATGGTGTATATTGTCATGTCTAGCTGCCCCATGAAATAGACCCTGTTCCGTTTACAAGGCCCTATGTGGTAGAATCAACCCGGGTTAGTTGAGTCGATGTTGAGTAGATGTTTTACTGTTTCTCTTTGTGTCTGGTTATTTCGCAGTTTAATATTTCTTATCATTTAGTATTTTGTTTTATTATCGTTCGTGTTTATACCTTCCACTGATCTATAACTATAACCATGTATTATTATGCAACAGACAACCTATTCAACCGACATGAATATGGACATTTGACTCGTTGATACATTCACTTATTAGTTAATTCTGTTATGGTTGAAGTAATGAGCTAACTTCATTCCGGGTTGATCGCGACCTCTTCTCGTGACAGTGTCGGGCACATGAACTTTTAACACAATCCATTTAAAAAATAATCAGACCTTTCGTTATATGGGAAAGAGTAGTCTCGCCTCACTGTAAAAACCGCGCCGAATTATGACGTGTTGAGTTCTATTTTGAGAACCTTATACAGCATTGAAAACCGCGTTTGGTCTTGCTATAAATTTAAATAAACAAATGTGAAACAAATTGAGGATTATACTTAAGTGAGACATGAGACCAGTACAAATAACATCTTACCGCTTTACAGGCTTTTCTTGACGGCCGCTGCTGCCCGCAGCTTGGTCGACATCGCCTTGAGGACGAGGGCGTAAACTCATCGTCAACTTTGGGCCCCCCTTGCGCTTGCTGGGAAAGTATGGAAAGTAGAATAATACGGTAAATCTATAAACCGTACGCCTAAGCGGATATTTGCACTTAAATATAACTTGGTTTCCTAAATGACTTTATTTCATCTTCATTATCACCTACTCATCGTCTTGATTAGCCTAGTTGCAAAAATATAAGACGTTAAGCCCAAATATCAATCAGCAATGTTTGCACTTAAATATAACTCGGTTTCCTAAATGACTTTAAAGCAATAACCTGTGCATGGTTCCTACCACCTTATCGTGGTGGGCGGGTTTGCGTGCTTTGTTGATCCCGAGAGCTATGCCGGCGGAAGCGTATGCTTCTGGTAGGGCCACCCTAGCCGGCCGGACTGGTCGAGGAAGAGAAGTCAGACGAAGTGCAGTCTACACCCCAACCCCCTTTCCTCCCCTTTTCCTGTCGATCGTGTGACAAGTAGAATACCTGTCGATCGTGTGACAGAAGTGACAAGTACACCACCTGTCGATCATGTGACAAGTGGAATACCTGTTGATCGTGTGACAGAAGTGACAAGTACACCACCTGTCGATCATGTGAGAAGTGGAATACCTGTTGATCGTGTGACAGAAGTGACACGTACACCACCTGTCGATCATGTGAGAAGTGGAATACCTGTTGATCGTGTGACAGAAGCGACAAGACACCACCTGTCGATCATGTGACAAGTAGAATACCTGTTGATCGTGTGACAGAAGTGACAAGTAGACCACCTGTCGATCGTGTGACAAGTAGAATACCTGTTGATCGTGTGACTGAAGAGACAAGTACACCACCTGTCGATCGTGTGACAAGTAGAATACCTGTTGATCGTGTGACTGAAGGGACAAGTACACCACCTGTCGATCGTGTGAAAAGTGGAATACCTGTTGATCGTGTGACTGAAGGGACAAGTACACCACCTGTCGATCGTGTGACAAGTAGAATACCTGTTGATCGTGTGACAGAAGTGACAAGACACCACCTGTCGATCATGTGAAAAGTGGAATACCTGTTGATCGTGTGACAGAAGTGACAAGACACCACCTGTCGATCATGTGAAAAGTGGAATACCTGTTGATCGTGTGACAGAAGTGACAAGACACCACCTGTCGATCATGTGAAAAGTGGAATACCTGTTGATCGTGTGACAGAAGCGACAAGTAGAATACCTAGTGATCGTTTGACAGAAGTGACAAGTACACCACTTGTCGATCGTGTGACAAGTAGAATACCTGTCGATCGTGTGACACGGTTTTCATCACTTTTTGGGGTTTGCAGTCATGATTTTACGCATGTCCTTTCCCACTTCTAAATTGTTAACAGATCCAATCCACCCGAACTAAATACAACCTGCGCGTCCACGATTACTGCTACTCCGTCACGGACAGCAACGATATCGGGTTTCTTATCAAGGAGCCGACCGCCAAGATTGTACAAGTACTCTGTTTCTCTCTCCCACCCCTTCCGCTTGAGTTCATCGGCGACTACGGCCCTGACGGCGTCGTGTCTCAACGTACATCCCCCGTGTGTTCGAAAGCAGCATTGAACAACGTGTTAAGCCGTCTCGGCACCGCAACCGGTAGCACGGCACGAGATATCGACCCCATCACGCCGTCCACGGGAGAGACGGACACGTGTGGGCAGACATCCTGACCGAACTTGATAGTAATGGACGTAATCCTTGCCGGGGATTCCGCCCGAGTGCGTCAGTACCCAGTCTGTACTCAAAGTTGAGGCCGCCGACACTCGCAAGTCCCGACCATCAACCGCACTCCGTAATAAGTTCGTCATGCTGTCACCCAACGCTGACGCCTTGTCCTCAGAGCCCGCGATACAGCGCAACACCTGCTGACACTGTGACACCCTTTTCAGGATGACATCAGTAGTGGAGGCTGCCACTGCCGCGGCAGAGGAACTTTAAGTCAATAGGACATGTCTCTTGAACCGCATCTGCGGGATCTTGAGAGCAAGAGGAGTACAGCCTAAACCCCAAGACTTGATGGGCGCATGGAAGTAGCCCTTAGGTGTGTTCATTGGCAGATGCAGCCAGGACAGGCTCGCAGCCCGAATCCAGCGGTTGTACTTGCGCAGTACTTGATTTGTGAACCTACCCAGCACGATGAAAGCACGTGATGAAAACGTGGCAAAAGGTAGGTCAGCAAAACCCTGAGCCTCTGCTTGGGCTTTAGGGGGGCTCTCGTTATGCGGTCTAGGGCATTACGCAAATCTGTACGATCAACTATATCCACCTCAGATCCTCGAACTGTCACCCCAAGATACTTCCAGGGTTCAATAACCGTCCGTGACTCAAGGAGGGCTCCAGACATCAACTGAAACTGACCGGAAACGGACCTGACCGTGTCGATCATGGCAAATTTCGAGACAGTGTCAAAGGCTTCAGACACGTCTAACGATGCTAGGTGAAGTTGTCGACACGCACGACGCGATTCCGCAGTGAGGGCCATGAGAATAGTCACATTCTCAGCGATCCCATCAACTGGCTGGAACGCCCGCTGTCGCGAATCAGACAGCTGCTTTCATTGAATACGAAGAGCCAGGAGGCGATGGAAGTGCGGTAGACCACAGAGCCAATCGAAATCGGCCGATAGCCAGCGGGCTGGTCGGACTTCTTAGGTATGAAGATGGTCCTGGCCTGCCCAAGGACTGCTACCTTATCGTGGTGGGCAGGTTTGCGTGCTTTGTTGATCCCGAGAGCTATGCCGGCGGGAGCGTATGCTTCTGGTAGGGCCACCCAAGCCGGACTGGTCGAGGAGGAGAAGTCAGACGAAGTGCAGTCCACAATCCAATCCCCTTTACTCCCCTTTCCTCACGCTCCCTCCTACTTGCCCTTTTCCTCAAAACAGCCCCATATTTCATCTTCATATATCACCCACTCATTGTCTCGATTAGCCTCGTTGCAAAAATATGAGACGTTAAGCCAAATAATCAATTCTTCATGCAACATGGCCCAGCCCTCCAAATTAACAATAGAACCGCGCCGCCCCGCACCTTCACCTTCTACAGCAGTGGGGATACCGACAACGCGCGCCTCGGCTGACAATAGTCAGTCGACGTTAGGCTCTTGAATGAGAAGGACGTGATAGTGACTCGTAAACATGCCAGATGCAATTCTGGCGGAACGTCGAGCAATGGGTGACATATTTCGGTCTGCACCAGTATACTAAACTATCTATTACTTAGTGATTGATTAATGGGGCTTAACGTCTCATATTTATACAACTATGGCTAATCGAGACGATGAGCGGGTGATAATGAAGACGAGAAAGATGATGATGAAGAATAAAGCCACATCCGAATCAGACCCATTGTACGTCGCGTGGGTCGGCATACGGGAGTCCAGCAAGGGAGGGCAGGGCCAAGTGGGAGGAGAAATTTTCAGTACGACAAGGGGGGGAGAAAGGAACAGGGTCTCCTTCTGTCGCCTCTTACGACTAGCAGAGTCACTTTGGGTCTTTTCTACCCCGGGCCGAGACGGGTCATCTATTACTTAGCTATGTTGCCTCATTGGCGAGGTCACCTAAGAAGCCTGCCTAGGACATAATACTAAATCCACCATACTAATACCGTTACGCCATTAAACAGCAACAACTACGTCGTTGTTGTACATTACTGCCGATAATCTACATTTCCCGATATTACGAGTTGATTGCAAATTTGATAACAAACGTTTATCATGCCAGTGATGTTAATTAATAGCTCATTAACATAGTTAAAGTAAAATATTATTTATACACGGAAACTTGATTAATGCTGCCTGGTTGTGTATTTGCTATGTGGGCTATGCTATGTGTGCAATGCTATGCCAGCGTTTCAATTTTGAGTGCACTGCTTTGTGTACGTGTGATGGACAGTGCTCCCATTAAACTCTTCTTAAGACATTTTCCTTTTCTCCCTTGCAAAAATGAGGCTCGATTAGCCTCGTTGTAAAAATATGAGACGTTCAAGCCCAAATAATCAGGCGGGTTTAGTGGATTGTCCCAGCCTAAAGTAGGTGCCCCGGGCCCTGATCGGTTCAGCCCTAGGTTTGGGACGCCAAGCTCGCCTTTTCTCTCTCAGAAGTCTCTAGACGCTTCATTCATTGCTCTCTCCAGAGAGGTCTTGCTTATTCCGTTTCTGAAGCTTGTAATGCTGTAAACCCTTTTTACCGACATCTTATCACTAGCTGTTTGAAACAAAAAATGTTCGTATTGTTACGCTTAACACTTTTGTTACTTCCACATGTTTTATATCTTTTACTGTTTCCGAGTTATAAGAGTCAATCTAAGTTTCAGCCACCATTTTCCAAAATGGCGGCTCTTTGTTCCACTCTCCAAAAGTTGGTAGAACGTATATATGTTCATAATAAAACTTGCCGTAGGTATTGGTTATCAGTTATGGGGTGATAATACGAGATCAAGTTGCGAATCTATGATCAGGCGTTGTTGTAAGCTGATGGTGAATGACCTTGGTTAGAAGTTGGAATGTCTTTGGCACTGTTTATATAAATTACTTTGAAAGTTTCATCCTTACGAAGTTTGACACGCCCGTTTATAACCCTGGCATATTTGTAGCCGTGGTTCCGCACGCTTCGAGCCATCCAGAATAGTGACTTGTTGGCTGCAGTAAGATGTTCATTGATATAAGCCTGCCCAGGGACTGCTACCTTATCGTGGTGGGCAGGTTTGCGTGCTTTGTTGATCCCGAGAGCTATGCCGGCGGAAGCGTATGCTTCTAGTAGGGCCACCCTAGCCGGCCGGACTGGTCGAGGAGGAGAAGTCAGACGAAGTGCAGTCCACACCCCAATCCCCTTTCCCCCCCACTGTCCCATTGAATATTTCTCCTCCCACTTGGCCCTGCCCTCCCTTGCTGGACTCCCGTATGACGACTCACGCGACGTACAATGGATCTGATTCGGATATGGCTTTATTCTTCATTGTCATCTTTCTCATCTTCATTATCACCCGCTCATCGTCTCGATTAGCCATCGTTGCATAAATATGAGACGTTAAGCCCCATTAATCAATCAATCAATCTTATGCCGGTGGAAGCGTATGCTTCTGGTAGGGCCATCTTCATTATCACCCGCTCATCGTCTCGATTAGCCATCGTTGCATAAATATGAGACGTTAAGCCCCATTAATCAATCAATCAATCTTATGCCGGTGGAAGCGTATGCTTCTGGTAGGGCCACCCTAGCCGGACTGGTCGAGGAGGAGAAGTCAGACGAAGTGCAGTCCTCACCCTCATCCCCTTTCCTCCCCCTCCCCCTTTCCACCTCGCCCTCCTATTTGCCCCTTTCCTCCAAACAGCCCCCTATTTCATCTTCATATATCACCCACTCATTGTCTCGATTAGCCTCGTTGCAAAAATATGAGACGTTAAGCCCAAATATCTATCAATTCATTGATATAAAAAGTGTTGTTACCATTTTAGCCGATGTTCGAGGTCAGAAGTCTGTTTGCTGTTGTTTTTTTCTCGAATGATACAGTTTTTTGATTGACGGGAGAAAAACTTGACGATGTTGGTGCCCTGGGTTGTCGTTTTGGGTTATCGGCGTTCTGCGGGGCTGAAGGCGCAACTCGATGACAGTTCTCGATGTTTGCCGTCGTTACATTAGTACCCAGGTGTGCACAAATGTTTTCCACAATACGGTACGGGTTTTCATGTTTCATTACAGGTACTCCTTGGACCTAAAAGTTAAAGTTTTTCGAGTATTGTTCTCATTCATACGGGTTTCCAGGCTGTTTATTCTAGTGACATGTTTTATATTGTCGTATTGCTTTTTTTTAAGTTTAGGACACTAAATAATAGTTAAAATAATTTGTTTTTATTGTTTGTAACACAGATAATTAATGAGTGCTTGTATTGTCTTAACCTGAGTGGCGGCAATATGGTGAGGAAGCCACGTAGCAGAGGCAAGGGAGCGAAGCAGAAAGTGTAACACACGCAAGGATATCCTCATCAACGTCGTCATCAACGAAGAACTCGGCCTGCAGTCAGACATTTTGGATTTCTGAAATATAAACATAACATATCCTAAAATACCGGTACGCACATGTGATGCCATACTAACTGTTCAACATCTATTGGCCGAATGCTCTTTATATGATGGCTTAAGACTCCAATTGGGTCTAAGCCAATCATTTGAGGAGCTTCTGTCCTATGACAACTGCAGAAAACTTCTTAACTTTTTGGAACAAGCTAATCTGATTAATCGACTATAACTGCTCAACATTTCCTATCTTTCCGTAGAGTGTCTTCAAAAATCCACCCAGCATGCTGAATACCCTCGTATATTTAGAAAACTTGTTGTTTCTTATTTAATGACCTCTCATTTTATGTCGACCGTGGCAATGTTATTATGACCACGACTCTGTTAATCCTCTATTATGAAGACCTTGGCAATGTTCCACTGACCACGACTCTGTAAGCCCCCTCTCTTATGATGACCTAGGCAATATTCTACTGACAACGAATCATATAACTGTTAACCCTCTCTTATGATGACTTTGGCAATGTTCTGATGACATCGATTTTCGTTTTCGTTATATTACATTTACATTTCAACCTATACCTTTTTAACCATAATTTACTTATTACATACATCTTGGAGGCGCGAATGACCCTCGCCGTTAAAAGCGCCCAAAATCCAAAAATCAATCAAAATTCAATCAATGAGAGTCGTCAATCCAATAGGCTTAATATATTATATGAATCTAGATTGTAAGAGGTTCTCCCACAAACCCTACCCCTACCAAACTTCATTGTAAGAAACAAAACAAGGGTTGGATATAATTATTGTATTGGTAGGCCTTGGCCTATGATTAACAAAACCTTCGGTTAGGAAGCCGGACAGGTCGAGGAGGAGAAGTCAGACGAAAAGCAGTCCTCATCCTCCCCACTCCCGTTTCCTCCCCTTCCCTCTTCTTCCCCGCCCTCCTACTTGACCCTTTCCTCCAAACACCCCCCTAGTTCATCTTCATATATCACCCACTCATTGTCTTGATTAGCCTCGTTGCAAAAATATGAGACGTTAAGCCCAAATATCAATCAGGAAGGCCTTGGGCCTACCGGTAGGCCTATGCAACTTACATGCTTTCGCATTTGGGTTTGAAAAAGTCCATCGAACTCTTTAACCAAGTTAATCAGCGTCATCGTCTCTGCCTTAGACCAATACCGTGGCAAAGAAGCAGAGTTGTTGGTCCGATCCGGTCTAGTCTCGCTTTGGCAAGGTGGGGATGTCAGACTTTCCTCTAGTTCTGATCCAGGTTCAGCACAGGCTACAAATACAATTCAGATGTAAATTAAAGATCATTCCAAACAGCACAAAACCCATTTTAGGGACTGCGCTGGGCCTAGGCGCTAGGGCTAGGCCTAGCCTAGGGCTATACATGCTCCATGTGACCCAGCCCAGACAAAAGTAATATTAATTTGCACACAAGCTTATTAAAGGGGTTCTCACCCGCTACACCAAAAAAATATGTTTAACTAAGGCTAATTAGCTATGAAATTAGCGACTAAAAGACAAAAAATCGGGTTCACCATAACCCGGGAAAAAAAAAATCAAAGGTAGTGATTTTCGAGCTAGGTCCCATCGGCGAAAATCTCCCATAAGAAATAGCATTGGGACGACCTGTATGCCTTGGGACCTTGGAGGATTCTGCTCCAAAAAAAAATGATTGAATACTTTTCGCTGCGTCTTTCTTTTCTGCGTATTTCGTATATTTTGGTTTTGTTATCGGAGCTTCCGTTCAGGTACAAAATAAAGATGTGTAATCGGGTGCTCCATTTCGTTTTGAGCGTTGCTGTGCACATCCGCACTTCCAGTCGCGCGATAGTCGGAGGATGGGAAGGGAAGGAGGAGGGGCAGGCAGCACGTGTGTAGTCAGTCAGTCAGGGTCACGGGTTTGAATTGCATCGTCTCGTAATTGTAACACTTTGCGTATCATATTTCTCGATGGCTACTGCTGTGTACCAGTTTGAGCCCGAATTTTCTGCAGAAGAATTGGCAGAAATAGAGAAAGCCAAAGAGTCTATTGAAAGTATTAGCGATGGCGATAGGAACAATAAGGAAAATTGGTGCAAATGTGACGAATGTTCAGTTATGCCCACAGTCGCCGAATGTATTTGTTGTGCGAAAATACCGGCTGTGAGAAGTATGTTTGAAGACAACGTGTGCATTACGGACCACCAAATATTTGATAACTTAATTTTGATTTCATACTAATTGCAACTGAAATAAGTAAAAAGAAATCGTATTCTATCGAACCAGTACCAAACAATTTATGGCGGCATTTAGCGTACCGACAGTTTGTGTATTGGATTAACTCAAAAAAAGAGAGAGAGAGATAGATAATGGTCTTTATTGAAGGCGGGATTAAGGCCAGCAAGGCCTTTTCTACCATGCAACCTTTTAGCAATACATTTTGATAAATGCAGACCATACAATAATAGTTATAATACAAGGATTAGATTAGGAACATCAAAATCGAAGTCAAAACATCAAAATACACAGTACAAAATACAAAGTCATAATGAAAGAAATTAATTGCAATTAACATCAATATACACAATAAAAAAATACGAATTCACAATTGAAGAAATTAATTGCAATTAAGGATAGAGTGAGAGAGTGAGAGAGAGAGAGAGAGAGAGAGAGAAGCATAACTTGGTTACAAAGTTCTATTGTGGTACCACTTAAGTAATTTAGCTTTGAAGGATATGTAATTGTCAGCATGAATCTGGGCATTCCGGATGTGTGACGGAATGGCATTCCATTTTCTTATAACACTTATGATAACCCAGATGTTTTGTGCCTTTAAACCACAAACAATAACAATAATAATAATATTCATCATATGAATTGCTTGAGCAATTGTGGAAGGAGAGGCATGTAAGTAAAGTTGAAGGTCATCAGCGTACAAATGGTGGTAACAGTAAGTAAGCGCAGAAGAAACGTCATTAATGTATAATGAAAAAAGTAATGGACCAAGTACACTGCCCTGAGGAACACCAGCATTAACAGGCATCCAATTTGATTTGTTATTACCAGAAATGATACTCTGCTCTCGGCCGCGGAGGTATGAATTCATCCACTGGAGGGAAGAATGGGAAAAATTCATGAATTCAAGTTTAGCTAGGAGAATATCGGTGTCGACTGAATCAAAAGCTTTGCTAAAGTCTAGCAAAGACAAAAGAGTGAGTTTTCGTTCATCCATGTTAACCTTTATGTCATCAGTAATTTTTATTAAAGCTGTGCAGGTACTATGTGCATTTCTAAAACCAGATTGAAATTTGTCTAAAATGCCATATGTGCTGAGATATTTAGATATTTGTGTGTGGACTATGTATTCTAGAGCCTTCGACAAGGCCGGTAACAAGCTAATTGGCCGGTAGGCGGTATTGGCGGTAGGTTTGCGTGCTTTGTTGATCCCGAGAGCTATGCCGGCGGAAGCGTATGCTTCTGGTAGGGCCACCCTAGCCGGACTGGTCGAGGAGGAGAAGTCAGACGAAGTGCAGTCCACACCCCAATCCCCTTTCCACCCCACTGTCCCATTGCATATTTCTCCTCCCACTTGGCCCTGCCCTCCCTTGCTGGACTCCCGTATGACGACTCACGCGACGTACAATGGATCTGATTCGGATGTGGCTTTATTCTTCATTATCATCTTTCTCATCTTCATTATCACCCGCTCATCGTCTCGATTAGCCATCGTTGCATAAATATGAGACGTAAAGCCCCATTAATCAATCAATCAATCAATCAATTTTGGCAGAGGCCGGATTAGGGCCTGTTTCCAAATAGTGGGTACGAGTGATTTGCAAGCGAGTTATTAAAAATATAAGCTATAGGTTCAATTACAATAGGGCATAGTTTAAGCAAATGTTTTAATAAGGTAATGGAAAGGAGATCAACACCTTGGGCATTAGAGGTAATACGGCGTATTGCCTGTAGAGCTAACTGCGGCGTGACATTTGTAAAATAAAACTGTTCATGACATGGTTTCTTTGAACTTCTAATTTGTTGTATAAATCCATTTTTTGCCTTAAGGTCAGGAACTTGGGGAAGCGAAGTGAAGTGGGTGTTGAGGGTATCAAGAGGTATATCAATGGGCGTGTCCTCAGTCTTTTGCTTGCCAATACCCATACACGAGAGACTTCGCCACATTCTTTTTATTGGTAGTTTAGGATCCAATAAGTTGTACGTATAGCGTCTTTTTGCTGTCCTTATACACTGATTAGTTTTATTTCTAAGTTTTCTGTAATCGTCAATGCTGTCTGTGCTTGGATTAGTTTTAAATTTACGGAAAGCTGCGTCTCGTCTCGCCATGAGTTGTGTTATTTCAGGCGACATCCACGGGGATGGCGGCTTTGTTACGCGCTTTTTTTGTGAGGGGTGCATGTTTGTCATAGAGTTGGGTAACTAATGAATTGAATTCACTAATTTTCTCATCAATAGTCGGACAGTGAAACAAATTGTACCACGGCAGAGAAACACAGTCATCAATAAATACATCGGGATCAATTGACTTAATATTCCGTTGAACAATAAACTTTGGTATGTGTTTTGGAACCCGTATGGAGTACTGGATATAAATAAGGTCATGCGCCAAAAAGCCTGGGGCTGAAAGTTGACCATGATTGACCACTCTTCCAGGGCTAGATGTCATGATCAAATCAATCCAAGTGTTAGATGTAGACGTATGATGTGTTGGTTCAAGAGGAAGTATTGACAAGTTGCAGGATTCGAAAATTGCAAGTAGTTGTTTTGTGTCAGTGTTATTAGGTAATTGAAGGTTGGTGTTAAAGTCACCCATCACAATCACATGCTCATAGTGAGAAATGAATTGTAGGATTGAAGATTCAAACTCAGTTAAAAATCCTATTTTTGGTGGACGATATAGCACTGACAAAAGAACCGATTGATTGGAAACTTTAATTTCAAAAATTCTGAATTCTGGCCGGGAACAATATACATGAGGCGATTGAAAAAGAATCTTACTTTTAACATCATCGCGAATGAAAGCACAGACACCCCCTCCCCGACGTTTTACACGGTCATTTCGTATTAGGTGATATCCGTTCAGCTTCACTAAATTAGAATTTAGAGATGGTTTCAGCCATGACTCGCTGATTAAAATCACGTGCACTTTGTTTACGTCTATTATAGCCTCAAGTTCAAGGAAATGGGACATAATAGACGAAGCGTTAACGTGAATGACATTAAGAGCCCTTGGGTGGTCTTTAAGGCGTTGTTGTAGCAAGCAACCAGTTGAAAGATGAATCTGAGTAGGCGAGGGGGGTGGAGAAGGACTATGACAGTAATAAGGCAAGGTTGTAAAAATATTTGAGTGATTAGGGGTTGAAGGTGGTGTGACCGAGATGCCCAGAGAGAGAGAGAGAGAGAGAGAGAGACAGAGAGAGAGACAGAGAGAGAGAGACAGAGACAGAGACAGAGACAGAGAGAGAGAGAGAGAGAGAGAGAGAGAGAGAGAGAGAGAGAGATAGATAGATAGATAGATAGATGGTCTTTATTGAAGGCGGGATTAAGGCCAGTTGGGCCTTCTCTTACATCCAACCTACTTATACGCTAACAAAATCAACGTCTCATTCATCCATCCCATTCACTCTATTTATTTTCCATTGACATTATTAAGGGAAGCATGGTCACATTACAACTACCAACGAGTACATTCTGCCATAATTGGTATTTAAAATAAGTGTTAATTTTTATTAAAATAGTGATTGTGAGTTTTTAATCGAAATAACCCTAAATTGTCATGATAAACATCCCTTATCTCTGCAGGTAGAGCATTCCAGGTGCGTATAGCATGTATCGTGAAGGAATTATCTAAAATATTAGTTCTGTGGATAGGAAAAGCTAGTATAGTGCCGGATCTTGATCTGGTGTTGAAAGAGTGATTTGAATGAGATAATGGAAGTTTGACGCGAGATAACTAGGTGAAGAAGTAGAGAGAATACGGTGGGTAAGACAAACAGAATGAAGGTTACGACGGTCTTTTAAGCGGATCCAGGATAACTGTTTGAAGCCAGGAGTAATGTGGTCATATTTTCTTATTCCTAAGATAAACCTAACGCATGAGAGAGAGAGAGAGAGATGAGAGAGAGAGAGAGAGACTCACGTTGCAAGCAGCGCCCTGCTCTGGTCCAAGTATCCCCGTGTGCGTGTGTATGAGAGAGAGAGAGAGCGAGAGAGAGAGAGAGAGAGAGAGAGAGAGAGAGAGAGAGAGAGGAGAGAGAGACTCACGTTACAAGCAGCGCCCTGCTCTGAGCCAAGTATCCCCGTGTGCGTGTGCGTGTGAGAGAGAGAGAGAGAGAGAGAGAGAGACTCACGTTGCAAGCAGCGCCCTGCTCTGAGCCAAGTATCCCCGTGTGCGTGTGCGTGTGAGAGAGAGAGAGAGAGAGAGAGAGAGACTCACGTTGCAAGCAGCGCCCTGCTCTGAGCCAAGTATCCCCGTGTGCGTGTGCGTGTGAGAGAGAGAGAGAGAGAGAGACAGAGACGGACTCACGTTGCAAGCAGCGCCCTGCTCTGAGCCAGTTATTCCCGTGTGTGTGTGTGTGTGTGTGTGTGTGTGTGTGAGAGAGAGAGAGAGAGAGAGAGAGAGAGAGAGAGAGAGAGAGAGAGAGAGAGAGACTCACGTTGCAAGCAGCGCCTTGCCTGAGCCAGTTATCCCCGTGTGTGTGTGTGTGTGAGAGAGAGAGAGAGAGAGAGAGAGAGAGAGAGAGAGAGAGAGAGAGAGAGAGAGAGAGAGAGAGAGAGAGAGAGAGAGACTCACGTTGCAAGCAGCGCCCTGCTCTGAGCCAGTTATCCCCGTGTGTGTGTGTGTGTGTGTGAGAGAGAGAGAGAGAGAGAGAGAGAGAGAGAGAGAGAGAGAGAGAGAGAGAGAGACTCACGTTGCAAGCAGCGCCCTGCTCTGAGCCAGTTATCCCCGTGTGCGTGTGTGAGAGAGAGAGAGAGAGAGAGAGAGAGAGAGAGAGAGAGAGAGAGAGAGAGAGAGAGAGAGAGAGAGAGAGAGAGATAGATAGATAGATAATGGTCTTTATTGAAGGCGGGATTAAGGCCAGCTAGGCCTTATCTTCCATCCAACCTTTTAACAAATAATACATTTTGATACAGACAATAAACAATAGACAGTAGTACAATAATAATTATCTATTCAATACATATACTAAAATACAAACTCATAATGAAAAACAAAAAATTAATTGCAAATAAGGTTAACCATTCATTCGAAAACTACATAAGAGTTTAATTTGAAGTTAGCGTTAACATATTAAAATATAATAATAACGCAGTAATTATTTAATCAGTGTCTACGATCATTCATACATAGCAATTTAACAAAAGAAACAAACAAAACAAAAAAACAGGAAAACAGGAAACAGGCTTATCATTCATGCACACCCCATTCATACGGCAACAAGAAAGTTTTACGAAATTTTAGACAATAATATATAGATAGCTATTTGGTGGATTTGGTTTTTACGTTATTATAGCTATATTTCGGCCTTGTGATGACATTGCTCGAAATATAGATTGTGAGTTTTACTCTTGAAAATGTAAAAATTATTGATGTGCACATCCCTGATCTCTGAAGGAAGGGCATTCCAAGTTCTAATGGCGTTGATTGTAAATGAGTTGTCAAGTAAAGTTGTCCTGTGTAATGGAAAAGTAAGTTGTGTGCCTGATCTCGACCTTGTGTTAAAGAGATGGTTTGAGTGGAGGTATTGAAAATTGTCAGTAAGGTATGCGGGTAAAGAAGTGGATCGTATTCGGTGAACCATACAGACTGAGTGAAGGTTACGTCTTTCGTTCAGACGGAGCCATGAAAGATGTTTGAAACCAGGGGTGATATGATCGGATTTCTTGATTCCTAAAATAAAACGTATACATGAATTTTGAGCCCTCTGTAAGCGGATTGCCAAGTCTTCGGTCAAGTCATTATAAACAACGTCACAGTAGTCAAAATGTGGGAGTATGAGGCATTGGACAAGCATTGTCTTCAGTTTGGTAGGTAAAAAGTTTTTAAGTCTGTTGAGTGAGTGTAATGCTGCGGAAGTCTTTTGGCACATGTGTTGAATGTGGTCTGACCAAGAGAGGTTGTCCGTCATGTAGAGTCCCAAGTTTTTAACAGTTTTTTGTAAGGGTATGACGACGCCATTTAAAGTGACGCGTTGCAGTGCTGTATAATCTAGTTTTTTAAGTAATTTGTGATAGCCGAAGATGATTGTTTGTGATTTATTTGGATTTACACTCAAAAAATTCTCAGCAGCCCAGTTTGAAAGACCTTTTAAGTCCTCGTTCATCAAGAATATTGCATGGTTAATTGATGAAGGCGAGGCGCGTAGATAGATTTGTAGGTCGTCGGCGTATAAGTGATAACTGCAATGGGTAAGAGAAGATGAAATGTCATTTATATAAATAGAAAATAATAAGGGCCCAAGTACACTGCCTTGCGGTACCCCAGCATTTACCGCCAGCCACGATGATTGGTTGTCACCTGATATTGTGCATTGCTGTCTACCACGGAGATAAGAATTCATCCACTCAAGTGTTGAGTCAGAAAAATGCATAGATTTAAGTTTACTGAGTAATATGTCAAAGTCAACGTTGTCAAATGCTTTGCTAAAATCGAGTAGTGTCAAAAGTGTGAGTTGTCGGTTGTCCATGTTTGTCCTAATGTCATCTGTAACTTTAATTAATGCTGTGCATGTGCTATGATTAGTTCTGAAACCGGATTGATGCTTATCTAATAAGTCATTATCTTTCAGATATTGAGACATTTGTTTATGAACGATGAATTCTAGAGCTTTTGAAAGAGCGGGAAGAATGCTTATGGGTCGATAATCGCTGGCTGAGTCTGGCTTAGTATTTTTTGGTAGAGGGCGAACAAGTGAATGCTTCCACGTGGTTGGATATTGTTGAGTTGTCAAAGAGAAGTTGAAGAGGTAAGTTATTGGCTCGATTAGAATAGGCGAAAGTTGTATCATGTGTTGAATGAGCTTTATCGAGATAAGGTCAACTCCTTGAGCACTCGTTTTTATTCGTCTGATCGCGTGAAGGGTGAACTTTGGTGTTACATGAGAAAAATAAAATTTGCCGGAGGTTGGATATAGTTAGCTTTTAGATGTTCCAAATTTGTGTTTTTGTGTGTGGGGTTTGCATTTTGAGAAAGCGTTGTAAAGTGAGTGTTTAGGGTGTCAAGAGGTATTTCTATTGGCGTGTCATCTGTTTTTTGTTTTCCTATACCCATTTGCGTGAGGTGTTGCCACATTTTTCGTGCCGGTATTTTTGGGTCTAGTAAATTATAAGTATGTCGTCTTTTTTCTGTCCGTATAATTTGGTTTGTTTTGTTTCGAAGTCCTCTGTATTTTTCTTTATTTTCATTAGTAGGGTTTGTTTTATATTGATTGAACGCCCCATCTCTCCTGGCCATGAGATCTTTTATTTGAACTGTCATCCACGGGGAGGGCGGTTTAGTCACTCTCACCGTTCTCAAGGGTGCATGTTTGTCGTATAGGTCTAACACTAGACGGTTAAATTCGGATAGTTTGTCATCAAGTGTCGGGAGATTTTCGAGGTTGGACCAGGGTAGCGAAATAGAATCTTTCTTAAATTGTGCAGGATCAATTAATTTAATGTTGCGTCTAGTTATTAGTTTTTGTTTTTGCTTCGGTACGCGGATCGAGTATTGGAGGTAAACTAGGTCGTGCGCAGAGATTCCTGGTACAGACAGCTGACCGTGATTAAGGACTCTAGCAACATTTGATGTCATCATCAAGTCAATCCAGGTGTGCGATGAACTAGTGTGATGGGTGGGCTGTAATGGAAGTACTGCTAAGTTGCAGGATTCAAAAATAGTATTAAGTTGCTTTGTGTCCGTCTGATTAGTTGATAATAAATTAGTGTTAAAATCGCCCATGACTATAACATGTTCATAGTGTGGAATGTAGGTTAAAAGAGAGGTCTCGAATTCAGTTAGAAAGCCAATTTTTGGGGGTCGGTAGACGACCGCTAGGAGAACTGACTGATTAGAGATTTTAATTTCGAATAAAATGTACTCTGGCCTAGAGGAATACGCACTTGGAGATTTACATAAAACTTTACTTTTTAGGTCCTTGCGAATATACGCGCACACACCACCCCCTCGGCGTTTTGTCCGATCATTTCTAACAAGACGGTATCCGTCTATTTCTACTAAACTCGAGTTTAATGATGGTTTCAACCACGACTCACTGATGAGAATGACGTGTACTTTATTTTCGTCAAAAATGGTTTGAAGTTCAAGGCAATGAGACATGACAGATGAGGCATTTAGGTGAACGACCTGTAGCGCGCGAGGATGTCCGATGAGTTCGTTCTTTAGAATATTTGCAGTTGAGGGATGGTTCGTCGGAGAGAGGGGGGGTGAGAGACAGGAGTCATTGAAAACATCTGGGAGTGCTGAGAGGGCTGTCGTAAAGTCGGTCAGGGTGGGTGTGGTGGGGGGTCCACTTGGAATGCCCATGTTTGCCAATTTAGCTTTTTGAGCCATTTATGCAGAATAACACTAGACATAATTTTAGGGGATGCACAAAACAATAACGATATCATTTACAAGGTAATGAAAGTTTTCAAACTCACCATATGAACTGTCGTATTCTTTCTTGTTTACACTCACATACACACAATCACGCACAAGCCACACGATTAAGAGTAACACTGTTAAAATATAAATAAACACAAAAACTAACACTAACACTAAAATACAAATTAATGACAACACATGAACTCTTTCGTCCATGACGTGGAAACTTCCGTGTATCCAAATGGGGATCTTTTGACAACATTGCCAACATGCGGATGTTTAGGCAGGGGGCAGATAGTTTTTAAGTTGTGCCATATCGCGTTCACAGCTGATGTAGGCTCGGCGATTGTTTGGGCCCAGAACAATAATTTGACCATCCTGGGTCCATACATTGCGAATTCCGACGATGCCCTTCACTTCGCTGAGCAGTTTTGCTCGAACTCGCGTGAGCGACTCCGTCAGCAAGAAGCCGGTCTTCGCGAGGTGCCGTTTCCGCCCCCACATTTCAGCCCTGACGTAATATCGGACCAATTTGACAATGATTGGCCTCGGGCGGCCCGCCGCAACCACCTGCGCCGTGTTGTGTCTGGCAGGCCCGAGGCGATGACATCGGTCGAGGTCCTCCACACGTAGCTGGACGTTCAGTTTGCTGTGCGCAAACCGTAAGACCGTGTCTACAATGTCCTCGCCAGGGGCCTCCGGCACGCCGTGAAGTAAGATACAGTTTCGCCGACTATACTGCTCGGCGGCGTCGATCATGTCCTTCTGTTCCACTGTCACGTCCCTTATGTCCTCGATGTCCATGCGCAAGGCGTCCAGATCTTTGGCGACCCCTTCCTTCACAGCGGCGATCTGGGTCTCCAACTTGGTCTGAAGTTCGCGGATAGCGGCGGAGACGTGGGTATCGGTAACGTGAGAAAGGCCGGCACCTTCTTTCATTGACTTCTTGAACGTCTCATGCATTTGCGCCAGTTGTGCAGTGGTTGAGGCTTGCAGTTCGTCTAGGCGCTTCGTTATGGCTCCGTCCAATGAAATGCAGTACGCAGACAACTCCTTCACGTTTTTGGGGGCTTTTAGGGTTGCAGGGTCGGTACTCGTCGCGCTGGCAGAAGACATCTTGACGCGTGTGAAAAAAGCTCCAGCTCCAAAATGAGATCGGTCAAGTAGTTCGATAATTTGTAAGATTTACGTCTGTTTGTGAACCAAGAATTGGTTTCGCTACTTGTTTTATAAGTTATAAGTTATTCGCGGGTTTTGGAAGTACTGGTAGTTTAGAAAACTGGTGGTAGGTGGCAGCACAATTGTTGTTCGTGTGTTTTATGGAGGTGGAGAGTTTTTGAACTAAAAGCACACACGCGCCATCTTGACAATGTTTGCACACGACAGGTAACGTAAAATATGGTGAATATAGTAATTATCGAGGCTGACACTAACACAATCCACAACAAACGCAATGCGGCAGATGGATAAATATGTACGGCACAACTTGATTATATGGAAAAGGATATTTGATGTGAAGATAGGCCGATATTTAGAGTTTCCCCGGACACACAAAATACACGCTGCTACTCACTTGCCGCCATGACACCCATGACAGAGAGAGAGAGAGAGAGAGAGACTCACGTTACAAGCAGCGCCCTGCTCTGAGCCAAGTATCCCCGTGTGCGTGTGTGAGAGAGAGAGAGAGAGAGAGAGAGAGAGAGAGAGAGAGAGAGAGAGAGAGAGAGAGAGAGAGAGAGAGAGAGAGGGAGAGAGAGAGACTCACGTTGCAAGCAGCGCCCTGCTCTGAGCCAAGTATCCCCGTGTGCGTGTGTGTGAGAGAGAGAGAGAGAGAGAGAGAGAGAGAGAGAGAGAGAGAGAGAGAGCGAGAGAGAGAGAGAGAGAGAGGGAGAGAGAGAGACTCACGTTACAAGCAGCGCCCTGCTCTGAGCCGGGAATCCCCGCGCAGATCAGCGTCTCCATCTTCTCATCCGACTCGAACGTGAAGCGACAACTCGTCTTGTTCAAGTGTCTCACGTGGCTCACCTTCAGATCGTCCGACGTTGCCAAGCCCTGCAAACAATGTCATGATCAACAGATTGCAAGGAGCGACGTTGCCACGTCCTGCAAACAATGTCATAAGGTTCATAAAAAATGGCAAAAAAGTGACACGCAAACCTGCCCACAAGGATATAGTAGCAATCCTTGGGCAGATTAAGTTCAGTAGACGTTTTTCAGACTTGATCTAGAACCCTTAAATAGAATTAATCACGGCCCTCTAGATCTTCAATGACACCAAAGCACAATAGTGAAAAATATGCCTTGACATAACATTTCAAAACTAGTGGTTATTGTTGAGCATTGTTTCGTTGATGTATCAAGGACCCTTAGATAGAGTTTATCACGGCCCTCTAAATCAATTTTCGTCTCTTGGCTATGGGGCTTTGCACTGCGACATTTTTCCACTCGCAGCGCCAGCACCGACCCGGCCCTCAGACAAGGTCTACTTGATCTCCGCATAACTTAGCCATGAAAGAAGGGCTGATTTACCCATCCAGTAGGCTCTGGACTTGAGCTCGAACTATGGTGGCGCTACTATTATTCCAATGTATTTGGCATAATGCTGCCATGACAGCCTGCTGGATGGGTCAAGTAGACCTTGTCCGCGCTGATTTACCCATCCAGCAGGCCATGGATTTGGGCTTGGACGGTGGTGGCGCATTCTACGTCCAGCTTTGCGTGCAAAGCCCAATTGACTGTATCCACAAGTGTTCTGACCATGCAAATAATGAGTAATGACCCACTCACCCCCTGTTGCCACCCGCTCACTGTGCAGGCTGTCTCCAAGGGCGCTGGGCTGTCCCTCACTGGGACAGGCAGGACAGCCGAGGACTCAACGAACGCTGGGCTGACCTGGGGAACAACAACATCCTTGATAAGAAATTACTGTTCATAGATGGATCATAGCTACATTTGATTTGTTTAACTTTTTTATAGAGAAAGATGGTGGGAGGACAGGAAAAGATGGAGAGATTTGGTGGAACGGCAAGAAAAATTCATTCACGAAGAGAAAAGTTGAAGAAAATGATGTGTCGAGCTTGGCATGTCGATACTGATTCCTGGGATATCCAAGATTAATGGTGGAAACACCCCTTACTTAACTAAATGATGTTGGAATAAAGAGTCGCGGTATATATTTTTTATTTCTGGATCTAGTCTATATCTGCAACAGACCCGAGGTCTTACTAGTGCAAATTTAATATGCTATACACGATGATTGGTGAATGATGATGAGGAAGGGAGGAGGGGAAGCCTGGTACCGGCATGTAGCCTACTCCTGTCGAAATGTTTCCAAGGGGACCATCGGCTTTACGTCCCATCCGAAAGGACGGTGCAACTTTGATCAGTCATATAGGTTCCTCCACCAACCTGGAGCGGTTACACAAGCTTTCGAACCCTCCAAACTGCTCTTATCAATGGTAACTAATGTTTCGGAGAAGAGCAGTTCCCACTCTCCCTCCTGGTCTAGCCCAATGTTGCTTAACATCGGTGTTAGTATGAAAACCGGCTAAGTAATTACGTTTAATGCGTTGGCTCTATTAAATTTCTTCTAATTTCCTAACATCAAATATTATTGTGGAACGGAGTGATCATTTATTTTGACGTATTGGAGGCAGAAAGAATAAGAAAGCCTAGGTGGAAAAGAAAAATAGAAGAAGCACGGAAATATTGGCATAGATGCAGCAGGTAACCAAGAATAACTTATACGTAGTAATAAGGTTGTCCATATTTAAAAGTGAAGAACCTGGACAGAGCAGTTATCAGACCACACTTTAAGGCGTGGGCTGAGTGAGGTCTGGGACAGAGCCCCAATCGCCGTAAACGAAACATTGTTGCCCTATTTTTATCCCCAAGTCAGCATTTACAGTGATCTGTGAAAGCAAGTAGGTTAATTTTGGGTGATCCAAAGTTAAATGTAAATGTATTTTATATGATCCCCATTCTATGAATCGGTATATTTACAAAAACGGGACAAAACAGCGTCTCCGTGAAGAGTTGTGGGGACACTGGGACAGGTCCCTTCAAAACGGGACAGGTACCTTAAAAATGGGACAGGTGCCTTAAAAATAGGACTGTCCTGTTAGAAGGGGGACGAATGGTTTCAACTTGATATGGATATGTAGAATTTGAAATAATGACGGAAGAGACGAAGAGATACGATTGATAAACATAAAATCAGTAGGCTTGTGACGTCATACAAGATGGAGGCTGTTAGTTTGACTTGTTACCAAGATATGTAACTGATGGAGGTCTGAGGACCTATGCTCGTTCCTCGATGCTCGCCATATTGTATGACAGGGGCGGACTGGGATGAAAAGGCCCGGGATGCTGGGTTTCGGGGGGGCCCGCACGAGGTAGCGTGGGGCAGCTGGGGTCTGGGGCAAAGCCCCAGCCGCCGGAGGCAAATACGCCGAATTCGGTACTGTAATAAATTCGGTCGGAAGAAACAAAAAACCTGCCCAGGGACTGCCACCTTATCGTGGTGGGCAGGTTTGCGTGCTTTGTTGATCCCGAGAGCTATGCCGGCGGAAGCGTATGCTTCTAGTAGGGCCACCCAAGCCGGACTGGTCGAGGAGGAGAAGTCAGACGAAGTGCAGTCCCCACCCCAATCCCCTTTCCCCCCACTGTCCCATTGAATATTTCTCCTACCACTTGGCCCTGCCCTCCCTTGCTGGACTCCCGTATGACGACTCACGCGACGTACAATGGATCTGATTCGGATGTGGCTTTATTCTTCATTATCATCTTTCTCATCTTCATTATCACCCGCTCATCGTCTCGATTAGCCATCGTTGCATAAATATGAGACGTTAAGCCCCATTAATCAATCAATCAAGAAACAAAAAAGTTTTTGGGGTGCATTGAATTTTATGGCTTAAAATGCGATTTTAGGGCGAGATTAACAGAGGCCACCCTACCAGTAGTACTACCGGGCGCGTTTTTCAAATTTTAAGAAAACGATACTTGAGGTAGGCCTACGGCTTTAAGTTTTATTGACAAGTACTAAATATTTTAATTTGCAAAATGCAAGCGTGCAATATACAGAATATCAGCAATATACAGAGAAGAATTTACATCATAGGAACTTTCTGGCGGCAGCCCGGGATGCGATCGCATCCCGGCATCCCTAGCCAGTCCGCGTCTGTTGTATGATTGCCTGTTTGTTTAAATTTTAACATGTGTGTGTTTTTAATGTGTTATACATCACCTGGCGTATGTCATTGATATTGATGGCTATAAAAAGAAAGTACGCGAGTATCTGTACACCCATTGGACATAAAGAAGTCATTTTAGCATTGAAAATAATAATTTCTAAGTATACAATATGGTGACGTTCCGAGAATAATCCATTGTTGAAATCTCAAAAGAGAATCAGTTTTGGTACGTCCATATTATAGCAGTGAGTTCTTGTTTGACACAGATGTCATGTCGTACCTTGATCAATGCTATGTCGTGAAGGCGCGACCACAGGTCGAACTCATCATGTTTGTAAACCTGCAGAGCGTCGTGAAGCGTGATATCCGAGGCGTTGTCGTTCCTGAGATGTCCGGCTGCCAGGCGGACGAGCCCATGTCCATTCTCGGCACTGCAACGAACGGTAAACCAATCACATCAATCATTTTGCCTCTCCCACACCGTGATACCTTTTACAAGGCATCATAAATACACAATTTTTCTTTTACAATTTTTGCCAATTTTTTTTAGAGAATTTTTCTAGAGGGCCGTTATTACTTCTATCTCTGCGTCCTCGATAGATCAATGACAACAATGCTCAACAATAACAACTAGTTTTCGAATGTTATCTTAAGGTGTATATTTCACTGTTGTGCATTGTTGTTATTGCAGATTTAGAGGGCCGTCATTAATTCTATCTAAGGGGCCTAGATCAATTCTGGAAATTATTATTATTATTACAAATTATTATATAAATTTGATACATAATGCAGCAAGACAAAGGGAAGAAGATATAATATGGGGAAAGCGCAAAAAAATACTAGATATCCTAGCAAACAATAACTTAAACATCGAGAAGCATTAATTTTGAGAATAGGAAGAAATGTATATAAAGTCAACATATTATTGTGTTGCAGCATTGGGGTGAATCAAGGAAAACATCATCTTCGCTTTCAGCTGCGTCATAGGAACCAGCATGTCAGTAGTGAAACCCGAATTCCTGCTCTCCCGATTTTGTGCAACCCTAATTGTAGCCTGGCACTCGCAGCCCAACAGATGAATGGAATGACAGCTTCCCTAATTGGTAGCATTATTACAATATTTAAAATGACAGTAGATTTTATTTTCAGTATTATATAAATATCAAATTTGGAATGGAAGCACTACTGCGGAAACTGGACCAGTTCTTTAGAGAAAACCACGGCCGTTTGAACAGGGTTGATTCCAAGATGCTGTATTAGGATTTTCTATCATACACGATAAGCCATAATATTGCTTGTCAAGAATGTCGAGTGGACGAAACGCGCGTGGTCACAGTAATGGAATCTATAGGGGTCAGTAAAACCCCACCCTTGCAGTGGTAAAGTCTGTCCGCTCATCGTAGCAACGAAATGTTTAGAGCTAATTGCCCATACCATGTTTGTGTATTGAATCATTATAATCGGCTTGTTAACCAAAATTTACTAGAAAAACATGGTTGCCAATTTTATAATAACGGCAGTCGAAAAAATGTCTTCCTTTAAAAGAAAAAAGAATTGCAAGGAAATGACAACAGCGCGCTACCTGTTGGCCCTTTAACCCCCATTTCACGGTCTATTACACAAACAATGGTAATTAGCTCTAACTCTTTCGTTTCTAAAGCCACTCCACAGCAACTTTGGGGCTGGTGACGTCACGGATGGGCCTGTCGGAGCCAATCAGCGTGCGGCTTCCACCAATATTCACATTTGGGCCAAGCCTCAATCATTTGTGACATTCCCGACCCCAAAGTTACTTTGGAGCGACCATAGTATGAGCGGACAGACTCTATTTACCAATTCTAACGCGGACTCCTGAAGTGAGATTAAGTGTTGACTCACTTGTTTACGCATGTGATGGTAGTCAGCACCCACTCAGGGTTGATGAGGGCACCGGCACACACAAAGATGGTTCTGTTCTCGTGGAAGACAGCTGACTCGTATGTCTGCCATATGGACACCTGGTAGGGGGCGTCGCCTAGCGCTGCCACGTCATTGGTCGGCTGGGTAGTGGTGGGCGGGGCCTGGTCGGCTGGCGTGCCTGGAACACAGTGAGGTGTATGTCTGCCATATGGACACCTGGTAGGGGGCGTCGCCCAGGGCTGCCACGTCATTGGTCGGCTGGGAAGTGGTGGGCGGGGCCTGGTCGGCTCGCGTGCCTGCAACACAGTGAGGTGTATGTCTGCCATATGGACACCTGGTAGGGGGCGTCGCCTAGCGCTGCCACGTCATTGGTCGGATGGGTAGTGGTGGGCGGGGCCTGGTCGGCTGGCGTGCCTGGAACACAGTGAGGTGTATGTCTGCCATATGGACACCTGGTAGGGGGCGTCGCCTAGTGCTGCCACGTCATTGGTCTAATGGGTAGTGGTGGGCGGGGCCTGGTCGGCTGGCGTGCCTGGAAAACAGTGAGGTGTATGTCTGCCATATGGACACCTGGTAGGGGGCGTCGCCCAGCGCTGCCACGTCATTGGTCGGCTGGGTAGTGGTGGGCGGGGCCTGGTCGGCTGGCGTGCCTGGAACACAGTGAGGTGTATGTCTGCCATATGGACACCAGGTAGGGGGCGTCACCTAGGGCTGCCACGTCATTGGTTGGCTGGGTAGTGGTGGGCGGGGCCTGGTCGGCTGGCGTGCCTGGAACACAGTGAGGTGTATGTCTGCCATATGGACACCTGGTAGGGGGCGTCGCCTAGCGCTGCCACGTCATTGGTCGGCTGGGTAGTGGTGGGCGGGGCCTGGTCGGCTGGCGTGCCTGCAACACAGTGAGGTGTATGTCTGCCATATGGACACCTGGTAGGGGGCGTCGCCTAGCGCTGCCACGTCATTGGTCGGCTGGGTAGTGGTGGGCGGGGCCTGGTCGGCTGGCGTGCCTGGAACACAGTGAGGTGTATGTCTGCCATATGGACACCTGGTAGGGGGCGTCGCCCAGCGCTGCCACGTCATTGGTCGGCTGGGTAGTGGTGGGCGGGGCCTGGTCGGCTGGCGTGCCTGGAACACAGTGAGGTGTATGTCTGCCATATGGACACCTGGTAGGGGGCGTCGCCTAGGGCTGCCACGTCATTGGTCGGCTGGGTAGTGGTGGGCGGGGCCTGGTCGGCTGGCGTGCCTGGAACACAGTGAGGTGTATGTCTGCCATATGGACACCTGGTAGGGGGCGTCACCTAGGGCTGCCACGTCATTGGTTGGCTGGGTAGTGGTGGGCGGGGCCTGGTCGGCTGGCGTGCCTGGAACACAGTGAGGTGTATGTCTGCCATATGGACACCTGGTAGGGGGCGTCACCTAGGGCTGCCACGTCATTGGTCGGCTGGGTAGTGGTGGGCGGGGCCTGGTCGGCTGGCGTGCCTGGAACACAGTGAGGTGTATGTCTGCCATAAGGACACCTAGTAGGGGGCGTCGCCTAGCGCTGCCACGTCATTGGTCGGCTGGGTAGTGGTGGGCGGGGCCTGGTCGGCTGGCGTGCCTGGAACACAGTGAGGTGTATGTCTGCCATATGGACACCTGGTAGGGGGCGTCGCCTAGCGCTGCCACGTCATTGGTCGGCTGGGTAGTGGTGGGCGGGGCCTGGTCGGCTCGCGTGCCTGGAACACAGTGAGGTGTATGTCTGCCATATGGACACCTGGTAGGGGGCGTCGCCCAGCGCTGCCACGTCATTGGTCGGCTGGGTAGTGGTGGGCGGGGCCTGGTCGGCTGGCGTGCCTGGAACACAATGAGGTGTATGTCTGCCATATGGACACCTGGTAGGGGGCGTCGCCTAGGGCTGCCACGTCATTGGTCGGCTGGGTAGTGGTGGGCGGGGCCTGGTCGGCTGGCGTGCCTGGAACACAGTGAGGTGTATGTCTGCCATATGGACACCTGGTAGGGGGCGTCGCCTAGGGCTGCCACGTCATTGGTCGGCTGGGTAGTGGTGGGCGGGGCCTGGTCGGCTGGCTTGCCTGGAACACAGTGAGGTGTATGTCTGCCATATGGACACCTGGTAGGGGGCGTCGCCCAGCGCTGCCACGTCATTGGTCGGCTGGGTAGTGGTGGGCGGGGCCTGGTCGGCTGGCGTGCCTGGAACACAGTGAGGTGTATGTCTGCCATATGGACACCAGGTAGGGGGCGTCACCTAGGGCTGCCACGTCATTGGTTGGCTGGGTAGTGGTGGGCGGGGCCTGGTCGGCTGGCGTGCCTGGAACACAGTGAGGTGTATGTCTGCCATATGGACACCTGGTAGGGGGCGTCGCCTAGCGCTGCCACGTCATTGGTCGGCTGGGTAGTGGTGGGCGGGGCCTGGTCGGCTGGCGTGCCTGCAACACAGTGAGGTGTATGTCTGCCATATGGACACCTGGTAGGGGGCGTCGCCTAGCGCTGCCACGTCATTGGTCGGCTGGGTAGTGGTGGGCGGGGCCTGGTCGGCTGGCGTGCCTGGAACACAGTGAGGTGTATGTCTGCCATATGGACACCTGGTAGGGGGCGTCGCCCAGCGCTGCCACGTCATTGGTCGGCTGGGTAGTGGTGGGCGGGGCCTGGTCGGCTGGCGTGCCTGGAACACAGTGAGGTGTATGTCTGCCATATGGACACCTGGTAGGGGGCGTCGCCTAGGGCTGCCACGTCATTGGTCGGCTGGGTAGTGGTGGGCGGGGCCTGGTCGGCTGGCGTGCCTGGAACACAGTGAGGTGTATGTCTGCCATATGGACACCTGGTAGGGGGCGTCACCTAGGGCTGCCACGTCATTGGTTGGCTGGGTAGTGGTGGGCGGGGCCTGGTCGGCTGGCGTGCCTGGAACACAGTGAGGTGTATGTCTGCCATATGGACACCTGGTAGGGGACGTCACCTAGGGCTGCCACGTCATTGGTCGGCTGGGTAGTGGTGGGCGGGGCCTGGTCGGCTGGCGTGCCTGGAACACAGTGAGGTGTATGTCTGCCATATGGACACCTAGTAGGGGGCGTCGCCTAGCGCTGCCACGTCATTGGTCGGCTGGGTAGTGGTGGGCGGGGCCTGGTCGGCTGGCGTGCCTGGAACACAGTGAGGTGTATGTCTGCCATATGGACACCTGGTAGGGGGCGTCGCCTAGCGCTGCCACGTCATTGGTCGGCTGGGTAGTGGTGGGCGGGGCCTGGTCGGCTCGCGTGCCTGGAACACAGTGAGGTGTATGTCTGCCATATGGACACCTGGTAGGGGGCGTCGCCCAGCGCTGCCACGTCATTGGTCGGCTGGGTAGTGGTGGGCGGGGCCTGGTCGGCTGGCGTGCCTGGAACACAATGAGGTGTATGTCTGCCATATGGACACCTGGTAGGGGGCGTCGCCTAGCGCTGCCACGTCATTGGTCGGCTGGGTAGTGGTGGGCGGGGCCTGGTCGGCTCGCGTGCCTGGAACACAGTGAGGTGTATGTCTGCCATATGGACACCTGGAAGGGGGCGTCGCCCAGCGCTGCCACGTCATTGGTCGGCTGGGTAGTGGTGAGCGGGGCCTGGTCGGCTGGCGTGCCTGGAACACAGTGAGGTGTATGTCTGCCATATGGACACCTGGTAGAGGGCGTCGCCCAGGGCTGCCACGTCATTGGTCGGCTGGGTAGTGGTGGGCGGGGCCTGGTCGGCTGGCGTGCCTGGAACACAGTGAGATGTATGTCTGCCATATGGACACCTGGTAGGGGGCGTCGCCTAGCGCTGCCACGTCATTGGTCGGCTGGGTAGTGGTGGGCGGGGCCTGGTCGGCTGGCTTGCCTGGAACACAGTGAGGTGTATGTCTGCCATATGGACACCTGGTAGGGGGCGTCGCCTAGCGCTGCCACGTCATTGGTCGGCTGGGTAGTGGTGGGCGAGGCCTGGTCGGCTGGCGTGCCTGGAACACAGTGAGGTGTATGTCTGCCATATGGACACCTGGTAGGGGGCGTCGCCTAGCGCTGCCACGTCATTGGTCGGCTGGGTAGTGGTGGGCGGGGCCTGGTCGGCTGGCGTGCCTGGAACACAGTGAGGTGTATGTCTGCCATATGGACACCTGGTAGGGGGCGTCGCCTAGCGCTGCCACGTCATTGGTCGGCTGGGTAGTGGTGGGCGGGGCCTGGTCGGCTGGCGTGCCTGCAACACAGTGAGGTGTATGTCTGCCATATGGACACCTGGTAGGGGGCGTCGCCCAGGGCTGCCACGTCATTGGTCGGCTGGGTAGTGGTGGGCGGGGCCTTGTCGGCTGGCGTGCCTGGAACACAGTGAGGTGTATGTCTGCCATATGGACACCTGGTAGGGGGCGTCGCCTAGGGCTGCCACGTCATTGGTCGGCTGGGTAGTGGTGGGCGGGGCCTGGTCGGCTGGCGTGCCTAGAACACAGTGAGGTGTATGTCTGCCATATGGACACCTGGTAGGGGGCGTCGCCTAGGGCTGCCACGTCATTGGTCGGCTGGGTAGTGGTGGGCGGGGCCTGGTCGGCTGGCGTGCCTGCAAGACAGCTGACTCGTATGTCTGCCATATGGACACCTGGTAGGGGGCGTCGCCTAGCGCTGCCACGTCATTGGTCGGCTGGGTAGTGGTGGGCGGGGCCTGGTCGGCTCGCGTGCCTGGAACACAGTGAGGTGTATGTCTGCCATATGGACACCTGATAAGGGGCGTCGCCTAGGGCTGCCACGTCATTGGTCGGCTGGGTAGTGGTGGGCGGGGCCTGGTCGGCTCGCGTGCCTGGAACACAGTGAGGTGTATGTCTGCCATATGGACACCTAGTAGGGGGCGTCGCCTAGCGCTGCCACGTCATTGGTCGGCTGGGTAGTGGTGGGCGGGGCCTGGTCGGCTGGCGTGCCTGGAACACAGTGAGGTGTATGTCTGCCATATGGACACCTGGTAGGGGGCGTCGCCTAGCGCTGCCACGTCATTGGTCGGCTGGGTAGTGGTGGGCGGGGCCTGGTCGGCTCGCGTGCCTGGAACACAGTGAGGTGTATGTCTGCCATATGGACACCTGGTAGGGGGCGTCGCCCAGCGCTGCCACGTCATTGGTCGGCTGGGTAGTGGTGGGCGGGGCCTGGTCGGCTGGCGTGCCTGGAACACAATGAGGTGTATGTCTGCCATATGGACACCTGGTAGGGGGCGTCGCCTAGGGCTGCCACGTCATTGGTCGGCTGGGTAGTGGTGGGCGGGGCCTGGTCGGCTGGCGTGCCTGGAACACAGTGAGGTGTATGTCTGCCATATGGACACCTGGTAGGGGGCGTCGCCTAGGGCTGCCACGTCATTGGTCGGCTGGGTAGTGGTGGGCGGGGCCTGGTCGGCTGGCTTGCCTGGAACACAGTGAGGTGTATGTCTGCCATATGGACACCTGGTAGGGGGCGTCGCCCAGCGCTGCCACGTCATTGGTCGGCTGGGTAGTGGTGGGCGGGGCCTGGTCGGCTGGCGTGCCTGGAACACAGTGAGGTGTATGTCTGCCATATGGACACCAGGTAGGGGGCGTCACCTAGGGCTGCCACGTCATTGGTTGGCTGGGTAGTGGTGGGCGGGGCCTGGTCGGCTGGCGTGCCTGGAACACAGTGAGGTGTATGTCTGCCATATGGACACCTGGTAGGGGGCGTCGCCTAGCGCTGCCACGTCATTGGTCGGCTGGGTAGTGGTGGGCGGGGCCTGGTCGGCTGGCGTGCCTGCAACACAGTGAGGTGTATGTCTGCCATATGGACACCTGGTAGGGGGCGTCGCCTAGCGCTGCCACGTCATTGGTCGGCTGGGTAGTGGTGGGCGGGGCCTGGTCGGCTGGCGTGCCTGGAACACAGTGAGGTGTATGTCTGCCATATGGACACCTGGTAGGGGGCGTCGCCCAGCGCTGCCACGTCATTGGTCGGCTGGGTAGTGGTGGGCGGGGCCTGGTCGGCTGGCGTGCCTGGAACACAGTGAGGTGTATGTCTGCCATATGGACACCTGGTAGGGGGCGTCGCCTAGGGCTGCCACGTCATTGGTCGGCTGGGTAGTGGTGGGCGGGGCCTGGTCGGCTGGCGTGCCTGGAACACAGTGAGGTGTATGTCTGCCATATGGACACCTGGTAGGGGGCGTCACCTAGGGCTGCCACGTCATTGGTTGGCTGGGTAGTGGTGGGCGGGGCCTGGTCGGCTGGCGTGCCTGGAACACAGTGAGGTGTATGTCTGCCATATGGACACCTGGTAGGGGGCGTCACCTAGGGCTGCCACGTCATTGGTCGGCTGGGTAGTGGTGGGCGGGGCCTGGTCGGCTGGCGTGCCTGGAACACAGTGAGGTGTATGTCTGCCATATGGACACCTAGTAGGGGGCGTCGCCTAGCGCTGCCACGTCATTGGTCGGCTGGGTAGTGGTGGGCGGGGCCTGGTCGGCTGGCGTGCCTGGAACACAGTGAGGTGTATGTCTGCCATATGGACACCTGGTAGGGGGCGTCGCCTAGCGCTGCCACGTCATTGGTCGGCTGGGTAGTGGTGGGCGGGGCCTGGTCGGCTCGCGTGCCTGGAACACAGTGAGGTGTATGTCTGCCATATGGACACCTGGTAGGGGGCGTCGCCCAGCGCTGCCACGTCATTGGTCGGCTGGGTAGTGGTGGGCGGGGCCTGGTCGGCTGGCGTGCCTGGAACACAATGAGGTGTATGTCTGCCATATGGACACCTGGTAGGGGGCGTCGCCTAGCGCTGCCACGTCATTGGTCGGCTGGGTAGTGGTGGGCGGGGCCTGGTCGGCTCGCGTGCCTGGAACACAGTGAGGTGTATGTCTGCCATATGGACACCTGGAAGGGGGCGTCGCCCAGCGCTGCCACGTCATTGGTCGGCTGGGTAGTGGTGAGCGGGGCCTGGTCGGCTGGCGTGCCTGGAACACAGTGAGGTGTATGTCTGCCATATGGACACCTGGTAGAGGGCGTCGCCCAGGGCTGCCACGTCATTGGTCGGCTGGGTAGTGGTGGGCGGGGCCTGGTCGGCTGGCGTGCCTGGAACACAGTGAGATGTATGTCTGCCATATGGACACCTGGTAGGGGGCGTCGCCTAGCGCTGCCACGTCATTGGTCGGCTGGGTAGTGGTGGGCGGGGCCTGGTCGGCTGGCTTGCCTGGAACACAGTGAGGTGTATGTCTGCCATATGGACACCTGGTAGGGGGCGTCGCCTAGCGCTGCCACGTCATTGGTCGGCTGGGTAGTGGTGGGCGAGGCCTGGTCGGCTGGCGTGCCTGGAACACAGTGAGGTGTATGTCTGCCATATGGACACCTGGTAGGGGGCGTCGCCTAGCGCTGCCACGTCATTGGTCGGCTGGGTAGTGGTGGGCGGGGCCTGGTCGGCTGGCGTGCCTGGAACACAGTGAGGTGTATGTCTGCCATATGGACACCTGGTAGGGGGCGTCGCCTAGCGCTGCCACGTCATTGGTCGGCTGGGTAGTGGTGGGCGGGGCCTGGTCGGCTGGCGTGCCTGCAACACAGTGAGGTGTATGTCTGCCATATGGACACCTGGTAGGGGGCGTCGCCCAGGGCTGCCACGTCATTGGTTGGCTGGGTAGTGGTGGGCGGGGCCTGGTCGGCTGGCGTGCCTGGAACACAGTGAGGTGTATGTCTGCCATATGGACACCTGGTAGGGGGCGTCGCCTAGCGCTGCCACGTCATTGGTCGGCTGGGTAGTGGTGGGCGGGGCCTGGTCGGCTGGCGTGCCTGCAACACAGTGAGGTGTATGTCTGCCATATGGACACCTGGTAGGGGGCGTCGCCTAGCGCTGCCACGTCATTGGTCGGCTGGGTAGTGGTGGGCGGGGCCTGGTCGGCTGGCGTGCCTGGAACACAGTGAGGTGTATGTCTGCCATATGGACACCTGGTAGGGGGCGTCGCCCAGCGCTGCCACGTCATTGGTCGGCTGGGTAGTGGTGGGCGGGGCCTGGTCGGCTGGCGTGCCTGCAACACAGTGAGGTGTATGTCTGCCATATGGACACCTGGTAGGGGGCGTCGCCTAGCGCTGCCACGTCATTGGTCGGCTGGGTAGTGGTGGGCGGGGCCTGGTCGGCTGGCGTGCCTGGAACACAGTGAGGTGTATGTCTGCCATATGGACACCTGGTAGGGGGCGTCACCTAGGGCTGCCACGTCATTGGTTGGCTGGGTAGTGGTGGGCGGGGCCTGGTCGGCTGGCGTGCCTGGAACACAGTGAGGTGTATGTCTGCCATATGGACACCTGGTAGGGGGCGTCGCCTAGGGCTGCCACGTCATTGGTCGGCTGGGTAGTGGTGGGCGGGGCCTGGTCGGCTGGCGTGCCTGGAACACAGTGAGGTGTATGTCTGCCATATGGACACCTGGTAGGGGGCGTCACCTAGGGCTGCCACGTCATTGGTTGGCTGGGTAGTGGTGGGCGGGGCCTGGTCGGCTGGCGTGCCTGGAACACAGTGAGGTGTATGTCTGCCATATGGACACCTGGTAGGGGGCGTCGCCTAGGGCTGCCACGTCATTGGTCGGCTGGGTAGTGGTGGGCGGGGCCTGGTCGGCTGGCGTGCCTGGAACACAGTGAGGTGTATGTCTGCCATATGGACACCTAGTAGGGGGCGTCGCCTAGCGCTGCCACGTCATTGGTCGGCTGGGTAGTGGTGGGCGGGGCCTGGTCGGCTGGCGTGCCTGGAACACAGTGAGGTGTATGTCTGCCATATGGACACCTGGTAGGGGGCGTCGCCTAGCGCTGCCACGTCATTGGTCGGCTGGGTAGTGGTGGGCGGGGCCTGGTCGGCTCGCGTGCCTGGAACACAGTGAGGTGTATGTCTGCCATATGGACACCTGGTAGGGGGCGTCGCCCAGCGCTGCCACGTCATTGGTCGGCTGGGTAGTGGTGGGCGGGGCCTGGTCGGCTGGCGTGCCTGGAACACAATGAGGTGTATGTCTGCCATATGGACACCTGGTAGGGGGCGTCGCCTAGACACCTAGTAGGGGGCGTCGCCTAGCGCTGCCACGTCATTGGTCGGCTGGGTAGTGGTGGGCGGGGCCTGGTCGGCTGGCGTGCCTGGAACACAGTGAGGTGTATGTCTGCCATATGGACACCTGGTAGGGG
Source organism: Isoperla grammatica (assembly GCA_945910005.1). Lineage (NCBI taxonomy): Eukaryota > Metazoa > Arthropoda > Insecta > Plecoptera > Perlodidae > Isoperla > Isoperla grammatica. Next base: position 14,820,902 of record OX246747.1, read on the forward strand.
GCGTCGCCTAGCGCTGCCACGTCATTGGTCGGCTGGGTAGTGGTGGGCGGGGCCTGGTCGGCTCGCGTGCCTGGAACACAGTGAGGTGTATGTCTGCCATATGGACACCTGGTAGGGGGCGTCGCCCAGCGCTGCCACGTCATTGGTCGGCTGGGTAGTGGTGGGCGGGGCCTGGTCGGCTGGCGTGCCTGGAACACAATGAGGTGTATGTCTGCCATATGGACACCTGGTAGGGGGCGTCGCCTAGCGCTGCCACGTCATTGGTCGGCTGGGTAGTGGTGGGCGGGGCCTGGTCGGCTCGCGTGCCTGGAACACAGTGAGGTGTATGTCTGCCATATGGACACCTGGAAGGGGGCGTTGCCCAGCGCTGCCACGTCATTGGTCGGCTGGGTAGTGGTGGGCGGGGCCTGGTCGGCTGGCGTGCCTGGAACACAGTGAGGTGTATGTCTGCCATATGGACACCTGGTAGAGGGCGTCGCCCAGGGCTGCCACGTCATTGGTCGGCTGGGTAGTGGTGGGCGGGGCCTGGTCGGCTGGCGTGCCTGGAACACAGTGAGATGTATGTCTGCCATATGGACACCTGGTAGGGGGCGTCGCCTAGCGCTGCCACGTCATTGGTCGGCTGGGTAGTGGTGGGCGGGGCCTGGTCGGCTGGCGTGCCTGCAAGACAGCTGACTCGTATGTCTGCCATATGGACACCTGGTAGGGGGCGTCGCCTAGCGCTGCCACGTCATTGGTCGGCTGGGTAGTGGTGGGCGGGGCCTGGTCGGCTCGCGTGCCTGGAACACAGTGAGGTGTATGTCTGCCATATGGACACCTGGTAGGGGGCGTCGCCTAGCGCTGCCACGTCATTGGTCGGCTGGGTAGTGGTGGGCGGGGCCTGGTCGGCTGGCGTGCCTGCAACACAGTGAGGTGTATGTCTGCCATATGGACACCTGGTAGGGGGCGTCGCCCAGGGCTGCCACGTCATTGGTCGGCTGGGTAGTGGTGGGCGGGGCCTGGTCGGCTCGCGTGCCTGGAACACAGTGAGGTGTATGTCTGCCATATGGACACCTGGTAGGGGGCGTCGCCTAGGGCTGCCACGTCATTGGTCGGCTGGGTAGTGGTGGGCGGGGCCTGGTCGGCTCGCGTGCCTGGAACACAGTGAGGTGTATGTCTGCCATATGGACACCTGGTAGGGGGCGTCGCCTAGCGCTGCCACGTCATTGGTCGGCTGGGTAGTGGTGGGCGGGGCCTGGTCGGCTCGCGTGCCTGGAACACAGTGAGGTGTATGTCTGCCATATGGACACCTGGTAGGGGGCGTCGCCTAGGGCTGCCACGTCATTGGTCGGCTGGGTAGTGGTGGGCGGGGCCTGGTCGGCTCGCGTGCCTGGAACACAGTGAGGTGTATGTCTGCCATATGGACACCTGGTAGGGGGCGTTGCCCAGCGCTGCCACGTCATTGGTCGGCTGGGTAGTGGTGGGCGGGGCCTGGTCGGCTCGCGTGCCTAGAACACAGTGAGGTGTATGTCTGCCATATGGACACCTGGTAGGGAGCGTCGCCCAGGGCTGCCACGTCATTGGTCGGCTGGGTAGTGGTGGGCGGGGCCTGGTCGGCTGGCTTGCCTGGAACACAGTGAGGTGTATGTCTGCCATATGGACACCTGGTAGGGGGCGTCGCCTAGGGCTGCCACGTCATTGGTCGGCTGGGTAGTGGTGGGCGGGGCCTGGTCGGCTGGCGTGCCTGGAACACAGTGAGGTGTATGTCTGCCATATGGACACCTGGTAGGGGGCGTTGCCCAGCGCTGCTACGTCATTGGTCGGCTGGGTAGTGGTGGGCAGGGCCTGGTCGGCTGGCTTGCCTGGAACACAGTGAGGTGTATGTCTGCCATATGGACACCTGGTAGGGGGCGTCGCCTAGCGCTGCCACGTCATTGGTCGGCTGGGTAGTGGTGGGCGGGGCCTGGTCGGCTGGCGTGCCTGGAACACAGTGAGGTGTATGTCTGCCATATGGACACCTGGTAGGGGGCGTCGCCTAGGGCTGCCACGTCATTGGTCGGCTGGGTAGTGGTGGGCGGGGCCTGGTCGGCTGGCGTGCCTGGAACACAGTGAGGTGTATGTCTGCCATATGGACACCTGGTAGGGGGCGTCGCCTAGGGCTGCCACGTCATTGGTCGGCTGGGTAGTGGTGGGCGGGGCCTGGTCGGCTGGCGTGCCTGGAACACAGTGAGGTGTATGTCTGCCATATGGACACCTGGTAGGGGGCGTCGCCTAGGGCTGCCACGTCATTGGTCGGCTGGGTAGTGGTGGGCGGGGCCTGGTCGGCTCGCGTGCCTGGAACACAGTGAGGTGTATGTCTGCCATATGGACACCTGGTAGGGGGCGTCGCCTAGCGCTGCCACGTCATTGGTCGGCTGGGTAGTAGTGGGCGGGGCCTGGTCGGCTGGCGTGCCTGGAACACAGTGAGGTGTATGTCTGCCATATGGACACCTGGTAGGGGGCGTCGCCTAGGGCTGCCACGTCATTGGTCGGCTGGGTAGTGGTGGGCGGGGCCTGGTCGGCTGGCGTGCCTGGAACACAGTGAGGTGTATGTCTGCCATATGGACACCTGGTAGGGGGCGTCGCCTAGCGCTGCCACGTCATTGGTCGGCTGGGTAGTGGTGGACGGGGCCTGGTCGGCTGGCGTGCCTGGAACACAGTGAGGTGTATGTCTGCCATATGGACACCTGGTAGGGGGCGTCGCCTAGGGCTGCCACGTCATTGGTCGGCTGGGTAGTGGTGGGCGGGGCCTGGTCGGCTGGCTTGCCTGGAACACAGTGAGGTGTATGTCTGCCATATGGACACCTGGTAGGGGGCGTCGCCTAGGGCTGCCACGTCATTGGTCGGCTGGGTAGTGGTGGGCGGGGCCTGGTCGGCTGGCGTGCCTGGAACACAGTGAGGTGTATGTCTGCCATATGGACACCTGGTAGGGGGCGTCGCCTAGCGCTGCCACGTCATTGGTCGGCTGGGTAGTGGTGGGCGGGGCCTGGTCGGCTGGCGTGCCTGGAACACAGTGAGGTGTATGTCTGCCATATGGACACCTGGTAGGGGGCGTCGCCGAGGACTGCCACGTCATTGGTCGGCTGGGTAGTGGTGGGCGGGGCCTGGTCGGCTGGCGTGCCTGGAACACAGTTAGGTGTATGTCTGCCATATGGACACCTGTTTGGGGGCGTCGCCTAGCGCTGCCACGTCATTGGTCGGCTGGGTAGTGGTGGGCGGGGCCTGGTCGGCTCGCGTGCCTGGAACACAGTGAGGTGTATGTCTGCCATATGGACACCTGGTATGGGGCGTCGCCCAGGGCTGCCACGTCATTGGTCGGCTGGGTAGTGGTGGGCGGGGCCTGGTCGGCTCGCGTGCCTGGAACACAGTGAGGTGTATGTCTGCCATATGGACACCTGGTAGGGGGCGTCGCCTAGCGCTGCCACGTCATTGGTCGGCTGGGTAGTGGTGGGCGGGGCCTGGTCGGCTGGCGTGCCTGGAACACAGTGAGGTGTATGTCTGCCATATGGACACCTGGTAGGGGGCGTCGCCTAGGGCTGCCACGTCATTGGTCGGCTGGGTAGTGGTGGGCGGGGCCTGGTCGGCTGGCGTGCCTGGAACACAGTGAGGTGTATGTCTGCCATATGGACACCTGGTAGGGGGCGTCGCCCAGCGCTGCCACGTCATTGGTCGGCTGGGTAGTGGTGGGCGGGGCCTGGTCGGCTGGCGTGCCTGGAACACAGTGAGGTGTATGTCTGCCATATGGACACCTGGTAGGGGGCGTCGCCCAGCGCTGCCACGTCATTGGTCGGCTGGGTAGTGGTGGGCGGGGCCTGGTCGGCTGGCGTGCCTGGAACACAGTGAGGTGTATGTCTGCCATATGGACACCTGGTAGGGGGCGTCGCCCAGCGCTGCCACGTCATTGGTCGGCTGGGTAGTGGTGGGCGGGCCCTGGTCGGCTGGCTTGCCTGGAACACAGTGAGGTGTATGTCTGCCATATGGCTACTGGTAGGGGGCGTCGCCTAGGGCTGCCACGTCATTGGTCGGCTGGGTAGTGGTGGGCGGGGCCTGGTCGGCTGGCTTGCCTGGAACACAGTGAGGTGTATGTCTGCCATATGGACACCTGGTAGGGGGCGTTGCCCAGCGCTGCCACGTCATTGGTCGGCTGGGTAGTGGTGGGCGGGGCCTGGTCGGCTGGCGTGCCTAGAACACAGTGAGGTGTATGTCTGCCATATGGACACCTGGTAGGGGGCGTCGCCTAGGGCTGCCACGTCATTGGTCGGCTGGGTAGTGGTGGGCGGGGCCTGGTCGGCTGGCGTGCCTGGAACACAGTGAGGTGTATGTCTGCCATATGGACACCTGGTAGGGGGCAACGCCTAGGGCTGCCACGTCATTGGTCGGCTGGGTAGTGGTGGGCGGGGCCTGGTCGGCTGGCTTGCCTGGAACACAGTGAGGTGTATGTCTGCCATATGGACACCTGGTAGGGGGCGTCGCCCAGCGCTGCCACGTCATTGGTCGGCTGGGTAGTGGTGGGCGGGGCCTGGTCGGCTGGCGTGCCTGGAACACAGTGAGGTGTATGTCTGCCATATGGACACCTGGTAGGGGGCGTCGCCTAGTGCTGCCACGTCATTGGTCGGCTGGGTAGTGGTGGGCGGGGCCTGGTCGGCTGGCGTGCCTGGAACACAGTGAGGTGTATGTCTGCCATATGGACACCTGGTAGGGGGCGTCGCCTAGGGCTGCCACGTCATTGGTCGGCTGGGTAGTGGTGGGCGGGGCCTGGTCGGCTGGCGTGCCTGGAACACAGTGAGGTGTATGTCTGCCATATGGACACCTGGTAGGGGGCGTCGCCTAGGGCTGCCACGTCATTGGTTGGCTGGGTAGTGGTGGGCGGGGCCTGGTCGGCTGGTTTGCCTGGAACACAGTGAGGTGTATGTCTGCCATATGGACACCTGGTAGGGGGCGTCGCCTAGGGCTGCCACGTCATTGGTCGGCTGGGTAGTGGTGGGCGGGCCCTGGTCGGCTGGCTTGCCTGGAACACAGTGAGGTGTATGTCTGCCATATGGCTACTGGTAGGGGGCGTCGCCTAGGGCTGCCACGTCATTGGTCGGCTGGGTAGTGGTGGGCGGGGCCTGGTCGGCTGGCTTGCCTGGAACACAGTGAGGTGTATGTCTGCCATATGGACACCTGGTAGGGGGCGTTGCCCAGCGCTGCCACGTCATTGGTCGGCTGGGTAGTGGTGAGCGGGGCCTGGTCGGCTGGCGTGCCTAGAACACAGTGAGGTGTATGTCTGCCATATGGACACCTGGTAGGGGGCGTCGCCTAGGGCTGCCACGTCATTGGTCGGCTGGGTAGTGGTGGGCGGGGCCTGGTCGGCTGGCGTGCCTGGAACACAGTGAGGTGTATGTCTGCCATATGGACACCTGGTAGGGGGCGTCGCCTAGGGCTGCCACGTCATTGGTCGGCTGGGTAGTGGTGGGCGGGGCCTGGTCGGCTGGCTTGCCTGGAACACAGTGAGGTGTATGTCTGCCATATGGACACCTGGTAGGGGGCGTCGCCCTGCGCTGCCACGTCATTGGTCGGCTGGGTAGTGGTGGGCGGGGCCTGGTCGGCTGGCGTGCCTGGAACACAGTGAGGTGTATGTCTGCCATATGGACACCTGGTAGGGGGCGTCGCCTAGTGCTGCCACGTCATTGGTCGGCTGGGTAGTGGTGGGCGGGGCCTGGTCGGCTGGCGTGCCTGGAACACAGTGAGGTGTATGTCTGCCATATGGACACCTGGTAGGGGGCGTCGCCTAGGGCTGCCACGTCATTGGTCGGCTGGGTAGTGGTGGGCGGGGCCTGGTCGGCTGGCGTGCCTGGAACACAGTGAGGTGTATGTCTGCCATATGGACACCTGGTAGGGGGCGTCGCCTAGGGCTGCCACGTCATTGGTCGGCTGGGTAGTGGTGGGCGGGGCCTGGTCGGCTGGCTTGCCTGGAACACAGTGAGGTGTATGTCTGCCATATGGACACCTGGTAGGGGGCGTCGCCTAGGGCTGCCACGTCATTGGTCGGCTGGGTAGTGGTGGGCGGGCCCTGGTCGGCTGGCTTGCCTGGAAAACAGTGATGAGCAAGGGTTTCCTAGCTGATAGTGATAGTTCGGTTGTACCAAGAAGCAAGGTGTTGTCACGAATTACGTAATAGTCAAGTGAAGCATGTGACACAGCATTGAGATACAGATTGAAAGAATAATGTCCTCCGCTGAGCTGTCTTTTGTGACCGACTTGAACTTGTCCCAACCCTTTGCTTTTTCTTTGTAGTCAATAGAATACATTTTATTTCTTAACACGTTCTTCGTAAATCATATTAATTTTCTTGCTGCATATTGTTCGTGGCTGTGTTGATCATGAGATTTTAGATTTTTTCTCCTACGATGAAAACAACTGATTCTAATCGCCTAATTGAATCAGTTGTTTTCATCGTAGGACACAAACCCTAAAATAATTATTACCATTGAGCCCCGAACAATATACACAGCAAGAAAATTGATACGATTTACGAAAAACGTGTAGAAATTAAATCTTTTTTATTGACAGCAAGGACGTGTCCGAATTTATTAACTTCACTCGCAAACTAGCGTGCTCGCATTGCAAACTTGAATTTCGGACAGTTCCGTTCATGCACGATCCAGGGATCGGCCAACAATGCTTACGAAAAGTGGGGTTATGTAGCTTTGGGAGAATTTGGCAAAGTAACTAGGCCTATAGGCTACACATTCTATTAATAATGATCATAAACGCAATTTTTGTCAACATAAAAACATTTAGGCCTATTACATAGAAATATATCCGATGCTTTCGTCACGGATATTTGAGTCCCGAACAATCAGCGGTAATTCCGATGCCTGCATGTGGTTGGCCCATCCTCACTAACTGTGACTAATTTCCCATATGAAACTAATTGTTTTATTAATTAATTATGGTGGATTTATTAATTAATTAGTAAATATGATAATTGATTCATGTATTGTCATTTAGAAAATACGACTGTGTGAAAACTTTCAGCTCGATCAGACGTTGGGAAGTGGGTGTTTTATCGATTCCCATATAAAACATCAATTAAGTAATTATGATGGCTTAATTGATTATTTAGTTAAAGTGACAATTGATTCGTGTATTGTCATTAAGAATACGTCTGTGTGAAAACTTTCAGCTCAATTCAACGTTCGGAAGTGGGTTAAACATCGATTCCCATAAAAACCATTAATAAATTATGATGAATTAATTGAGTATTTAGTAAATATGACAATTGATTCGTGTATTTTCATTAAGAATACGTCTGTGTGAAAACTTTCAGCTCAATCTAACGTTGGAAAGTGGGTGAAATATCGATTCCCATATAAAACATCAATTAATTAATTATGATAAATTAATTGATAATTTAGTAAAAATTACAGATGATTCATGTATTGTCATTAGAAATACGTCTGTGTAAACAATTTCAGCTTGATCGGATATTTATAAGTAGGTGGAATATAAACATCGATTTCCATATAAAACATAAATTAATTAATTATGATGAATTAATTGACAATTTAGTAAATATGACAGTTGATTCATAAATTGTCATTAGGAATACGTCTGTGTAAAAAATTTCAGCTTCATCGGACATTTAGAAGTAGGTGGAATATCGATTCAAAGATTCCGTCCAGACAAACAAGGCAAGCTAATATAAGCGTTGTAATAATAATAAAAAGAACATTTTTAGAATTCTTCAATACATGTACAATAATACATGTAATCAGTCCTTGGGATACTCCTAATATTATAAGCGTGTCCGTGTATGTAAATAATATATTGAATGCTGTCCATCGTTTTCAGAATTTAATATCCTATTAAATAAACAAATTGTTGTTATCAACTAATTTTATGCAAATGGCGTTTATCTTTCCTACACTGTTAAGTTCACCAATGCTAATCATTGTTCCAGCATTATCTACCAGTGTAGAAATTATGCAGATCGAATATTGAAGGTAAAATTAACTACGGGGTACTCCCCCAATTAATTTCTTTCTTTGAAAGTATTTGTTTGCTCTTGTTTTAAATTTGGAACTTAATTGTCACGAAACCCATAACAACAAATATATTTTGATTATTTTCTAATAACTGGAACATCGCTAGGGTATTGAACTATGGTAATAGTTTACGCTTCAATCTGCTGTTGTGAGAACTCAGCTGTTGTGAGAACTCAGCTGTTGTGAGAACTCAGCTGTTGTGAGAACTCAGCTGTTGTGAGAACTAAGTTGTTGTGAGAACTCAGCTGTTGTGGGAACTCAGCTGTTGTGTGAACTCAGCTGTTGTGAGAACTCATCTGTTGTGAGAACTCAGCTGTTGTGAGAACTCAGCTGTTGTGAGAACTAAGTTGTTGTGAGAACTAAGTTGTTGTGAGAACTCAGCTGTTGTGAGAACTCATCTGTTGTGAGAACTCATCTGTTGTGAGAACTCATCTGTTGTAAGAACCAATCTGTTGTGAGAACTCATCTGTTGTAAGAACTCAGCTGTTGTGAGAACTCAGCTGTTGTAAGAACTCAGCTGTTGTGAGAACTCATCTGTTGTAAGAACTCAGCTGTTGTGAGAACTCAGCTGTTGTGAGAACTCATCTGTTGTGAGAACTCAGCTATTGTGAGAACTAAGTTGTTGTGAGAACTCAGCTGTTGTGGGAACTAAGTTGTTGTGAGAACTAAGTTGTTGTGAGAACTCAGCTATTGTGAGAACTAAGTTGTTGTGAGAACTCAGCTGTTGTGGGAACTAAGTTGTTGTGAGAGTTCAGCTGTTGTGGGAACTCAGCTATTGTGAGAACTAAGTTGTTGTGAGAACTCAGCTATTGTGAGAACTAAGTTGTTGTGAGAACTCAGCTGTTGTGGGAACTAAGTTGTTGTGAGAGTTCAGCTGTTGTGGGAACTCAGCTGTTGTGAGAACTAAGTTGTTGTGAGAACTCAGCTTTTGTGAGAACTAAGTTGTTGTGAGAACTCAGCTGTTGTGAGAACTCAGCTATTGTGAGAACTAAGTTGTTGTGAGAACTCAGCTATTGTGAGAACTAAGTTGTTGTGAGAACTCAGCTGTTGTGAGAACTCAGCTATTGTGAGAACTAAGTTGTTGTGAGAACTCAGCTGTTGTGAGAACTCAGCTGTTGTGGGAACTCAGCTGTTGTGAGAACTAAGTTGTTGTGAGAACTCAGCTGTTGTGGGAACTCAGCTGTTGTGAGAACTCAGCTGTTGTGAGAACTCAGCTGTTGTGGGAACTCAGCTGTTGTGAGAACTAAGTTGTTGTGAGAACTCAGCTGTTGTGGGAACTCAGCTGTTGTGAGAACTCAGCTTTTGTGAGAACTAAGTTGTTGTGAGAACTCAGCTGTTGTGAGAACTCAGCTATTGTGAGAACTAAGTTGTTGTGAGAACTCAGCTATTGTGAGAACTAAGTTGTTGTGAGAACTCAGCTGTTGTGAGAACTCAGCTATTGTGAGAACTAAGTTGTTGTGAGAACTCAGCTGTTGTGAGAACTCAGCTGTTGTGGGAACTCAGCTGTTGTGAGAACTAAGTTGTTGTGAGAACTCAGCTGTTGTGGGAACTCAGCTGTTGTGAGAACTCAGCTGTTGTGAGAACTCAGCTGTTGTGAGAACTCAGCTGTTGTGAGAACTCAGCTGTTGTGGGAACTCAGCTGTTGTGAGAACTAAGTTGTTGTGAGAACTCAGCTGTTGTGGGAACTCAGCTGTTGTGGGAACTCAGCTGTTGTGAGAACTCAGCTGTTGTGAGAACTCAGCTGTTGTGGGAACTAAGTTGTTGTGAGAACTCAGCTGTTGTGGGAACTCAGCTGTTGTGAGAACTCAGCTGTTGTGAGAACTCAGCTGTTGTGAGAACTAAGTTGTTGTGAGAGTTCAGCTGTTGTGAGAACTCAGCTGTTGTGAGAACTCAGCTGTTGTGAGAGCTAAGTTGTTGTGAGAACTCAGCTGTTGTGAGAACTCAGCGGTTGTGAGAACTAAGTTGTTGTGAGAACTCAGCTGTTGTGGGAACTCAGCTGTTGTGAGAACTCATCTGTTGTGAGAACTCAGCTGTTGTGGGAACTCAGCTGTTGTGAGAACTCAGCTGTTGTGAGAACTAAAATGTTGTGAGAGTTCAGCTGTTGTGAGAACTCAGCTGTTGTGAGAACTAAGTTGTTGTGAGAACTCAGCTGTTGTGAGAACTCAGCTGTTGTGAGAACTAAGTTGTTGTGAGAGTTCAGCTGTTGTGGGAACTCAGCTGTTGTGAGAACTAAGTTGTTGTGAGAACTCAGCTGTTGTGAGAACTCAGCTGTTGTGGGAACTCAGCTGTTGTGAGAACTCAGCTGTTGTGAGAACTCAGCAGTGGTGAGAACTCATCTGTTGTGAGAACTCAACTGTTGTGAGAACTCAGCTGTTGTGAGAACTCAGCTGTTGTGAGAACTCAGCTGTTGTGAGAACTCACCTGTTGTAAGAACTCATCTGTTGTAAGAACTCATCTGTTGTAAGAACTCAGCTTTTGTGAGAACTCAGCTGTTGTGAGAACTCAGCTGTTGTGAGAACTAAGTTGTTGTGAGAACTAAGTTGTTGTGAGAACTCAGCTGTTGTGGGAACTCAGCTGTTGTGAGAACTCAGCTGTTGTGAGAACTCATCTGTTGTAAGAACTCAGCTGTTGTGAGAACTCAGCTGTTGTGAGAACTCAGCTGTTGTGAGAACTAAGTTGTTGTGAGAACTCAGTTGTTGTGAGAACTCAGCTGTTGTGAGAACTCATCTGTTGTGAGAACTCAGCGGTTGTAAGAACTCAGCAACAGCTGAGTTCTCAGAAACATCACCAACAATGTGACAGACCTTACAGGCAGCCAGCGAAGAGCCTTTATCCTTAGAGAAAAGAAAAGGATAGAATCCATCTGCCTGGACCAATGGCAGGAGGAATGGGACAACACCAATAAAGGAAGAATAACAAGAAGTTTCCTTCCATCCATAGAAGACAGACTCCTTTGGGAGGGGTGGTTCTATCCTGGACTCCACCTTACGTTTATGTTGACAGGACATGGTCCAATCCGTGCTAAGCTAAAACAACTGGGCCTCGAAGAATATGATCTATGCAGATGCGGTGAATACGAAGACATCTGGCATGTTTTGGCTGAGTGTGAATGTTACTCAGACAATAGACAGGAAACGCTGGACATGACGCGCCTTCGAGCTGCCCAACAACACGGCGATCTAGGAACTCTCCTCATAAATAGAGATACTTACAAACAACTTGAATTATTTTCAATACAAGTGTGGACACGACGTCAAGAGGAGCTACAACTGGACCTACAAGAAGCCAATGAAGAACAAGGGGGATACGCGGCTACCAGAAGAGGGAACTCAGCAAGAAACTACTCTCCTGATACTTCCAGGAGCTCACAAGATAGACAATCTGATGATGATGACGATGAAGAATGGCTATGAAGCCTAAGCAAACGCAAACGCAACCAAGAAAAGGAGACAAACAAAAAGTAGGTTCACAAATAACCTAATGAAGCAGAAGCAAAGAAATAAATCAAGTACTGAGTAAAGGATCAACCATAAGGAAGAGCTAAAATGAAGGCTAAACAAACTGGACTTGGAGTATTCCCGGTGGGGATCCTAGAGCCAGCCAACAGACTAAAAGGAAAAGAAGCCAGAACAAAAGGAAAAGAAGATGCGACGCATATAAGCTACGGCTTCGGTGGCGTCAAGTTAGAAGTTGGATGTAATGAAAAAAAAAAAAAAAAATGTTGTAAGAACTCAGCTGTTGTGAGAACTCAGCTGTTGTGAGAACTCAGCTGTTGTGAGAACTCAGCTGTTGTGGGAACTCAGCTGTTGTGAGAACTCAGCAGTGGTGAGAACTCATCTGTTGTGAGAACTCAACTGTTGTGAGAACTCAGCTGTTGTGAGAACTCAGCTGTTGTGAGAACTCAGCTGTTGTGAGAACTCACCTGTTGTAAGAACTCAGCTGTTGTGAAAAATCAGCTGTTGTGAGAACTTAGTTGTTGTGAGAACTCAGCTGTTGTGAGAACTCAGCTGTTGTGAGAACTCAGCTGTTGTGAGAACTCAGCTGTTGTGAGAACTTAGTTGTTGTGAGAACTCAGCTGTTGTGAGAACTCAGCTGTTGTGAGAACTCAGCTGTTAGCTTTTGTGAAACCCAGCTGTTGTGAGAACTCAGCTGTTGTGAGAACTCAGCTGTTGTGAGAACTCAGCTGTTGTGAGAACTCAGCTGTTGTGAGAACTTAGTTGTTGTGAGAACTCAGCTGTTGTGAGAACTCAGCTGTTGTGAGAACTCAGCTGTTGTGAGGCTTAAGTTGTTGTGAGAACTAAGTTGTTGTGAGAGTTCAGCTGTTGTGAGAACTAAGTTGTTGTGAGAACTCAGCTGTTGTGAGAACTAAGTTGTTGTGAGAACTCAGCTGTTGTGAGAACTAAGTTGTTGTGAGAACTAAGTTGTTGTGAGAACTAAGTTGTTGTGAGAACTCAGCTGTTGTGAGAACTAAGTTGTTGTGAGAACTAAGTTGTTGTGAGAGTTCAGTTGTTGTGAGAACTAAGTTGTTGTGAGAACTCAGCTGTTGTGAGAACTAAGTTGTTGTGAGAACTCAGCTGTTGTGAGAACTAAGTTGTTGTGAGAACTCAGCTGTTGTGAGAACTAAGTTGTTGTGAGAACTCAGCTGTTGTGAGAACTAAGTTGTTGTGAGAACTAAGTTGTTGTGAGAACTCAGCTGTTGTGAGAACTAAGTTGTTGTGAGAACTAAGTTGTTGTGAGAGTTTAGTTGTTGTGAGAACTAAGTTGTTGTGAGAACTCAGCTGTTGTGAGAACTAAGTTGTTGTGAGAACTAAGTTGTTGTGAGAACTAAGTTGTTGTGAGAACTAAGTTGTTGTGAGAACTCAGCTGTTGTGAGAACTAAGTTGTTGTGAGAACTAAGTTGTTGTGAGAACTCAGCTGTTGTGAGAACTAAGTTGTTGTGAGAACTAAGTTGTTGTGAGAACTAAGTTGTTGTGAGAACTCAGCTGTTGTGAGAACTAAGTTGTTGTGAGAACTAAGTTGTTGTGAGAACTATGTTGTTGTGAGAACTCAGTTGTTGTGAGAACTAAGTTGTTGTGAGAACTAAGTTGTTGTGAGAGTTCAGTTGTTGTGAGAACTAAGTTGTTGTGAGAACTCAGCTGTTGTGAGAACTAAGTTGTTGTGAGAACTAAGTTGTTGTGAGAACTAAGTTGTTGTGAGAACTCAGCTGTTGTGAGAACTAAGTTGTTGTGAGAACTAAGTTGTTGTGAGAACTAAGTTGTTGTGAGAACTAAGTTGTTGTGAGAACTCAGCTGTTGTGAGAACTAAGTTGTTGTGAGAACTAAGTTGTTGTGAGAACTAAGTTGTTGTGAGAACTCAGCTGTTGTGAGAACTAAGTTGTTGTGAGAACTAAGTGGTTGTGAGAACTAAGTTGTTGTGAGAACTCAGTTGTTGTGAGAACTAAGTTGTTGTGAGAACTCAGCTGTTGTGAGAACTAAGTTGTTGTGAGAACTCAGCTGTTGTGAGAACTAAGTTGTTGTGAGAACTCAGCTGTTGTGAGAACTAAGTTGTTGTGAGAACTCAGCTGTTGTGAGAACTAAGTTGTTGTGAGAACTCAGCTGTTGTGAGAACTAAGTTGTTGTGAGAACTAAGTTGTTGTGAGAGCTAAGTTGTTGTGAGAACTCAGCTGTTGTGAGAACTAAGTTGTTGTGAGAACTAAGTTGTTGTGAGAACTAAGTTGTTGTGAGAGTTCAGCTGTTGTGAGAACTCAGCTGTGTTACGGAATAGTTAATATCGTATGAAATTAATAAAAGTAGTAGTAATAGTAGTGAGCCTGTAGCTCTGAGTTTTAACGTTGTTACAGTAATGAATATATGCAACTTGGTATCCATGTAACTGGTAATTATCATCAATAATAATATTGGAATGTAAAATTGAAAGCAACAATAACTGAAAGTGCATCAATGAAAATATTAAGGAATGAATCATAGCCCTCAATATCGTCTCGTCAGCCCACGAAAGTTTACTGGTTATTTATAATTGTTAATTAAATGCATAGTTATAGTCTAGTTTTTAAGTTTTCAATATATTACATTATTCAGTACTCCGCACACCAGTTATTATACCTAATGACTCACAAGACTAACTTCGGTCAGTAGGGATAGATCAACGTAAAAACAAATGTATTGAACTCTATATTGCTTTGTAATATGTGGTAACTGAATAAAACAATTGGATTGATTTTAATATATTTCTGCGATTTTCAAAATGTTTCCTGTTGAGTTGTTTTCACAAGATTAAGAATCGACAAATAAAAGTCTTGAGCAAATAGCTTGAAAAATATTTATGAAAAAAATATAATAAAATATAAAAAATATAATAAAAAAAATATTATGCGGGCGCACTTTACAGTTTTCTTCAAAACTAATGCGAAGTTAGACAATTTCAATAAAATGTGATCAAATCGACATACATTTAAAATATTTTTTTTGACAATGTCTGTACTGGTCGAGGAGGAGAAGTCAGACGAAATGCAGTCCACACCCCAATCCCCTTTCCGCCCCACTGTCCCATTGAATATTTGTCCTCCCACTTGGCCCTGCCCTCCCTTGCTGGACTCCCGTATGACGACTCACGCGACGTACAATGGATCTGATTCGGATGTTGCTTTATTCTTCATTATCATCTTTCTCATCTTCATTATCACCCGCTCATCGTCTCGATTAGCCATCGTTGCATAAATATGAGACGTTAAGCCCCATTCATCAATCAATCAACAATGTCTGTAAGTCTTGATAATATCCAGGCCAGCCCCAAATGATTACTGGATTTTAATACCGACGAATATAATTTTTAAGATACGAACTCACAAGCTTAAATTCTCCTCTCTTCATGTAGTCAAGCCGACCATTCTTAATTGACATATAAAAACGAATTGAATTTAATAGAAATACATCATCTCTTAAATGAACAGCACATCTACAGAATTTTGGATACTGTTCAAAAATAAAATTATTTTAATCTGAAAGCAACAATATTTTAAATACACATATTCATCTTACCTGCAAAGCAAAGGGCAGTTATGAACCCCAATACAACGATCGAACCTTTCATTGTTGGCAGTTATCAAGACAATGAATCTAGACATAACATGCACCAGCAGTTGAGTATTCACTATCTTTAACGATCAAGGTTAGACGAAGCATTTTTGTCAATTCTATCCCACTTACCAGGGAATCAAAGGTTGATTTCTACACCATGGGAATAATTGTTAAATTTGGCGTACGTGACAAATCTGACAGAATTTAGAGCTTTTTATCTCTGAGCAGTGGTTATAGATATTTGATTATCTTAACGATAAGATTCTGGCACGTGTACAAATGATTACAACGTACTTGTACGTCCAAGATTAGTAACAATCCATTACTGGACAGCTTAGAACACACGCACACGCACACGCACACGCACACGCACACGCAGTGGCGTAACTAGGGGGGGCGGGGTTAGGGGGTTTAAACCCCCCCCCCCCCGAAACTACATTTACTTAATATACTATATTGTAAGATCCTTAAACCACTTCAGTGTATAACAATCGCAACAAATAACATTTTTTACTATATTTATCATACCACTTCACTTAGATAAGATATATAATTTCTATCAATAACTCAATTATATTTATGTGTTCATCTACAACTAATATACATTTCGCTCGAACCAGTAAAAGTGAAGGTACCTATAAATAAAAATGCATTAATCTAATATTATAATATCACGGTCTGTGAATTTAAATTTAAACGTATGACTTGTAACCACAATGTTTCATTTCATGTTGAGATTATATTGAACAACAATAAGACATTAAAAACATAATTTCTATGCAATTCTTATTTAGAACCACAATTAATACCTACTGTGACACTTTAACTTCAATATAATACAAACAAACGAGTAGTGGTTCGAGTAGAATTTTTTGAGTCTAAAAGGCACGAAATAATCATACAAGTGAAAAGAAAATTCGCCAGTGGCGAAATGGCCTCCTGTGGCTGGGGCTACACCCCAGACATCTTTCAGTCCCTTCATCTCATCTTTTCCCTCATTAATCCCCCCCCCCCCCCCCCCCGAAATAATTCCTAGTTACGCCACTGCGCACACGCATGCTCGTGTAGATGCTTCAAAAGGATTGGTCCTCCTCAATTGTGTCGCAATCATGGCCACTGTGAGGTCACGTGGGAACTATGAATAGGTACCTACACATTCTAAAAACAGAGAAATGTGTATGTCAAGGTAAGTAAACGATATTTATGTTCACACTTCGAAGTCATAGACGTATTACCACCATCTTTGAAGAAAGATAAGACCAACTCAGACAGGGCTTAAATTTTGGTCTCAAATGTTTGTTATTTATTAGGGTTTCCGTGGCTATGTGAAGGTCCGTATCAGCCAATGGCGTAGTGGTCCTAAAGTTAGGCCAGGCCTAAGTTAAGACTTTTTGTGAATCCGGGCCCTAGAGTACGAACTGTTTTAAGTGTTTCGGGAACGCATTTAAATAACTTTATAACACAAGGAATTAAACCTGTTTCTTTGATAATCTAGTCTTATTGGCTATAGATTCTATTGAATGTTTGTTTTAAAGGTACAGTTGTTAAAAGATTAGGTCATCTTCTTACCAATAATCATTTTTATGTCTATGAAAAAATTGTATCAAAAACTTAGAAGCCACAAATGTACGTCTATAAAAGGTGTTATATTTTATATTGCATTGCAAAATTGCAAAAATTGAGTAGTGGCGATTTTTTGCTACAAATATTCGTATGTAGTAGCTTGCTACTCGCTACTTTACTGCATTTTCAAAAGTAGCGCGCTACCAGTCTCGTTACCAGAAGAGTAACATGGTACTCCCCGCAAAGATTACAAACAAGTTTGTAACCTTACGACGACGAATGTCATTTTAAACGAATACAAACTAGTTTGTAGTCTTTGCTACAAGTAGCGCGCTACCTAACAACACTGATTATACACATTGGGTGTCCGCTCCGTTTTCATATGTTAATGCCCGGAAGGTACTTAAACACCATTACATAGTACAATGAGTAAAATGTGCCCAAACAAGGTTTTGTGTCCGCTGAAACATGCTACATTTCTCGACGATATGAAACAGCGTCTGGCTGGGTGTTACATTGACGCCATGATCCTTTTGCTGCCCGTGTGCAGGCCTACCAACGTCTATAAACATCGTAGAACATCTTCGGTAATGCTTCCGTCACGGGTGGGTGAGCGGCAGCCAACCAGCGGCCATGGATAATTCAAATACCTGCTCGGGTTGGCCGAGACCGTAAACACGTCATTGATTGATGACGAAAGCACTACCGAAGTTATTGTAAGACAACTTTATTATGGGTTTCACTGCGATCCGCGAGCGCAAGAAATGGCACTGTCTCCAATTTGCCGACTGTTTGTGATTTTTTTTTTTTTTTCAACCCCTTAAGTCTTCTTTATGTTCACTTAGATTTACAAGTCCTTGCGCCATTATCTTGTCATTCAATCTTCCTCCGCTCAACGGTTGCAAACACTACCTTACCTTACATAAAGGGCTGACTGGTAAGGGGTTGCTAATTGTTCTCTTTGTATCCACTCCGACTACAATGACAAAATGCAAATTGTTCTTCGAAACAGAAATTCTAAGAAACCGGTCAGATCTGTGTAACGCTACAATTGGTACGTTACAACATTCAGATTTGAGCTTGGCGGTTCCCACCCCAGAAGTTACGAATACCCGTCTTCAAGGTGATGTAGATACTGCACGATACGATACGAGTGCAGTAAAGACCTGTCGGTAAGCTACCTATGGCGGCCGGAAAAGGGGGCGTTTTTCGAGTTCTTGTTCGGGTATACTGCGTGTATAAGGCTCTGGGATGAAGATAAGTAGCCGTTGTTGGCATAAAGATTATTAGTTATCGTAGTTTCGTTATTTTTCGTGGAGAAGAAACGTCTCATAGTGTGTCAAACTATGAAGTTATATATTTTCTGTACACAAGGTGATTTTTGATACGGAGGTAAATAAGTATTCCTTATTATTTCGTTGGTGAAAAGTAAGTTAAGCTGGAGACAGTCGCTGTATCCCGTAATTACCGCCGCATTCAGTTATTCTTCGCCAGCCAGTTGTCCACGATTTGGGAGTGGGGGCAACGCGAAGAGGCGGAAGTTCAACGCTACCCCAATACTCGTCGTTTGTGTGTGGGGGACCGATACTTCCCGCTATCCAGGGATTCGCAAGAGGGATCAGGGAGCAGGGGAAGCCATTGGAACATCGTGCTGAAGACGTCGCGACGCCACCGCTGCCGGACGCCGTCCTGGAACGCAGGGACACCCGTTCCAGTGGAGTAAAGCTAAGTGCCCCTGTTGGTACCCTGCTTAAAATTCCAGTTGAATACAGTTGGATACATTCCACTTGAATACTGTTGAATACTGTTAAATCCAGTTCATGTTAAACTCAACTGGATTCAAGCGTGTTATGGCCCACTTTTACGTATTCAACTGGAACTGTATCCAATGGGAAGCAAGTGGATTCAACAGGAACTGTAACCAACGGGATGCAACTGTAATCGTATTCAAATGGAACCAACAGTATTCAACTGGATTCGTATTCAAAGGGAATCAACTGGAAACAGTAACCAACTGTATTCAAATGGAATCAACTGGAACCGAATCTAACCGTATTCAAGTGGAATCAACTGGAACAGTAACCAACTGTATTCAAATGGAACCGTATCCAACCGTATTCAAGTGGAATCAACTGGAACAGTAACCAACTGTATTCAGCTGGGTACGTATCCAATGGGAATCAACTGTAATCAACTGGAACCGTAACCAGCTGTATTTAGCAGGGTACGTTTTCAATGGGAATCAACTGTAATCAACTGGAACCGTAACAAACTGTATTCAGCTGGGTACGTATCCAATGGGAATCAACTGTAATCAACTGGAACCGTAACCAGCTGTATTTAGCAGGGTAGTATTCAATGGGAATCAACTGTAATCAACTGGAACCGTAAAAAACTGTATTCAGCCAGGTACGTATCCAATGGGAATCAACTGTAATCAACTGGAACCGTAACAAACTGTATTCAGCTGGGTACGTATCCAATGGGAATCAACTGTAATCAACTGGAACCGTAAAAAACTGTATTCAGCTAGGTACGTATCCAATGGGAATCAACTGTAATCAACTGGAACCGTAAAAAACTGTATTCAGCTAGGTACGTATCCAATGGGAATCATATGTAATCAACTGGAACCGTAACAAACTGTATTCAGCTGGGTACGTATCCAATGGGAATCAACTGTAATCAACTGGAACCGTAAAAAACTGTATTCAGCTAGGTACGTATCCAATGGGAATCAACTGTAATCAACTGGAACCGTAAAAAACTGTATTCAGCTTGGTACGTATCCAATGGGAATCAACTGTAATCAACTGGAACCGTAAAAAACTGTATTCAGCTAGGTACGTATCCAATGGGAATCATATGTAATCAACTGGAACCGTAACAAACTGTATTCAGCTGGGTCCGTATCCAATGGGAATCAACTGTAATCAACTGGAACCGTAAAAAACTGTATTCAGCTAGGTACGTATCCAATGGGAATCATATGTAATCAACTGGAACCGTAACAAACTGTATTCAGCTGGGTACGTATCCAATGGGAATCAACTGTAATCAACTGGAACCGTAAAAAACTGTATTCAGCTAGGTACGTATCCAATGGGAATCAACTGTAATCAACTGGAACCGTAAAAAACTGTATTCAGCTTGGTACGTATCCAATGGGAATCAACTGTAATCAACTGGAACCGTAAAAAACTGTATTCAGCTAGGTACGTATCCAATGGGAATCATATGTAATCAACTGGAACCGTAACAAACTGTATTCAGCTGGGTACGTATCCAATGGGAATCAACTGTAATCAACTGGAACCGTAAAAAACTGTATTCAGCTTGGTACGTATCCAATGGGAATCAACTGTAATCAACTGGAACCGTAAAAAACTGTATTCAGCTAGGTACGTATCCAATGGGAATCATATGTAATCAACTGGAACCGTAACAAACTGTATTCAGCTGGGTACGTATCCAATGGGAATCAACTGTAATCAACTGGAACCGTAAAAAACTGTATTCAGCTAGGTACGTATCCAATGGGAATCAACTGTAATCAACTGGAACCGTAAAAAACTGTATTCAGCTAGGTACGTATCCAATGGGAATCAACTGTAATCAACTGGAACCGTAACAAACTGTATTCAGCTGGGTAAGTATCCAATGGGAATCAACTGTAATCAACTGGAACCGTAACCAGCTGTATTTAGCAGGGGACGTATTCAATGGGAGTCAACTGTAATCAACTGGAACCGTAACAAACTGTTTTCAGCTGGGTACGTATCTAATGAGAGTCAACTGTAATCAACTGGAACCGTAACCAGCTGTATTTAGCAGGGTAGTATTCAATGGGAATCAACTGTAATCAACTGGAACCGTAACCAGCTGTATTTAGCAGGGGACGTATTCAATGGGAGTCAACTGTAATCAACTGGAACCGTAACAAACTGTTTTCAGCTGGGTACGTATCCAATGAGAGTCAACTGTAATCAACTGGAACCGTAACCAGCTGTATTTAGCAGGGTAGTATTCAATGGGAATCAACTGTAATCAACTGGAACCGTAACAAACTGTATTCAGCTGGGTACGTATCCAATGGGAATCAACTGTAATCAACTGGAACCGTAACCAGCTGTATTTAGCAGGGGACGTATTCAATGGGTATCAACTGTAATCAACTGGAACCGTAACAAACTGTTTTCAGCTGGGTACGTATCCAATGAGAGTCAACTGTAATCAACTGGAACCGTAACCAGCTGTATTTAGCAGGGTAGTATTCAATGGGAATCAACTGTAATCAACTGGAACCGTAACAAACTGTATTCAGCTGGGTACGTATCCAATGGGAATCAACTGTAATCAACTGGAACCGTAACCAGCTGTATTTAGCAGGGTAGTATTCAATGGGAATCAACTGTAATCAACTGGAACCGTAAAAAACTGTATTCAGCTAGGTACGTATCCAATGGGAATCAACTGTAATCAACTGGAACCGTAACCAGCTGTATTCAAGTGGAATCAACTGGAACAGTAACCAACTGTATTAAAATGAAACCGTATTCAAGTGGAATCAACTGGAACAGTAACCAACGTATTTAAATAGAACCGTATCCAACCGTATTCAAGTGGAATCAACTGGAACCGTAACCAACTGTATTCAAATGGAACCGTATCCAACCGTATTCAAGTGGAATCAACTGGAACAGTAACAAACTGTATTCAGCAGGGTACGTATTCAATGGGAATCAACTGTAATCAACTGGAACCGTAACCAGCTGTATTTAGCAGGGTACGTTTTCAATGGGAATCAACTGTAATCAACTGGAACCGTAACAAACTGTATTCAGCTGGGTACGTATCCAATGGGAATCAACTGTAATCAACTGGAACCGTAACCAGCTGTATTAAGCAGGGTAGTATTCAATGGGTATCAACTGTTATCAACTGGAACCATAACAAAGTGTATTCAGCTGGGTACGTATCCAATGGGAATTAACTGTAATCAACTGGAACCATAACCAGCTGTATTTAGCAGGGTACGTATTCAATGGGAATCAACTGTAATCAACTGGAACCGTAACCAACCTGTATTCAAGTGGAATCAACTGAAACAGTAACCAACTGTATTAAAATGAAACCGTATCCAACCGTATTCAAGTGGAATCAACTGAAACAGTAACCAACTGTATTCAAATGGAACCGTATCCAACCGTATTCAAGTGGGATCAACTGGAACAGTAACCAACTGTATTAAAATGAAACCGTATCCAACCGTATTCAAGTGGAATCAACTGAAACAGTGACCAACTGTATTTAAATGGAACCGTATCCAACCGTATTCAAGTGGGATCAACTGGAACAGTAACCAACCGTATCCAACCGTATTCTAGTGGAATCAACTGGAACAGTAACCAACTGTATTAAAATGAAACCATATCCAGCCGTATTCAAGTGGCATCAACTGGAACTGTAACAAACTGAATTAAAATGAAACCGTATCCAAACTTATTCAAGTGGAATCAACTGGAACCGTAACCAACCGTATTCAAGTGGAATCTACTAGAACCCTAACCAGCAGTATTCAACTGGAATCAACAGGATTTGTATAAAACGGAACAACAGGAACTGGAACTGTAATATCTTGTGCTGTACCTAGGATACATATTAGTAAATAATCAACGACAATATGTATGGATATACAATTTATTATGATAACATGAGAGATACAAAAGTGACGACTATCATGTCCATGACGAAAACCGGAAGTGCTTTCCTCCCGTCTCGACAAGATACAGCTTGCTAGATATAATTGTAGTTGTTGTTATCCTCAATTACTACACCTTTCCTTTTCAAAGATTGAACCAAATACATGATACAAATACACACATAACACAACTTTTGTTACCCAGCGTTAATAACACCGTGTTTGTTGGTTTAAGCCCCTTTAAGCTACATTGGCTTAATTTATTGTAAGTAGCCAGCAGCAACACATTTACTTCCGCTCCAGTGTCTATTTTGAATGACACACGTTTACTTCCTAGCCACAATTTGTGATACCATGCTGATCGGGATAGACCTTTACTAATATCTCCCGACCCAATGTAAGCAAAGTCATCTTGCGAATTCACCTCACTTTGTTCCACTGCATGCATAGCCGACATTTTACATACCTTTGCGAAATGATTTTTTCCTTTACACTTCATGCACACTGTTATGTTTTTACACACACATGACTATTTCTGCAAGGATAATCGGAGGGACGAAATACAACGACACATTTAGCTGGACGCCATTACAAGACAACGTTTATTATCCCCGCCACCAGAGTGCATACATGAGCATTAAGATAAGGCGCACTATTTGAATGTGATAACTAGCAATACATAACACTCCTTTCCCTTCAAAAGAGTGTTGACATACATTTCTTCATGTAATGAATAACTAGACTACTACAGATTTGAAACACAGGTTACTTTTTTTTGTTTTATATTTACAAATCTAATCTTTGAGGAGCCTTGCGGTTCCGCCCAGACCTTCTTATGTCCGGTTCCGTAGGACATTCATATGTGTCCGTAGGAGACTCACTCACTAGATTCGGATTCACAGATGTGTTTTCCGGCTCCGGATTCACACTTGAACCTACCGGACTTGGTTTATTAAAAACACAGGGTGAATTAAGTACACTCTTGGGTAACCCAGGTTTCAGTGTTTGATCCACCAAGGGTAATTGTGAGCGCCTCAGATGATCGGCATGTACCAATCTGATTTTATCCCGCACCCACACTAGGTACGTTACAGAGCTGATTCTCTGTTTCACCTCACCTACCAACCAATTCAATCCTCTTTCCTTAGTTGGTCCTACCGACTTTACTAGGACTTGTTCACCTTCCTCAAATTCTGTTGGTTTATACATCTGTTTATGTGAACCATTGCTCTGGGTCATTATGTTGGTACTATGTTTTTGCAACGTAACACTTAGATTGGGTTTGAGCATATCCAACTTGGTTCGGGGTTTATACTTTAACATGATATCTACAGGTGATAGATTTGTGGCAGTATTAGGGGTGTTCCTGAAACTGAATAGGAAATTGTCAATTTTATGTTGGAGTGACATGTCACGCCCTTGATCAAATTTGTCAACATTTACATTAAACTTGTTCAGGACATGTTTAAGGGTTTGCACACCTCGTTCTGCAGCACCGTTCGAAGCTGGGTGGTAAGGCGGACTATGCAGCACACTGATACCATTCCTTCCACAAAAATCATTGAATTCTGATGAAGTAAAGGGTGGACCATTGTCAGTGACAATGGTTTCCGGGAACCCGAAGACAGAAATCACCTTCCTAAGCTTACTTATCACCTGAGCTGCATTAGTTGACTTCATTATCCATACTTCAATCCACTTAGAATAGCTGTCAACTAACACTAGAAACGTCACATTATCCTTTTGAGCAAAATCCAAATGGATTCGCTGCCAGTGTTTGACAGGTGTTGGCCAGTTTGTCAAAGGGACAGCTGTGTTTGTGGAACGAGTGACTACACAAGCTTCGCATTCGGATATATTTCGTTCAATATCCGCGTCTAAGCCCGGCCACCACACATGGCTTCTTGCCAACATTTTAGATCGAACCACACCAGGGTGATTTTCATGTAACAAGGAGAGTACATGATCACGCAACTTTACAGGAATGATTACCCTATTTCCCCACAACACACAGTTTCCGTCTAGTGACAGTTCATGTCTTCGAATAAAGTAGGGTTTTAAGCCTGGAATCTCAACATGCATCGGCCAGCCTTGTTGAGTGAGTGTATACACACGGGACAACATGGGATCTTGCCTAGTAGCATTTGCAATATCTTTTGCACTACAGGGACACTGCTGGAATGTTGAGGTTAAAGATTCACAAATCAACTTCACTGGACAAGAAATACTTTTGAACTCTTCTACGCCGTCACTTTGCATTGGTAAGCGGGACATAGCATCAGCTGAGGAAAGCTCTTTGCCTCTCCTGTACTCAATATCGTACTGGTAAGAAGACAATATAATCGTGCACCTTTGGAGACGTGCAGCTGCGAGGGTTGGAATTCCCTTTTTACTGCCAAGTATCGCCTTTAAAGGCTGGTGATCCGTTACTAGACGGAACTTACGCCCATAAAGATACTTATGGAAACGCTTGACAGCGAAGATAATACTCAAAGCCTCCTTCTCCACCTGTGCATATCCCTGCTCTGCATGGTTTAAGGTTGAGGACGCAAACATTACAGGTCGCTCTTCACCATCCACAAGGTGCGACAGGACAGCGCCTACTCCATATTGTGAAGCATCACTCGATACTACAATGGGTTTTTGGGGATCATATGGCACAAGAACCTGATTCTCTAGCAGCAATTGCTTGCTAAGCTCAAAAGCTTCTTTACAATCCTTGGACCAATGCCAAGTTACACCCTTTTCCAGTAGCCGGTGTAATGGTTTGATTTTCATCGACAGGTTTGGCAAAAATCTGTTGTAAAAATTTAACAACCCTAGAAAAGACTGTAGCTGTGTGACATTTGATGGTTCAGGGGCTTGCGAAATAGCTCTAATTTTCTCAGGGGTGGGATGGATACCACACTGATCAATTAGATGACCTAGGAATTCGATACTAGATTTGAAGAACCGACATTTAGAAGCGTTAACTCTGATGGAATACCTTTCCAACCTTTGGAGAACTAACAACAAGATTCTTTTGTTTTCTTCCAAAGTCTCTCCCAGAATTAGTATATCATCTAAATAAGCGAGGACATTGGGTATGCCCTTTAACACCTGATCGATCACTGATTGGAATATGGCTGGGGCACTCGTTACTCCAAAAGGTAACCTTGTAAACTGGTACAAGCCCAAATGGGTATTGATGGTAAGAATGTGTTGAGACCGTTTTGTTAACTTCAATTGAAGATAAGCACTTGAAAGGTCTAACACGGTGAACACCTTTGCTTTTGCCAGTGAGGCCAGAATATCATCCACGCGTGGCAGTGGGTAATGTTCCGTGTCTATGCACCTGTTCACCGTGACCTTGTAGTCAACACATAAGCGAATTTTATCCGAATCTTTCTTGGGGACAACTACTACAGGAGAAGCCCATTCGCTCCGTTTGACAGGTCTAAGGGTACCGGTTTCCACTAGCCGCTCAATTTCATCGTTAACCTTTTCTCTCAGGGCATAGGGAACATTGTACGCTTTATGAAAAATTGGAATTGCATCATCTTTAAGGACAACATCAGCCACAAATTCTTTAATGGACGACGCCTCACTCCCCTTGAAAACGTTTGAAAACTTCTTCTGAAGCTGACTAACATCCTCAAAACTATCGAGACATTGCAAAGAATTTACCGCAGTACAACTTCCTGACAACTGTTTCCTCCAATCGGGATATAGAACATTCAACCAAGATCTTCCCATCAGGGGTGTAAAATCGTGCACCTGCGCAACGATTAAGGGTAAACTATGAACTACCTGATTGGAACTATGAGAGTTTGCTACCGACACTTGTATCTCACCATAGATTTTTAGGTTTTCACCAAGAACTGATTTCAGTTTCAACTCAGACTGCGTACATGGCACATCAGAGAAAAACTCATGATACATCTCATCTGAGATTATCGATTTTGCAGAACCACTGTCTACCTCCATTTTGACAATCTTATTATTGACAGACACTGGAATCAACAACGGTTCTTTCCTTACCTTATCAACTGTGTTTGAGGAACACTTGACATTATGTTTTGACACAATATTGACATTTTCGACATTACTATCACTTGATTTGACATCAACATCACTTTGACTTGACATGACATTGACACTTTCACTTTGACTTGACATGACATTGACACTATCGCTTGACTTGACATCAATATCACTTTGACTTGACACGACATTGACATTATCGCTTGACATAACATTGACACTTTCACCTTGACTTGACATGACATTGACACTTTCACTTTGACTTGACATGACATTGACACTTTCACTTTGACTTGACATGACATTGACACTTTCACTTCGACTTGACATGACATTGACACTTTCACTTTGACTTGTCACAACAGAGACATTCTTAATGGCACACGAATCGTCACTTTCACACTCGGTGGTTGACGACTCTGCAGACCGATCTTGACATGATTCATTTTTGACGTTCTTGACGTTCTTTCGACGGTGGCACATGCGTGATGTATGACCAATCGCGTTGCACTTGTAACATGTCCACTCCTTGGCTGGACACTTGTCCTCCGAATGGAAACGTCCACACCTTCGACATTGAAGATTTGACTTGGAACTGGACTCTTCCTTACTTGAGTTGGATTGCGACTGGGCCGACTTCGTCTCCTTAGCCTTGGCTTTTCCTTGCTTGGAGCGGGACTTTTCTCCCTTGGAATACTGTCCACGGCTCTTAGACACTTTCTTTACCTCCTCCTGACTAGGGTGAAGGAGCTTGGCATGACTCATTGCCAGTTCTAAACCGCGAGCGATTTTGCATGCTTTTTCAAAAGATAGCTCATCCTCACAGTTCAATAGCTGTCGCTGAGTTTCCTCGTCCTTGATCCCACACACAAATCTATCACGGAGTGCCCGATCAAGATAGGAACCGAAATTGCAAGTGATGGCGAGACGCTTTAATTCAACTATGTAGTTGTCGACTGATTCGCCCTCCAATTGGTTGCGCTTTCCGAATTTGAAAACCTCAGCAATGACAGACTTGGCTGGCGCAAAATGTGCCTGTAGAGCGGACACTAGTGCCGTGTACGACTTCCCTTGGGGGGTATCTGGACTTAAAATGGACTTTAACGTCGAATAGAGTTTAGCTCCCATAAGCGTTAAAAATATAGAAGCTTTCTTTACCTCAGTGGAAACTTCGTTTGCCTTGAAAAACTCTTCTAGGCGTTCCGCGTATGACTGAAAATCTTCCAACTGGGGATCGAACTCGTCAACTTTTCCGATAAAACCCATCTTGGCACTGGACAATGTAGACAGACAACCTCAGACAGACACTTTCCAAGACGGTATAACTTGTACTTGGTCCTAGGCCGAAACACGATCGGACAGGCTAGGCCTAAGGTTACTGCCCTTGGAACAATCTCGAACCGACGCGATGACGCCCCCGTGGCTTGGGCCTACCTGTTGCATCATTTCACTGGACACAACTGAGTACTGACATTGAACCTCGCCGACGGACCAAAATGTATTCACGAGCACTGTGGGTTTTTTAAAGACTACTCGTCGCCAAACTGTTATGTTTTTACACACACATGACTATTTCTGCAAGGATAATCGGAGGGACGAAATACAACGACACATTTAGCTGGACGCCATTACAAGACAACGTTTATTATCCCCGCCACCAGAGTGCATACATGAGCATTAAGATAAGGCGCACTATTTGAATGTGATAACTAGCAATACATAACACACACTTTACCGTAAGCTGGGCACTTTCTCGGCTTGTGGCGGTATCCACATCTCTTGCAATCAAAGGAGTCGTTCTTGCTTTCTTCACCACTTGCGCTGGAACTTGCGTTCGTAGGACCTTGTTCGACTGCTTTTTATCTTGTCCTTTGCTGTATTGTTGACCTATGACGTTCCGCACTGCATCTACTGCGTGCGGCTGCTGCTTCTTCTTGGGACCTCACTGTAGTGTTGGTTTCTCGAAGGGACTGTACTTGCTGCTTAGGTACTTGCTTCTGCGGCTCTGGATATTTGAACACACTGGTCTAAGGCAATGCCTCCTTCTGACAACAGTTTCTCTTGTAGAGGGTTGCTCCTTAGGCCAAGGCCTATTATTAACAGGTCTCGGATGATGCTGTCACGTAACTGTCCTAGCTCACACGTGGATGCGCGATCTCTTAACTCGGTTATGAATTCGTCGACACTCATATCCTGTTGTTGAGACACCCTGAAGAAATTATTTCTTTCAATTGCCTAGTTTTTGTGAGGTTAACAATAACCCGCGAACTTGTCAATCACATGTTTCAGCACTTTTTTCTGGTCATCGTTCTCGAAAGTTAGTGTGTTAAACACGCGAACTGCGTCATATCCTAGGCATATCAGATTTAGGAATATTTGTAATTTAACCTCTTCTGGCTTCTTGGTTTTCTCGGACGCTGCCATCATTGGGTTTGAAATATAGGCTAGGCCTAGGTCTTCAAACACAATGCTGCCATGTATAGCCTAGGCCTAGGCCTAGGTCTATCTCAAACTGCTGGATCTAGTCTGTCCAGCTAGGCCTAGGCCTATGTGCTACCTGTTTAGCCAGTTTAGCTTCCATATTGAGAGCTGGTGGTACGCTCTCAACAAAACGTGGTCTGCTACTTGTGAGGTTATGTTGTGACACCTCACTTGTAACTCTCTTAACTGTTCACTTCTAACACCATGTAATAGGCCTATCTTATGCTGTATCAAGGATACATCTTAGTAAATACTCAACGATAGTAGGTCTAAGACGCCTCTTTTCTACCTTCTAACACACGTTTTTCCGTGGCGTAGGCCTAGGCTTACGCTCTCGACAAAATGTGGTCTGCTACTTGTGAGGTTATGTTGTAGTACCTTACTTGTAACTCTCTAAATATTCACTTCTGACACCATATCTTGTGCTGTATCTAGGATACATCTTAGTATATAATCAACGACAATGTATTGATAAAGATATGATTTAATATGATAACTTGAGAGAAACAAAAGTGACGACTAGGCCTAGGCCTATCACGCGTTCACACCCATGACGGAAACCGGAAGTGCTGAGACACAGCTTGCTAGATATGATTGTTGTTGTTGTTATCTAAAAGGGAATCAAATGGATTCCAACCGGATTCAACAGGAACTGGAACCAACTTTAAAAGGAAGTGTCTGTTATTATATCATGAGAATCCCATTGAATACATATGCAGATAAATATAGTTGGTTACGGTTCCAGTAGATTCCCATAGAATACATACCAAGTTAAATACAGTTGGTCACGGTTGCAGTTGATTACAGTTGATTCCCATTAAATACGTACACAGTTAAATAATACAGCTGGTAACGGTTCCAGATTCCCATTGAATACATACACAGCTGAATACAGTTTGTTACAGTTCCAGTTGATTTCAGTTGATTCCCATTGAATACGTACCCAGCTGAATACGGTTTGTTACGGTTCCAGTTGATAACAGTTGATTCCCATTGAATACGTACCCTGCTAAATACAGCTGGTTACGGTTCCAGTTGATTACAGTTGATTCCCATTGGATACGTAGTGGTATTACGTACCCAGCTGAATACAGTTTGTTACGGTTCCAGTTGATAACAGTTGATTCCCATTGGATACGAACCCAGCTGAAAACAGTTTGTTACGGTTCCAGTTGATTCCAGTTGATTCCCATTAGATACGTACCCAGCTGAATACAGTTTGTTACGGTTCCAGTTGATTACAGTTGATTCCTATTGGATACGTATCCAGCTGAATACGGTTTGTTACGGTTCCAGTTGATTACAGTTGATTCCCATTGAATACGTACCCTGCTAAATACAGCTGGTTACGGTTCCAGTTGATAAGAGTTGATTCCCATTGAATACGTTGGTTCCACTTGATTCCAGTTGATTCCCATTGAATACGTACCCAGCTAAATACAGTTTGTTAGAGTTCCAGTTGATTACAGTTGATTCCCATTGGATACGTACCCTGCTAAATACAGCTGGTTACGGTTCCAGTTGATTACAGTTGAGTCCCATTGGATACGTACCTAGCTGAAAACAGTTTGTTACGGTTCCAGTTGATTACAGTTGATTCCCATTGAATACGTACCCTGCTAAATACAGCTGGTTACGGTTCCAGTTGATTAGAGTTGATTCCCATTGAATTCGTTGGTTCCACTTGATTCCAGTTGATTCCCATTGAATACGTACCCAGCTAAAGACAGTTTGTTAGAGTTCCAGTTGATTACAGTTGATACCCATTGGATTCGTATTACGTACCCAGCTGAATACAGTTTGTTACGGTTCCAGTTGATTCCAGTTGATTCCCATTGAATACGTACCCAGCTGAATACAGTTTGTTACGGTTCCAGTTGATAACAGTTGATTCCCATTGGATACGAACCCAGCTGAAAACAGTTTGTTACGGTTCCAGTTGATTCCAGTTGATTCCCATTAGATACGTACCCAGCTGAATACAGTTTGTTACGGTTCCAGTTGATTACAGTTGATTCCTATTGGATACGTATCCAGCTGAATACGGTTTGTTACGGTTCCAGTTGATTACAGTTGATTCCCATTGAATACGTACCCTGCTAAATACAGCTGGTTACGGTTCCAGTTGATAAGAGTTGATTCCCATTGAATACGTTGGTTCCACTTGATTCCAGTTGATTCCCATTGAATACGTACCCAGCTAAATACAGTTTGTTAGAGTTCCAGTTGATTACAGTTGATTCCCATTGGATACGTACCCTGCTAAATACAGCTGGTGACGGTTCCAGTTGATTACAGTTGAGTCCCATTGGATACGTACCTAGCTGAAAACAGTTTGTTACGGTTCCAGTTGATTACAGTTGATTCCCATTGAATACGTACCCTGCTAAATACAGCTGGTTACGGTTCCAGTTGATTAGAGTTGATTCCCATTGAATTCGTTGGTTCCACTTGATTCCAGTTGATTCCCATTGAATACGTACCCAGCTAAAGACAGTTTGTTAGAGTTCCAGTTGATTACAGTTGATTCCCATTGGATTCGTACCCAGCTAAAGACAGTTTGTTAGAGTTCCAGTTGATTCCAGTTGATTCCCATTGAATACGTACCCAGCTAAAGACAGTTTGTTAGAGTTCCAGTTGATTCCAGTTGATTCCCATTGAATACGTACCCAGCTAAAGACAGTTTGTTAGAGTTCCAGTTGATTCCAGTTGATTCCCATTGAATACGTACCCAGCTAAAGACAGTTTGTTAGAGTTCCAGTTGATTCCAGTTGATTCCCATTGAATACGTACCCAGCTAAAGACAGTTTGTTAGAGTTCCAGTTGATTACAGTTGATACCCATTGGATTCGTATTACGTACCCAGCTGAATACAGTTTGTTACGGTTCCAGTTGATTCCAGTTGATTCCCATTGAATACGTACCCAGCTGAATACAGTTTGTTACGGTTCCAGTTGATTCCAGTTGATTCCCATTGGATACGAACCCAGCTGGGTACAGTTTGTTACGGTTCCAGTTGATTCCAGTTGATTCCCATTAGATACGTACCTAGCTGAATACAGTTTGTAACGGTTCCAGTTGATTACAGTTCATTCCTATTGGATACGTATCCAGCTGAATACGGTTTGTTACGGTTCCAGTTGATGACAGTTGATTCCCATTGAATACGTACCCTGCTAAATACAGCTGGTTACGGTTCCAGTTGATAAGAGTTGATTCCCATTGAATACGTTGGTTCCACTTGATTCCAGTTGATTCCCATTGAATACGTACCCAGCTTAATACAGTTTGTTAGAGTTCCAGTTGATTACAGTTAATTCCCATTGGATACGTACCCTGCTAAATACAGCTGGTTACGGTTCCAGTTGATTACAGTTGAGTCCCATTGGATACGTACCTAGCTGAAAACAGTTTGTTACGGTTCCAGTTGATTACAGTTGATTCCCATTGAATACGTACCCTGCTAAATACAGCTGGTTACGGTTCCAGTTGATTAGAGTTGATTCCCATTGAATTCGTTGGTTCCACTTGATTCCAGTTGATTCCCATTGAATACGTACCCAGCTAAAGACAGTTTGTTAGAGTTCCAGTTGATTACAGTTGATACCCATTGGATTCGTATTACGTACCCAGCTGAATACAGTTTGTTACGGTTCCAGTTGATTCCAGTTGATGCCCATTGAATACGTACCCAGCTAAATACTGTTTGTTACGGTTCCAGTTGATTCCAGTTGATTCCCATTGAATACGTACCCTGCTAAATACAGCTGGTTACGGTTCCAGTTGATTACAGTTGATTCCCATTGAATACGTACCCTGCTAAATACAGCTGGTTACGGTTCCAGTTGATTACAGTTGAGTCCCATTGGATACGTACCTAGCTGAAAACAGTTTGTTACGGTTCCAGTTGATTACAGTTGATTCCCATTGAATACGTACCCAGCTAAATACAGCTGGTTACGGTTCCAGTTGATTACAGTTGATTCCCATTGAATACGTATCCAGCTGAATACAGTTTGTTACGGTTCCAGTTGATTACAGTTGATTCCCGTTGGATACGTATCCAGCTGAATACAGTTGGTTACGGTTCCAGTTGATTACAGTTGATTCCCATTGAATACGTACCCTGCTAAATACAGCTGGTTACGGTTCCAGTTGATTACAGTTGATTCCCATTAGATACGTATCCAGCTGAATACAGTTTGTAACGGTTCCAGTTGATTACAGTTGATTCCCATTGAATACGTATCCAGCTGAATGCAGTTTGTTACGGTTCCAGTTGATTACATTTGATTCCCATTGGATACGTATCCAGTTGAATACTGTTTGTTACGGTTCCAGTTGATTACAGTTGATTCCTGTTGGTATACATACGACTTCCAGTTGGAAACAGCTAGCACAGTTGAATACGTTTGCATCCAGTTGAATACGTCTCATGTATCCAACTGTATTCAACTGGAATTTTAAGCAGGGTAGTACCGGGAGAGTGAGTAAAGCTTAGTGCCCCTGTTGGTAGTACCGGGAGAGTGAATAAAGCCAAGTGCCCCTGTTGGTAGTACCGGGAGAGTGAGTAAAGCTAAGTGCCCCTGTTGGTAGTACCGGGAGAGTGAGTAAAGCTAAGTGCCCCTGTTGGTAGTACCGGGAGAGTGAGTAAAGCTAGGTGCCCCTGTTGGTAGTACCAGGAGAGTGAGTAAAGCTAAGTGCCCCTGTTGGTAGTACCGGGAGAGTGAGTAAAGCTAAGTGCCCCTGTTGGTAGTACCGGGAGAGTGAGTAAAGCTAAGTGCCCCTGTTGGTAGTACCGGGAGAGTGAGTAAAGCTAGGTGCCCCTGTTGGTAGTACCGGGAGAGTGAGTAAAGCCAAGTGCCCCTGTTGGTAGTACCGGGAGAGTGAGTAAAGCTAAGTGCCCCTGTTGGTAGTACCGGGAGAGTGAGTAAAGCTAAGTGCCCCTGTTGGTAGTACCGGGAGAGTGAGTAAAGCTAAGTGCCCCTGTTGGTAGTACCGGGAGAGTGAGTAAAGCTTAGTGCCCCTGTTGGTAGTACCGGGAGAGTGAGTAAAGCTAAGTGCCCCTGTTGGTAGTACCGGGAGAGTGAGTAAAGCTAAGTGCCCCTGTTGGTAGTACCAGGAGAGTGAGTAAAGCTAAGTGCCCCTGTTGGTAGTACCGGGAGAGTGAGTAAAGCTAAGTGCCCCTGTTGGTAGTACCGGGAGAGTGAGTAAAGCTTAGTGCCCCTGTTGGTAGTACCGGGAGAGTGAGTAAAGCTAAGTGCCCCTGTTGGTAGTACCGGGAGAGTGAGTAAAGCTAAGTGCCCCTGTTGGTAGTACCAGGAGAGTGAGTAAAGCTAAGTGCCCCTGTTGGTAGTACCGGGAGAGTGAGTAAAGCTAAGTGCCCCTGTTGGTAGTACCGGGAGAGTGAGTTAAGCTAAGTGCCCCTGTTGGTAGTACCGGGAGAGTGAGTTAAGCTAGGTGCCCCTGTTGGTAGTACCGGGAGAGTGAGTAAAGCTAAGTGCCCCTGTTGGTAGTACCGGGAGAGTGAGTTAAGCTAAGTGCCCCTGTTGGTAGTACCGGGAGAGTGAGTTAAGCTAGGTGCCCCTGTTGGTAGTACCGGGAGAGTGAGTAAAGCTAAGTGCCCCTGTTGGTAGTACCGGGAGAGTGAGTTAAGCTAGGTGCCCCTGTTGGTAGTACCGGGAGAGTGAGTAAAGCTAAGTGCCCCTGTTGGTAGTACCGGGAGAGTGAGTAAAGCTAAGAGCCCCTGTTGGTAGTACCGGGAGAGTGAGTAAAGCTAAGAGCCCCTGTTGGTAGTACCGGGAGAGTGAGTAAAGCTAAGTGCCCCTGTTGGTAGTACCGGGAGAGTGAGTAAAGCTAAGTGCCCCTGTTGGTAGTACCGGGAGAGTGAGTAAAGCTAAGTGCCCCTGTTGGTAGTACCGGGAGAGTGAGTAAAGCTTAGTGCCCCTGTTGGTAGTACCGGGAGAGTGAGTAAAGCTAAGTGCCCCTGTTGGTAGTACCAGGAGAGTGAGTAAAGCTAAGTGCCCCTGTTGGTAGTACCGGGAGAGTGAGTAAAGCTAAGTGCCCCTGTTGGTAGTACCGGGAGAGTGAGTAAAGCTAAGTGCCCCTGTTGGTAGTACCAGGAGAGTGAGTAAAGCTAAGTGCCCCTGTTGGTAGTACCGGGATAGTGAGTAAAGCTAAGTGCCCCTGTTGGTAGTACCGGGAGAGTGAGTGAAGCTAAGTGCCCCTGTTGGTTGTACCGGGAGAGTGAGTAAAGCTAAGTGCCCCTGTTGGTAGCACCGGGAGAGTGAGTAAAGCTAAGTGCCCCTGTTGGTAGTACCGGGATAGTGAGTAAAGCCAAGTGCCCCTGTTGGTTGTACCGGGAGAGTGAGTAAAGCCAAGTGCCCCTGTTGGTTGTACCGGGAGAGTGAGTAAAGCTAAGTGCCCCTGTTGGTAGTACCGGGAGAGTGAGTAAAGCCAAGTGCCCCTGTTGGTAGTACCGGGAGAGTGAGTAAAGCCAAGTGCCCCTGTTGGTTGTACCGGGAGAGTGAGTAAAGCTAAGTGCCCCTGTTGGTAGTACCGGGAGAGTGAGTAAAGCCAAGTGCCCCTGTTGGTAGTACCGGGAGAGTGAGTAAAGCTAAGTGCCCCTGTTGGTAGTACCGGGAGAGTGAGTAAAGCTAAGTGCCCCTGTTGGTAGTACCGGGAGAGTGAGTAAAGCTAAGTGCCCCTGTTGGTAGTACCGGGAGAGTGAGTAAAGCTAAGTGCCCCTGTTGGTAGTACCGGGAGAGTGAGTAAAGCCAAGTGCCCCTGTTGGTAGTACCGGGAGAGTGAGTAAAGCTAAGTGCCCCTGTTGGTAGTACCGGGAGAGTGAGTAAAGCTAAGTGCCCCTGTTGGTAGTACCGGGAGAGTGAGTAAAGCCAAGTGCCCCTATGTTGGTAGTACCGGGAGAGTGAGTAAAGCTAAGTGCCCCTGTTGGTAGTACCGGGAGAGTGAGTAAAGCCAAGTGCCCCTGTTGGTAGTACCGGGAGAGTGAGTAAAGCCAAGTGCCCCTGTTGGTAGTACCGGGAGAGTGAGTAAAGCCAAGTGCCCCTGTTGGTTGTACCGGGAGAGTGAGTAAAGCTAAGTGCCCCTGTTGGTAGTACCGGGAGAGTGAGTAAAGCCAAGTGCCCCTGTTGGTAGTACCGGGAGAGTGAGTAAAGCCAAGTGCCCCTGTTGGTAGTACCGGGAGAGTGAGTAAAGCTAAGTGCCCCTGTTGGTAGTACCGGGAGAGTGAGTAAAGCTAAGTGCCCCTGTTGGTAGTACCGGGAGAGTGAGTAAAGCTAAGTGCCCCTGTTGGTAGTACCGGGAGAGTGAGTAAAGCTAGGTGCCCCTGTTGGTAGTACCGGGAGAGTGAGTAAAGCCAAGTGCCCCTGTTGGTAGTACCGGGAGAGTGAGTAAAGCTAAGTGCCCCTGTTGGTAGTACCGGGAGAGTGAGTAAAGCTAAGTGCCCCTGTTGGTAGTACCGGGAGAGTGAGTAAAGCTAAGTGCCCCTGTTGGTAGTACCGGGAGAGTGAGTAAAGCTAAGTGCCCCTGTTGGTAGTACCGGGAGAGTGAGTAAAGCCAAGTGCCCCTGTTGGTAGTACCGGGAGAGTGAGTAAAGCTAAGTGCCCCTGTTGGTAGTACCGGGAGAGTGAGTAAAGCCAAGTGCCCCTGTTGGTAGTACCGGGAGAGTGAGTAAAGCTAAGTGCCCCTGTTGGTAGTACCGGGAGAGTGAGTAAAGCTAAGTGCCCCTGTTGGTAGTACCGGGAGAGTGAGTAAAGCTAAGTGCCCCTGTTGGTAGTACCGGGAGAGTGAGTAAAGCTAGGTGCCCCTGTTGGTAGTACCGGGAGAGTGAGTAAAGCCAAGTGCCCCTGTTGGTAGTACCGGGAGAGTGAGTAAAGCTAAGTGCCCCTGTTGGTAGTACCGGGAGAGTGAGTAAAGCTAAGTGCCCCTGTTGGTAGTACCGGGAGAGTGAGTAAAGCCAAGTGCCCCTGTTGGTAGTACCGGGAGAGTGAGTAAAGCCAAGTGCCCCTGTTGGTAGTACCGGGAGAGTGAGTAAAGCTAAGTGCCCCTGTTGGTAGTACCGGGAGAGTGAGTAAAGCTAAGTGCCCCTGTTGGTAGTACCAGGAGAGTGAGTAAAGCTAAGTGCCCCTGTTGGTAGTACCGGGAGAGTGAGTAAAGCTAAGTGCCCCTGTTGGTAGTACCGGGAGAGTGAGTAAAGCTAAGTGCCCCTGTTGGTAGTACCGGGATAGTGAGTAAAGCTAAGTGCCCCTGTTGGTAGTACCGGAAGAGTGAGTAAAGCTAAGTGCCCCTGTTGGTAGTACCGGGAGAGTGAGTAAAGCTAAGTGCCCCTGTTGGTAGTACCGGGAGAGTGAGTAAAGCCAAGTGCCCCTGTTGGTAGTACCGGGAGAGTGAGTAAAGCTAAGTGCCCCTGTTGGTAGTACCGGGAGAGTGAGTAAAGCTAAGTGCCCCTGTTGGTAGTACCGGGAGAGTGAGTAAAGCTAAGTGCCCCTGTTGGTAGTACCGGGAGAGTGAGTAAAGCTAAGTGCCCCTGTTGGTAGTACCGGGATAGTGAGTAAAGCTAAGTGCCCCTGTTGGTAGTACCGGGAGAGTGAGTAAAGCTAAGTGCCCCTGTTGGTTGTACCGGGAGAGTGAGTAAAGCTAAGTGCCCCTGTTGGTAGTACCGGGAGAGTGAGTAAAGCTAGGTGCCCCTGTTGGTAGTACCGGGAGAGTGAGTAAAGCTAAGTGCCCCTGTTGGAAGTACCGGGAGAGTGAGTAAAGCCAAGTGCCCCTGTTGGTAGTACCGGTAAAGCAGTGTGTAGCAGGGCCTTGTTGTAGCTGTAGTTTTCTTGTGTGTATCTCCCACAGGGTGCCAGTAGGTGGCGCGCTAACGTGTAGCGTGCCACCAGATTACGTCACTCCGAGCAGCGGTCTAATAGTGATCGAGTGCGTTACTATAAGTCATCGTATAGTATTGGTACCATACCATGCAGTATTAACTGTGGACCCTAGTTAGACGTTATAGACATATACTATATATATATAATTTAACAGCTATCTTTAGAATATAATGACGACCATACCTGGACATTTTGTGGAGCCACGTTGGTGGAGGAGCATGTAGCCTACTCCTAGCCCTTATCAATCGTCCAATCGGTCACCGACCCTGAGATCTAGCGGAAAGTGAATAGGCGGCCAGCTGCTTTATGAACTATTTGTTTATCGAACACATGTTTGAATACTATTATATTCATAGTTCCCACGTGACGTCACAGCGGCCATGAAGGACCTATCCTAAATCATTGGCAAATACTAGTCAAATTTAATAAATAAGCCTAGTTTTGAATGTAAAAGTAAACATAAGTAATAAATAAATAAACAATTGCCGCATATACCAATTTTATCTCAAAAGCAGGCTGAATTTTAGAGAACTAAGAATTTCTGTATTGTACCACTACAGCCTTCAATTGTTTCTCCATGGCAACGTCAAAGCTTGATCACAAATGTGGCCGCCACGCACAAAGATGTGATGTACGTGCAACCTATGAATTGCACTCTATTATTTATTTTCTGTTGGAGATAGACTTATTCTTATCCATAATTAAGTACTAGTATTTGTTGAATGCACTTAACCCTTATCGTGACACTAGGTAACGAGGTAGATCCTCAATTCATTCGGCGTGCTTTAATAACTATACATACTATTGATTATTACAAACCATTGTTTATCACTACTATTCATTAGTACAATCCACTGTTTATCTATATTATTATTCCTCTATATTTTACGTAATATTCATAATCTATACTAATATATAAGAGCCGGGGACTTCCTGTTTCCCCCCGACTTTACAACAGGTCTTACCCGTACTACAGGTGAGGTAGACGAAACAGGTGGAGCCACCTATCGTCGACTTCGCCGCGGACAACCTTTGTGCCAGTCTACCCCCCCCCCCCGTTCACCACATTGTTTACTTAGCCATAAGTCAGCGTGACATCTTCTACAATAATTACAATAGTGTTCACAGTTCCAATCAACCACACTAATCGGCCATGACAGTTCCTCCCCTCATTCTTATCTTACCATCAGCAGTTCCAAAACTGCTAGCGACTCAAGGGGTGTACAGCCTGTACTGGGCTAGTGAGAGTAACGAGTTTTCGTAGCCTGCATAGGCGCAGAGTTTTGATTTTCCTTGGAGGGGCTCAACCTACGATCAACAGTATCTGCGCGGGAAGTCTGGGGCCGCCGGAGGAAAATTTTGTTTGGGGTACTATTGCCATCCAGATGGCCTTAGAAGCGATCTGAGGTATTATTTTGAAAGGGAAGATTTAAATACCCAGTATTAAGATATTTTATTCTTCTATTTTAACCTTTCACCAACATTGTTTTGTAGTTCTAACCTATTATGTAAATTAATTTTGTAACTGTCTATTACAAACACTTCCTGGCTAGGAATATATGTGTACAATGATGCATTATTTACAAGATCCTATAAATCCGTGGTCTGGCTAAACGAACGGTTTTGCAACCCACGCATTGACAGGGTGTACAAAGAAGGGGTTGGACTTTTCAAGAAGTATAAGTTTCTTCACTTAAGTTGACATTGAACATACTAGCTCTGTCAGGTGAAATCCTATAATTATAGGCTCCTTCATAAGTGCACTGCTCTCTATTGACAGTTTTTCTCCGAAATTATCGTTAGAAAACTAATTTTTGCCACTGGGGGCCGAGCGAGATGGACTGTCAAAGAACCAAGACACACCATAAAAAGAAAGAAAGCTCTCATGTACAATACATGATATGGGAGACACAATTTGTCGATGTGCATTAATTCGAAGGACCCATTTAGCAAACAAACAAAACTGGTAACTGTTTGAAGAACCAACTCCTGTTAGCTCCTCAGGGGGCGCCCCCCCTGCGTTACAGCTGGGGGGGGGGGGGGGGGGGGCTCGAGCCCCGTCGCCCCCCGTACTCGGCGCCTATGGGCCCTGAGGTGATCGCAGCTCGCAGTGAAACCCATAATAGTTCAAGGTCAGGGGAGGGGTTAGGGTTCTTTCAACGGTTGGTAACACTTGTTTCATGTCAACCATAACTGATACTAATGGCCGCCGATTCCTCTTCCGCGACGTATTTCACGACATTTCTACCACTTCCACACACCATTCCACGGTTTCCACTACTTTGGGCACCTTTCCCCATCACTTCTTTCCAGTAGGCCTAAGTGCCACCACATTTCAATAGAACATTTTTTGGATCGCTTTCCAAGCGGACACACACTATGTGTATATTTACCCAGGTGACCAAAAGAAGGTTTTACCCCGTCTTACCCTATCATGTCTATGGGCCATAGACATGATGTGCACACGACTGATCTGTTGGCCAACTATTTTCAAATGCCAAATAGCATTGCAAGATATGGTTGGTGGGTTGGCCAACTTTGATAGAAACTCCTTCTAAAACTCACCAACTTTGGGAAAACTTGTTTTGTTTTGTTACGCTAACGTACATCTAATAAAAATTGACAGTACTCCAAATAATATTCCGAAAGTGAGGTTATGGTTTTGACAAAGTTGGGCTAATCGAGTTTGTTAGCTTTGATTAGTCGTGTGCATACTGCATCCGTCTTTACATCTTTCAATCGAAATTAATCTTGGTTCAAGTCCAATTAAGGAAATTCATTCATCCATTCATTCATTCGCTGCGCTTCCAATATTAATTGATTGAATCTCTGTACTTATTTCTTTCTCCTTACTTTTCAATTAGGACACGAACAATTTGTTTTAGTAATCATACAGGCAGCTCTAGCATGATATAAACTCTTATTATTTTGTTTTTATTTTAAATGTGAATAAATTGAATAAACCGCGTTTGAACCACCTGTTGAGTACAATACTCATCAAGAGGGCTGTGAGCAGAAATGTTAATACAGTTTAGCCAACGTTGTAGTAGTAATTATGTCGTTGTATTACTTTAATTTCTCATGCACGAAAGGTGTGCGTTGTGGTCTACTTATTTTTTTTACATCCTAAAATACCATCTTATATCTTATAATTCAAATTGAATAATCGTTAGCTAATATTTCTTTCACTGGCAAAGGGGACTGCTTTGAGTTACATTTTCTTTTATAACGTTACTTAACCTGTACGGTTGTCAGGCGGCGCGATTCGGCAACGACATCGTCTTGCATGTTCGTGCTTGAATATGAGGTTAGAATTCCGCTTTGCGCCGAGGTTGAACAGTTTGGTCAGCACATAAGATGTGTAAGGTATTTGTAATTTGCATCTGATTTTGTTTATTAGGCCTACTAGGACGGTAATACATTCGTCCATGCATTGACTTGAGGCTCATTTTCATTCCGGCAAACAAAAAGTGGGTATGGTCTAAGCCTACTGTTCGGGCATGTCTAGGCCTAGGCCCTAGGGCCTTGGGTAGGCCTAGGCTAGGCCTAGGGTTTTAGATCCCCCAAACACTGTCTTAGATCATCGAAAAAGGTAACTCTTAATGTTGTAGTGGACAGCAAACCTAGTTTGGGTTTATTTTAAACATTAATCTCTAGTGGTAAGTGTTTCAAGTACTTACCGGGACGCCTAGGCCTAGGGCATAAAGCCGCGGAGCCAAATCGGGAAAATAACCCGATAATCTTGTCTAGCCTAGGCTACAATCCCTCCCTGTTGACAGGGTTGCCACGTGCCTAGAAAAGCTTGAAACCCTATTCCCACAGCAAACTTAAATCGACTTTATGAATTTCGAGAACCTTGCCAAAATAGTAGCGAACGTCCTAACCCCAGCTAGGCCTAGACGGACGGCCACTGACAGAAAAACTATTCGTCTGCAGTTGTGGTGGCTGGCCTATCCTACGTAGGCCTATATGTCTTGACTGTGCACGGATGGCCCAGCCCTAGGTAGATATGAATTTTGAACCGACTACAAGTGTAGGTCTACGCCTAGGCCTAGTCTAGTAACTTACCTGGCCTAGGCCTACTGGTGGGCAAGTCATGGCTCAGGCTCAGGGCAAAGGCCTAGTCCTATGTCTAGGAGACGTAAAGTCGGTGCACAACGATGAAGACAGCGGGAACGCGAACGCCGAGTCAAACATTGGCGAACTTACTTTTATTATTAGCCTACCGGGATACTGGAACGGCAAGCTCAAATGTGCATCGTGTTGTAAGTTAACACAGGATCCAACTTCGTTACCGTTTAGAATAGAATAGAATATAACTCCTTATTATAGGCCTACAATAAATTGCATTTTAGTAAGGCCACCCAAGACTACCTTACGTACGCTTTCGTCACAGGCGAGGCACTCGTAGCCAACTAGCGAACTGCCCGAGACAAGCGCTCACAAATAATGATCGCTGATTGGCTACGAAAACCTCACCTGTGACAAAAGGTTGTCTTGGGTTGCGTATACTATGTAGGCCTACTCTGAACTCTGAAGGTGGGCCATACAATCAGCCCGAAACGTCAGATAATTTCCATCCATGGACGCGGCGATACCCAACAGCCAAGTTTTAATAATGACTCCGGTCACAACGAAACGTTTTAGGCCATGTGTCACATTCCAGACTGCACTGTATTGATTGTTCAGTCGTCGCGAATGTGTTATCTATTTTACAAAGCTGATGGTTTATGGAATTGCCTGATATTGTCTTCTATTGAGAATTGAGATAGACACCTAGGTTTTAAAAATTTACATTAAATTACTATCTACTCGAATATGAATGTTTCTAGTTTCGCTGATTCTAAAATATGATTTTTGGTTTCAAGCACGCGTCAAATGGATGGGATACTCGTTGCCACCTCGCTGGAGCTTGGGGCTTGCGGGCAAGTACAGCCAATGACCACATCGTTGTTACGCTGTCCTGTACAAGGTAAGACGCATTACAGCAGCTTTATAAGAGTCTGCTCCTCAACCAAGCTGTGTATAATAAACACACGATTTGCTTTCGCACCTGAATAGAATCTTCGTTTGATGATTAACAGGCTTGTAGCAAATCGGAATGTTCTCCAATGCAATTTTGGTTTTTTGTAGGTCTAAATTTTGCATAGGCCTACACAGGGTGATAATTTTCAGTGAGCAGGGTTTCGCTACGTTTCGCCAGATGCGTCGTCATTGTTGACTCGCTGATATGTGAAGCTTGATGTTTGACAAATTCACAGCTTTCACTTTGCTTCATTAAACTCAACGATTGGATTTTGGACCCCAGTCTCTATTCGACACCTGGATGCAAATGTGTGTTTCGGGCATTGAAGCTATATGCGACCATGTAAACTTTAATTTGCGTTTTGCGTTCTTCAGGGGAGACAACGTTCTAGTATGGTAGTTCGTTCCCCCCTAAATGCCGGTTTATTGGCATATGCTTTTGAACCACTTGTTTAGTCGAAAGGAGTTCGTATGTTATCAACGTGGGAACCTGGTAGCACATTGCCAGCTAGACAGAAACATCACGAACTTTGTCCAGGGGGGCATTTGTGGTGTTGTGGTTTTCTATCTGTGGACATATTAGGGCTGAGTCGTTTAAACGTGTAAACGCCCGCGCGAAAATATACGTGTTCAAATATTCATACGTGTTTAACCGTCATCCTATACTCTGCCGACCAATCCTCCTCCCCCAAAACCCAAACTCGCAGATTTTTCCGATGGGGCGAGTTCAGAGACCGGGCGACGAGCAACGAGGCATTGCTTAGTGTGTGGGGTCCAAATAACTGTAGACAGTTGGACAATTTCATGGTGAGTAATAAATTGCCCCCCGCCCCACGCATAACACCGCGTACACGTAACACGACCAACCCAAACGCGCAAATTTTTCCCTGTCCCCTCCCTTGTTTTTGAGCCAAAAGAACAAAGCACGCATTGGTTAATGCACACGAGATGGAATCCCCCCTCAACCCCCTCCCCCACGTCGAATGCCAAAACCTTGTGATTTCGAACGTGCACTTCGACTTCCGTTGCTTGCTCTTGTTTAGTGTTGTTCTCGCGCCGGGTGTATTGTGTTTTTGTAAGAAAAGAATGACCTCGATCGTGTGGAAGTATTTTGATAAGAAGGGAACGTTGTTTTGTGGACGTGGACAGGTGTTACGTTTAAACGTTTAAACGCGAAAATTTAGGGATACTAAACGTTTACAAAATTAAACGCATTCTCCCAGCCCTAGGACATATGGACATACCCTACAAAAGCAGTGGTTCCCAACCTTTTTCGACTCAAGGCACCCCAAGCCTACACGCGGCACCCCCCCCCCTCCTCACCACCTTTCCACGCCCCCGCTTAAAGTCAACAATTTTCAAAATATATAGGCCTACAAATTGTAAAAAAGCATTTAGGCCTACTAAATTTAGGGAATTAAATGATTTAATTATTATAAAACCATTTACTTATAGTTTATAGTTGGATAGCCTATAGTTAACATGCATTATCAGCTCAGTGGGAAATCTAGTTTTGCCATTTTTTTTTGCAAATGTCTTTGATTTGTGGCTGGATATAGTGGAAAAATATACTCTAATTTGAGTAATTTCCCCTTCAACTGATAGAAGTTGTTATTTATTATAACATTATAATAATGAATGAATACACGTTCAGATTATTCATGATAGGTTTATTAACTATAATCTTAACAGATGCTTACAAAGAAATGTGATACGTACATCACGCTAGGCATAGGCTAGCATAGCAGAAGTAAGTGACAGGATGTCATAATAATAAGTAATGCAATGCGCGAAGCGGCACTGCCAACTAAACTAGAACGCGCAAAGGCGGCAATTCAAGAATACATTACAGAAGTGTTTTGCTTTTCTTTGGTTTTTCAATCTCCTAACTCACACACA
The DNA here is from genome assembly GCA_945910005.1 of Isoperla grammatica. Lineage (NCBI taxonomy): Eukaryota > Metazoa > Arthropoda > Insecta > Plecoptera > Perlodidae > Isoperla > Isoperla grammatica. Next base: position 14,865,615 of record OX246747.1, read on the forward strand.
TGAAAGTGAAAACTGCAGAAGAAATTTTATTTATTTTATTTATTATTTATTAATCATTTCCATTTACTACATGTTGTTTCTGAACTGTGTTTCGTGATGGAGTAATGCAATGCGCTTTGGATCGACGTTTCTATCCACCAATAGGAGGGTGACTGGTGAGTGGGTAAAACGTTGCATCCTCGATGTAATATGTTTCAGTGAAAATTCAATTGTGGGCAGGCTATTATACTTAAATAAATATGTTTTCGTTTTTGGTATATTAATTATTGTTTTATTTTCAAAATATTCAGAAACAAGATTTTTTCAATTTCAATGAAAATTTCACGGCACCCCTAGGAGAGGTTTGCGGCACCCCGGTTGGGAACCATTGCCCTACAGTGATGCAAAGTGGCAAATATTGCAGTTTTCATTCCAACAATGTTATTTGTACGGGTTTTAATTGCATTCAAGTACAGTACAACCTTGATATAACCTCGCTGAAGGGACTATTGATTTTCGACGTTATATCAAGCAAGACAGTGTATCAAATTAACTTAGGAAGTATGGATGGGCAAACACGTTTAGTAACCTAAACGTTTAACCTTTTTTTAAATTCACGTTTAAACCTTTGCGCCCCCCCCCCCCCCAAAGGAGGCGAGAAGAACGACCAATGCAGTAAATATCACCGAAATGTTCCGAAACTTAGGGGTAGGGTGAAATTAATTAATTAAAATTAATTCAATTAGATAAGGCACAAGACTGTCCCACAAAAGAAGTGACTTATCAGCGGTGAGAACACCCCCCCACCCCCCGCGACAAACATCGGCGCGCTCGATTTCTTCCGGCCGACCGCGGCCAGGCGCACACTGTATCAAGAACGTTTAACTGCGCCAGGCCTCGAATTTTAAATTATTTTTCACTCGCCCATCGGGCGAGTGGGGTTTCTAATTTACTAGTCCGAAAATAAAAACACTAGTCCTACCATTTCCTTATCTTCTAATTTGTATCAACATCTCACTTTATAACTTGCCAAGAACACTGTTTTGAACTAGTTGCTGAAATTATTGGGAAGAATTATTGGCATCAAGGACAATGTCTGAATTTTGTAGCTTGTGGTAATGAAGTGTCGCATTTTTTAAGGATTTATGTTTGTTTAACAAAAGTCACCCGTCGGGCGAGTGAATTGAAAACTTTGCTCGCCCGAGTAACAATTTACTCTCCTCGGGCAACCGGGCGAGCGTTAAATTCGAGCCCTGAACTGCGCATTAAAATTTATAAACGTTGATACTCAATTCCACGTTTAAACGCCTCATCCCTATTAGGAAGGTAACTGATTTATGGGTGTTTGAAGTAAAAATACTCTTTGGGGTACCAGTAACATCAATAATGAAGGGACTGAAATAGTGACTGATTAGATTTGTTGCAAAGTATGACCTGCAGTATTCTATAGTAACATTAAGATAACAAAAAATGAAATAACACATTATTTGGGGGGGGGCGTAGATGTTTGTATGGCCCGCTATCAGGGACGACGCTAGGATTCTTTGAGTGGAGGGGCCAAGGTAGGGTCACTCTTTTTCTAGGGGGGCACATTCAGATATCATCAAAACATGCCGAGTTAGTTTTACTTTCACCTAGTAATAATAATGATAAGGGATTAATAATTTAATTTGTTGTAATTATGTGCAGATGCAACTTAAACCTTAATGTAGAATAATCCTGAGTTTTTTGTGCTGCTCTCCAAATCTATAAACTACGCAATCTATGTCCAGAACTTTGGAAATTGTTTTTTCTTCTGTTAGAACAATTTCAATTCAATTTCAATTTCAATTTATTAGACATTTACAGGTACATATTATTTCCAGATATTTTATCATTTAATCAAGGCAACCACATAAGTAAAGAATCCTTGTTTGTGGTTGCCCTGTTACAAGTTTAGTCTTTAATATATTTTAATTGATAAGAAAATTTAGACAATTTATACATAAAACTAATCCTACTTAAACGACTAGAAGCAATGTTATTTTATTGACAATGTTAGCTCTGACAGCGCTATGGTATAAACACATTGCTATGGATACCAATTTGTGCTGACATAATTTTCATTCATATAATGTTAAAGTAAAATAAAGATACAACTGACAAAAAACTATTATAAATTATAAAATAAGTCTGTACTTTGAAATTCGTTTAAAAATAAACTCCAAATGTGATCTAAATTCTAAACTAATAAAATCTAATGACTACGAATAACAAACTAAAACGAACACTTTTATAAATTTCAAAAGTTACCTTCAACTCATCTGGACGTATTCAATTCAACTCATCTAACAACTCGAGAAAAGAAAAAGAAAAAACTCGAAAGCAGAATTGTGTTTGGTAAGAAACGAGAAATAATTGGCACGGGTTTTTAATCGTAAGATGGTTTTTGAGTAAGCGGTTATCCTATTTAACTTTTTTTCGTTACAGCGTTGAGGTTTGAGAGTTAAAATGTTTTCTAATTTATTAACTGATAATGAGCAAATCCATTTATGCATTCAGTAACTAAAAATAGATGTTGAACAATTTCGTAATTCTTGTGGGACTTGGTTGTACAATTTTGGCCCTAGGTATGCAACTTGTTTTTGTGCTAGAGTTTTGTTTACTCTAGGAATTATAAGATTATGTTTGAGATTTCCTCGTGTTTTCGAATGGTGAGATATTTTTTAAAAATCTGTTGAGATTTGTACGTACAAATTTTAGGAGAGTTTTGGCATACAGCTTGTGAATGTTAAAAATGTTGCTTTCACTATACACTAGTGTTGTGGGATATAGAAAGTGTTTTTTCATTAATTAAAAGATGGAAACATAGTAGAACAGGTAAAAACGTTATATAAAACCTAGTAGTTGGACTATACACTGTTCCTTGTCAAGATCAAACAATTACGTAAACCGCAATATTTCGAGCCCTGATCAGAGCTCTTCAACGGGCGAAATCAAACTGCTCGCAAACCTGACAGCTGACACAGACACACCCCCTTCACCGCCACCTCGATCCACGACACACCGCGCCCAAGGTCCACTTGATCTCCGCCTAGCGGAGGCTCGTCGAACTCCCAAGTTAGGTCATCGCAACCCGTTCCACAATGTTAAAAATCACATGTTAATCAAATGGGAGAAACGTGAAAGAAAACAAATGAAGTGATCTGTCAAATAGAATTACCTCCTAAAAAGGAAACAATCATCATATTTTATAATCTTGAATCATTGTTATCTATCAAAATGTCTCTTTTACGTGTTTTAAGTATAGTGTTACATGATCTACAACGGATATTTAATTATTATAACAGTTTTTTTAGTGGGATACAACATGGCGATTTTGGTTCCCTTGCGACGACCTAACTTGGGAGTTCGACGAGCCTCCGCTAGGCGGAGATCAAGTGGACCTTGACCGCGCCTACCAACTCTAACAAGCGGTGCATCACAAAGCTCACAACAACCACAACCCGCCCAAACCTAACCTAACTGACACATCAAAACAACGACGGAACAAACTCCGTCCAGGTGTGCGGGAACGAAATACTAGGTGAACTAATAACCTCAGTGTTAACAGACATTAAAGCAGCTTCTTTTAACTTTCTAATATAAGGGTTCTGTTCATGCAACAACGCTTTCGCCTCATTCCACCTAATGTTGTGATGATTCTCAAATACATGCTCAGCTAACCTAGACACGTCTACTTTCCTCTGTCTCACGTTCGACATATGCTCCTTCAATCTAACCTCTAAAGGTCTTTTAGATTCACCGATATAAGCAGAGCCACACTCACAAGGTATCGAGTAAACGGAATGTTTGGAGGACTGGACCTCATTCTTAGGCTTAGTAACAGTAAGAACACTACGAAACGACCCTGGAGAATTAAAAACAATTCGTATCCCATGAGGGGCTAGTAACCGACGAATCTTCTCAGACAGGTTCGGATAATAATCTAGAGTAATAGTTCTCTTAACTGTCGTCACAGCCTGCCCTAGAGCCTCATCCCTCCTCGTACGATCCCCACTAACAACTCGTCGAAACAAATCATTAGGATATCCGTTCTTTATGAATGCCTGAGCTAGATGTTGTAACTCATCCTCTACCAAGATGTCACTTGAGCAATTAGTCGAGGCCCTATTGGCAAGACACTTCATAACACCATGTTTAACATGGGTCGGGTGATTCGAATCAGCTCTGATGTATTGATCAGTATGAGTAGGCTTTCTATAAACCTTAGTTATCAAACCCAACTCAGTTTTGGTAATAAACAAATCGAGAAAAGGAAGAGAAGCCTCCTTTTCTTCTTCAATAGTAAACTTGATATTAGGGTGAAAACCATTTAGTTCATTTAGAAGTACAAGCAACTCATCATGAGAACCACGGTAGATGGCTAGAACATCGTCTACGTAACGGAGCCATAGATCAGGAGACAAAGAACTGGAGAAAGAACTGTTTTACAGGTGAGTTCTTTGTCTCCTGATCTATGGCTCCGTTACGTAGACGATGTTCTAGCCATCTACCGTGGTTCTCATGATGAGTTGCTTGTACTTCTAAATGAACTAAATGGTTTTCACCCTAATATCAAGTTTACTATTGAAGAAGAAAAGGAGGCTTCTCTTCCTTTTCTCGATTTGTTTATTACCAAAACTGAGTTGGGTTTGATAACTAAGGTTTATAGAAAGCCTACTCATACTGATCAATACATCAGAGCTGATTCGAATCACCCGACCCATGTTAAACATGGTGTTATGAAGTGTCTTGCCAATAGGGCCTCGACTAATTGCTCAAGTGACATCTTGGTAGAGGATGAGTTACAACATCTAGCTCAGGCATTCATAAAGAACGGATATCCTAATGATTTGTTTCGACGAGTTGTTAGTGGGGATCGTACGAGGAGGGATGAGGCTCTAGGGCAGGCTGTGACGACAGTTAAGAGAACTATTACTCTAGATTATTATCCGAACCTGTCTGAGAAGATTCGTCGGTTACTAGCCCCTCATGGGATACGAATTGTTTTTAATTCTCCAGGGTCGTTTCGTAGTGTTCTTACTGTTACTAAGCCTAAGAATGAGGTCCAGTCCTCCAAACATTCCGTTTACTCGATACCTTGTGAGTGTGGCTCTGCTTATATCGGTGAATCTAAAAGACCTTTAGAGGTTAGATTGAAGGAGCATATGTCGAACGTGAGACAGAGGAAAGTAGACGTGTCTAGGTTAGCTGAGCATGTATTTGAGAATCATCACAACATTAGGTGGAATGAGGCGAAAGCGTTGTTGCATGAACAGAACCCTTATATTAGAAAGTTAAAAGAAGCTGCTTTAATGTCTGTTAACACTGAGGTTATTAGTTCACCTAGTATTTCGTTCCCGCACACCTGGAGGGAGTTTGTTCCGTCGTTGTTTTGATGTGTCAGTTAGGTTAGGTTTGGGCGGGTTGTGGTTGTTGTGAGCTTTGTGATGCACCGCTTGTTAGAGTTGGTAGGCGCGGTGTGTCGTGGATCGAGGTGGCGGTGAAGGGGGTGTGTCTGTGTCAGCTGTCAGGTTTGCGAGCAGTTTGATTTCGCCCGTTGAAGAGCTCTGATCAGGGCTCGAAATATTGCGGTTTAATTGTTTGATCTTGACAAGGAACAGTGTATAGTCCAACTTCTAGGTTTTATATAATGTTTTTTCATTATTACCTTCAGTAGGGCCTATGTGTTTTTGTATTGTGATAAGGGGTATAAGATGATTTAGGTAAGTTCCACCCCAAGCTAGTATTCCATATTCAAGTATAGATTGTGTTAAAGAATAGTAGAGCATTTTAAGTGCGGATAGATTAAGAAAGTTTCTAAGTGTGTAATATTTGTACAGAGTGTTTCTAAGTTTTTTTATAGTTACACACATGGCAGTCCAATTTCATGTGTTGGTCCACAACCACTCCAAGATACTGAGTTTGGTATACTTTCTCGATTTTTTTGCTGTTACAAGGAACTGTAATAGCGTTACATGTATTTGTATGTACAGTATTTTTAAGTAGAAGTCATGAACAGGTTGGTCAGTTTCTGTAAGAGAATGCAATGTGGAAGGTTTTATCTTTGTTGAGTGTAAGTAGATTTACATTCAAGCCATAGTTTTATTTTCCTCATTTCATTATCTGCAATTTTGTAAGTAGTTTTCCTGTCGTCGCTAGAAAATATGAGGACAGTGTCATCAGCAAAGGTGACAATTTTACATTTTAACTTAGAATTACATAAACTATTTATATATACTGTAAATAGTAAGTATTCCTAGAACAGTTCCTTGGGGAATGCCATACTCAATGATTGAGGAGCTACTGAAGGTATCGTTGATTTTCACAACTTGCTCTCTGTTATTTAAGTAACTTTTTATTAGTTGTAGAGCTACACCTCGGATGCCATATTTTTCCAGTTTTGTTAAAAGTTTCTTGATTTTTTGAAAGATGTTTGGAAATATTCCTATGGTAAAGCTTAAGTCTATGATGTATTTGAGAGGTTGAACTATGTGACATTTTTTTGCTTTGATTATTTTTGTGTTTATAAGGTCGGGCCGACTGGGGCAGAGTCTGTTTTTAGCTCATTGATATTTCTTATTATTTCTTCATCAACTGTTGGACTGAGAAATATTGACGCGTTTTGACGATGTACAGGAAAGTCATCTGCGTTTAGACGGTTGGAAGATGATTGCTTTTTTAGTAGTATGTTTTCAGCCCAACCTGCTAGTCTGCCCAAATCTAGAGCAGACTTGTACAATAGAGGATCTAATCTTAGCAAATGACAAAGCCATAAAAGTGGCGGATTTTTGGAAATTAGTTGTCTAGAACGGTGTTCCGGACACGGAAACGAACGAGCTAATTCTTTTCCTATGTTATTAAAGTAGTTTATGAATGTTTCTGCAACTTTTTGGGGATTACTCTCTGTACTTGCAATAGCATAGGTTTCAATTCTAAAAATAGATATCGATTGTGCATCCGCCATCTTTCTTATATCGATACTGATTTCGAGTCAAACAAACAAACCAAACATGCCGGCTACCAAGCACTGTTGTTATGGGTTGTGCAACAGTGATTCTAGGTATTATCATAAAGAACACATTACAAATGTTACGTTTTTTACCTTCACCTCTTTTTAAAGGTTTAGCTGTGTGAGCATCAACATTCTCACTGTTGTCATGAAGCTGGCTAGAGTTTTCGTCAGAGCTTGTCTTGTCATTAGCTTGTGGCACAACAAATTCGCTTATGGATTGTACAGATTCAATTAGGTGGTAGTACACATTACCATAATTAAATCTTTCTGGAGGAAAAATCTTCTTGTAAATCTGCTAGCCTTAGCCACGAAGCTGTTGTTGTATCAGCTCTTTGGTTGCTGGCTGCATCCAATTTGGCGTTGTACCATTTTCCGCCGTCCACAGCTGGGCTTATTGGAATATTACCAACCTTTAAAGATTGTGTCACTCTGTTGAAAAAACAAATTATTTACAACATCATAACTAGCCCAATGGAGGTTAAACTTTTATAAGAATAGGCCCTAGGCCTACCAATATGCATGCAATCGCCAAGCTGTACTAACCTCAATATAAAATCTGGTCTTAAACCACGTTTGGGTGATTCTCTGCACTCCAACCATCTTTTTAATTGTTCATTTGAACTACGGGATACTTCATCGTACAGTAATTTTGCCCCAGGTACCTCATTTTCATCTAAAACTACGATGTAAACATCGGTACCACCATAGTTTCCATCACTGGTGTGTTTGTCTGAATGTCAAACAGCGTCGTCTGCTTGTGTGCGCGCAATATTTTGTGTGAGGTCAGGAACCAGCTATCCCAGACCTATGCTATTGTTTATCATTATTTTGTCTATAATATTACATTTTGCTTTTTGATTGCTTGTTGCCTCATTGATGATTTTCCACACTGTTTTAATATCTTTATTTGCATCTGCTATTTTGCTTTTTGTAGTAATCGTTCTTAGTTGACTGTATTAACCTATTTAAGTGATTCCTGTATTGTTTGTAAGAAGATCGTAATTCAACATTGTTAGGATTTTTTAGGACTTGCTTACATATTCGATCTCTGTGCTTAATTGACTGTATAAGTCCTAATGTTATCCCTGGTTTTAGTTTTTTAGTTTTATTATTTGTTTTGATTCGAAGAGCTGAGTTTCGTAAAAGTTTTAATTTTGTCAATAAATGTCTCTGTGGCTTTGTCGATGTTTTGTTCATTTAGCACTGATTCCCATGTTTAGTTTTTTAGAAAGTCATCAAGTTGCAAGAAATTCAGAATGTGTATTTGTTTATAGCTACCCTTAATATCGCTAGGCTCAATGACTGCATTTCCATTTTCCATCCCAATTATGACTTACTCGTTTGTACAATTGCCGTATGGAACTTATTAACTTGATTTGACTTAAGAAATATGTGTTCAATGCAAGTATTTGTTTGATTGTTTACTCTAGGCCGATCCACAATTGAAATAAGGGTTGAAATAAGAATCCGTGAAATAGTGAAATAACAACGAATTGGTTCACAACAGACCCGTAGTACCTTATTTCAACATAGGAGAGCGTTTCAATCGAGCACTGTTCGACCGGATCTGACGCCAAAGTCACGGCCTACTCCAAACCTATAGCAGGCCGTGGCCAAATGTGGCTTTGCACTGCGACTTTTTTCCACTCGCAGCGCCAGCACCGACAAACAACGAGCTGTCAAAGTAATAAAATTGCAACATTATGAAGAAAACGAGGTATGGCAATAGTAACTGCTCACCAGTTAAAACGACTAATGATGGGCAACCAAGTTGTGAACGTTTTGTATGTTTCTTGTTTGTTTTGAAGATTTGTTTTCAAAATCAGGATATTTTATTGTTTGACAGCTTGATGTTTGCCGATCGATTCATTTATTTATTTATTTATTTGCCTGTCGATTTATACATGGTACAAATATAGGCATCGTCAATCTTATAATATACATACTTAATATACATAAACTTAATATACATATTATGATCAGATTAAATAGAGACATTGGAGATACATATTTTAAATCGATGAATGTGATTAACCATCTAAATCACATTTGTTTCATTGTTGTAAAACAAGCTTGCAAGAAGCCTACCTAACGTGGACGACGACGACGACAATAACAACAACAACAACGACGATAATATCCGGTTCGACTGGAGTAGGCCTTCTCTTCTCGAGCTTTGATTGGTTCGTGATAAGAAGTTGAAATAAGAAATGGAATTGAATAATTTCTTATGACTATTTCAATCCACTGTGACAGTTGTGAACCATAGCATTGTTATTGCATGTTCCATTTCGCTTAAACCTTATTGCTATTTCACTATTTCAACTCTTATTTCAATTGTGAATCCGCCTTCTAGTAGCATTTTCTATGAGCGGTAAAAATCCGTTAGCAAGCATAGTATTTAAATATTGTTCTGTATGTTGTGATTCACTCTCCCTCTCTTGATTATGGAGTATAGCCAAGTGCATACATTTGTTAATTTAATATAATAATTATGTAGAGTACAATGATTTTAATTAATGGCTTAATGGCAGGGTTGAATGAGAGCATAGCACACGTTTCATAGCACTTGTTTCATGCGAGTACGACGGTCTGTGAGGACGAGGTTATATTAACTGAAAAGCGCTCTGCATCCTCCACACTATTCACAGGAGCCCAAATTGTTTGTAGGGAAGCATCAGCAAACTTTTTTTCTCTCTCATTTTGTTCTGGCTAGAAGAACGCTCTGGAAGTTAACAGATGCGGATGGTCTATAAAGTTTGATGGAGTTCTTGTCTATTGGTTTGAAGTAGTGAATTTCCCTGGTGTTCGGAATAGTTGAAACATTGTCATAGCTAGACATTAAAAAATTCTCTTCTTTTTCAACCATTATGAATGTCACAAAAGAAAGAAAACATCTCTTTGATTTTAGTGGTGCAGGAATCATACATTGCAAGTGGTGTAAGAATGAGTTGATCCTGCAAAGATGCTTTTGTTACTAGTAGTCGCTTGACTGTTCCACCAATCCCATCGCAAAATCCTTTGCCATGACTGGTGGCAAAAAAGTGCCACTCGGCCATTAGTCCATAGTCTGTGACTTTCGTCTAAGACTTTCGTAATGTGTGGGGCAAAGGATTACAATTCATTTAAGATGACTCGTTGAAAAGTGTACACTGCTGTTGTGGAGTGTTAGTGATAATCACCTTATGCACATACTTTTTGACTTTGGTTCACCGTTATCATCTTTCGAGTATAATACAAATGGATGGAGGGTCGCTTGAGCAGCCCAGTGATACGTTTGTATTTCATCCTTTACAACGAACGTGAAGTTTTCTGAAAAATCACCGCTTATTATGCATTCGTCACTTTCTTAGTTTTCTTTTTTGTCTTTCAGAAGTAATTTTTGACCAAAATGGGGCGGGTCTAGGGTACCAGCCTATCTATAGTAAGCTACTTCGGTAGCCGAATGGTCAGCCCTAGCTCTGGGCTGTGTACTCGGACCTGTCTCTTCTACGAGCTGTCAATTTATTTTATTTTCACTCTCTCCCTCCACTCGCCCACTTCACTTCTCCAGTAGGCCTAACGCACCGTCTGTCTTTTCGCATTGTAAGCGATGCTGTAACAGCGCCAGGGGAAAGTCTCACACCAGTCATGTTTTCATTCACTGTTTTGTTGAAACCCATATTGGAAGTGGAAATTGCATCGCTGCTACCATATGTTGATTCTTGTTGATTGATTGGTATTTGGGCTGAACGTCTCATATTTTTGCAACTTGGCTAATCGAGACGATGAATGGGTGAAATATGAAGATGAAATTGGGGGCTCTTTGGAGGAAAGGGGCAAGTAGGAGGGCGCGTGAGGAAAGGGGAGGAAAGGGGATTGAGGTGTGGACTGCACTTCGTCTCACTTCTCCCCCCTAACCAGTCCGGCTAGGGTGGCCCTACCAGAAGCATACGCTTCCGCCGGCATAGCTCTCGGGATCAACAAAGCACGCAAACCTGCCCACCACGATAAGGTGGCAGTTGTTGGGCAGGTCGATTCTTGTTTCAGAGACAATTTATGTATCTTTATTACACTTAAGTTGCCACATCATGTGGTGTAGGCTTTCATTGAAATAAATAATAATAATTATAATGTCTTTATTTCATGGCAGGAAATGGGCTAATTTAAGCCGCCATAGCTTCTCTTACAACTGACTCCAACTGAATCAGTTGTTCAAGAAAGAGCATTAGTTCACAGAAAAGAGTTTTGAGTAAATCACAGAAAACTGTCTCAATCTTAAAAAAATCATATAAAAATTAATTTAAGCTTACACAAAATTAAGTCATAGTAATTGTCATATAATTATGAAAAATAAAATACAAAGACCTAAAAAGACAAAGACAAAGACCTTTAAATAAAATTTAAAGACCTTCATGTGAGGTCATAAACCTTGTGGACTAATGCCCTTTCTTGAACAAATGAAATTTTGTATACCTACTTTATTGTACAAGTTGAAATTAATAATGGAAAATTAATGAATGTATTGTTTTTTTATAATATAAATGTAACATTAACATTAGTAAGGCTTGAGTAAATAATAGATAAAATTAAGATTCATGCCAGGAATAAGTAAAATTAAAGGAAATAAAGAATGATCGAATCATTTTTTAAGAATGTTTTTCATGGTTCTACTTCCAACTACTTCAATCATCTTCAACGCTGGCAGTAGTTTTCCAGGCCAGTATCTCATTGTAAAACTCCATGGCTTCTTCTGGAATGTACTGCATCAGCTTTCGAATATCTTCCATTTGTTTTATGTTTATGGGATTTTGCTGGTCTGGGTAAGCTTTATTTTCCGGAAGAAGTGCAATCAAACCTGATTGAGCTCTAGATGCACTCTAGTCAAATGTGTGTCCTCTGAGGCCACTAATGACTGTAGGGGCACTGATTTATGGTGAATAAAATTACTGGATAACGGTATATAGTTAAGTTTCAATAGCGGTGTATAAAGCGGGATTAATTTTCCAAAAGCGGTACATAAAACGGTGTTGAAAAACGGCATTATTTTGCAAATAATGCCTGTCAAAAGAATATGCACACCTATGCAAACCACGTTGCATAAATTTGCATTTTGGATTCACAGGAACTGAAGGACACTATGGGTTTAGATCTAGATAATGCAATGTTTATTCAGTGGAACAAGTAAAATTTATTCTACAGATAGTGTACAATAGAAGAATGGAACACATTGCCACATGTTTTTCAAGTAAAACAATAAATACATATACCTATATAGCAGTCTTTGCAAACATAGAAGACTTCAGTCAGTTTAAAACTTAACAGTAACGTAAGGATTTTTTAAAAGTTTTGATTTATTTTAGATTTTAAATCAAGATTTTAAAATTTAAATCAACTTGTCTCCAAAGGTCAATGCTACCATTAACTCCATCCACATTCTTCAGTCTTAAAGTGGTTCTCTTGTCTGTAAGAATGTTACTGTAGGCAGAGAACCCCCTCTCACTGTCTACATTTGAGACTGGCACCCACATTGCCTTAACTGCGCTCTCAACAAACTCTCCGCGGTCTGCCTTCAGGACTAGCAATGTGGTTAGTACATCCACCTCCTTTCCTTCAGACACTTCACTGCACACTTTGGATTTAAACGTACAGTAACCCTCCAGAAGAACATTGGTAGCTAGACCGGCAAGGAATGGTATGTTTCTAACATTGAGTTTCACTGCTACATTCATGATGGTAACCATGTTTCTGGGATCAAATAGTTGGGCAATTGAGGACAGGAAACCTTTAGCGGGATTGAGAGTTAGAAGAGATGAAAGTTTTGTGGATGATTTCACAGCAACGTTCTTTAGTTTTTGAGAAAGGGCTGGTCTGTGTTTGGGTTGTACCTCTTGAAGCATGCCAGTTGTTTGAAAGTTGAAGTTCCCTTCACTAACGATGGCAAGACTTCTTTGTAGATCTGTCAACTTGCCATGCAGCTTGTGGGCATATGGGTAAGACGAGCCTTCTAAGACTACTATCAAGTCAATTGTAGACTTGCAATGTTCGACGACAAATGCTGCCTGTCAGTTTTTTCATCTATTTTCAATTGCTTGAAATATTGAATTGAAGCTCCACCATCCTCATCCTTGAAGAACTCCACCATCGGGGAAAGGTACTCGCACACATTCTCTACGGAATTGTGCCACGAGTTCCATCGTGTCATGACGGGTAGTGGAAATTGCTTAGGTGCCATGTGGTGATAATTATTTTTCAAGTGGAAGATGTAGTGGTTTTTCCGCTTACGTGCGTTGTTAAAAACATTTTTGATGTGAGTCACGCACTCGTTTAATTCAGAGAGTTCTATTTGCCAGATGTTTCCGACTAAATTTAGTTTATGTGCCCAACATTCAATATAAATTAGTTGATCACTAAGAAAACCATCTTTTAAACTCCTGAAACATTTCCCCATGTAGCTCGCCGAGTCAGATGCCATAAAAATAACACTGTTGTTACAAGGTCTAAATTATAAGTTAAGTAGTTGGCCAACCTGTAGGCTAAGGCACGGCCAGTTGGCAAGGTTGGTAAACATATTGTATATGTAGGCCTAATGCGCCAAGGAGGCAGTGAATAAAGAATAACTAAACAAACATGGTGTCAGAAGTGGGATTATCTACTGAAATTCTCTTTCGAATACTTGATAAGTGTTTTGGCTGTCATGTCTTCTAAACTGTTTATTTCCCAATAGTCTGAGTAATAGTCCACCATTACCAGCCATGGTTTGCCACTTACATGAAATATGTCCAGCGCAACTCTTTCCCAGGGTCTACTTGGTGTTTCGTGCGTAATCATTGGCTCTTTTTGTTGGGCTGTGGCATCTTCATTGCATGCTTCACATGTAGCCACTTTCTCTCTAATGTCTTTATTCATGCCCATAAAGAATAACTAAACAAACAACTGTCATATGGTATTTCATATTTGTTTAATACCTCCAAGATTGCCCGCGAACACTCCTTGTGGTCAGCAGTCTGCAGGATTTTGACGCCACCAACATACATACTGGTCTGATCCTTGCACTCAAGCTCTTTTAACAAAACCATGAACACGCACTGGCCTTTTCGGTCCGTGGTTTCGTCACACATGACGCCCACAAACTTGCCCCGCACAGCATTTTTTAGGGAAGCTTCTTCTTGCTCGCGGACTTTAGGGACATAGGACGACCGCATAGTGTCCGCATTAGGCAAATCCCCAGCACCTAAACAAAGAACAAGTTCCGATTAGGCCTAGAGTGGGAAACATGCATTCCAATTTCCTTTTAATTAACCTAGGGGAAAGTGGTACATAGTTTTCTTGTGAAAGCATCAAAGCAAGTCGCAAATATTTTATTTTAAACATTTTGTGATTTTAAAAAGTACTAGGTGATTAAGGTACCTACTTGGGAAGTCAATTGTCGAAGGCCTATTTACCACATTCCCCTACAAGAAAAATCACCACTTATATGAGTAGTCACTCAAGAATGAAGTCATACTTTGGTTGTCTACTATGGAAATTGAAATAAAAGAGAAAATATACTTTGTGTTCAGATGAGTTTTTATTGTGAGACTAGGGTTTCTCAAAAAATTTACCCAACATTGCTAACATGCTGGTTTGGAATTTTTCTCTCGATTCCAATTCAGCTTGACGCCTTTTCTTCTCCTCTTCCCTCTCTGCTGCTGCCAGCTCTCTTTCTTCAAGAAGAAATTTCAAGTACGGGTCTTCTTTTGCCTTTTTGGGCTCTGCAGGGGCACCATCTTCGGTCGTTTTTTTTCTTTTTTTTTCGGAAGCACCAGAAGCCGATTCCGGAGTTGACTTACTGCCCAAATAGTTGCTCTTATATAACGAAAATTTGGGGGTTGTGGGAGTGGCGATCGGTGGCAAGTTTGTAGGGGAACTGAGGAAAACGTAGTTTGAAAAATCAAGTGGGGGAGAGGGTGAGAATGAAGAAGAGCTAGTGGCCGGTGGAGAGGGTGAGGTATTGTTAGATAGTGATGAACGGCTAGAATCTATTAGGTATGGAGGATTGATGATGTGGCGATCCCCAAGAATGGCATCCATTGGCTCAAAATATTGCCAGCTTATTGGGCCGATATGAAAATAATTATAGGTATCAAGGGTTATGGAATGTCGTTGACAACAAAATCGTAACGTCTTAATGTCGCAATCTTGATAGTTACGGTATTTCATATTTATACAATTGCGATGCCAGCAATTGTGGTTGGGCCTTTAAGCCTACTCAGGTAGCTCTGTGTTACTATGGTTATTTGACAGCAACACAAATTCCAAGCTCGCAATTAGGAATAGCCCTAGGCCTTGGTCTTTTACATGGTATTGTTGTTTTTAGCTCATGATATCTGACAATTGAGATGGCGACAAATGAAGAATAAATGTAAGTAGTAGAGTAGTATTGGCTTACATCCATCCCTGTTGCCCAGTACCTTGCTTGCCCGAAAAATCGTCCGAAAATTCCCCCCTCAAGCGGATCATTTCCAGGACCATCTCTTGAGTCTCTGCAAAAGAAAACACCAGTTTAAATAGACCCGTCTGGGCCCGGGGAAGAATAGGCCCAGAGTGACTCTGCTAGTCGTAAGAGGCGACAAAAGGAGACCCTGTCCCTTCCCCCCCACTGTCCCATTGAATATTTATCCTCCCACTTGGCCCTGCCCTCCCTTGCTGGACTCTGTATGACGACCCACGCGACGTACAATGGATCTGACTCGGATGTGGCTTTATTCTTCATCATCATCATTCTCATCTTCATTATCATCCGCCCATCGTCTCGATTAGCCATCGTTGCATAAATATGAGACGTTAAGCCCCATTAATAAATCAATCATTCTACAATATGGTAGGGCCTATAGTGTTTTGGGGTAGCTCGTCCTCGGCCAAGCGGGTATTTGTTGCTCAGAAGAGAGTAATCCGGTACATGGTGGGCGTGTGTAGAAGAACATCTTGCAGACCCCACTTCAAGGACCTAAATATACTGCCGTTGCCGTGCTTATACATCCGACAAGTGTGCATGTTCACCAGGGAAAACCTTCACCTGTTCCAAGCGGCTAGCCACCACTACAACAGTCGAGGATCCTCCGAATTACAGCACAAATACTGCAAGCTGAGCTTGGCTTATCATGGGATTCTACAGTCAGGTCGTAGACTCTACAACAAGCTTACAGACGAGATCAAAGACTCCCCAGATATACGAACATTCAAACGCAAAATAACCATGTTTCTGAAAACGGAGCAGTATTATGATGTAGCCGAGTTCACCGGTCAAGGAACCAAGCTATGAGCCATACAATGACTTCAAGGCCTATACGACCTTATGATGTAATATTTAACTCATCTTGACAATGTACATACAATCTCGTATTGTGGTTATACAGCTAAGAAATAAAATGAAATGAGTAGCTAAGCTACTCAGTCTGTCATTGCTCATTCTGTTACGTAAATAAGTTTTGAGTCGGCGTAAACATGAAAAAGTTCTCTCGCACGCAGCGCTCGATGATGGGATTGTCAGGCCTATTACGCATAATTAGAGTTCTGGGAAAATAGCAGTAATTTTTTCATTTCATAGCAAAAATAAAATCCAAAATAACACTTTATAGCAGGGGTCGGCAACTAAATTGTGTATAGTGCCACCTACCAGTGCTGTGTATTATTAGTACATGGGGCCACAGGTCCGGGCCACTTCTAGTGCGAGAAATTACACCCCTGTTCTTGGGCCAATTTGTTGGGCTCGCGTCTGTACAAGATATGCTTAGAACGTCCTGCAAGTGGTTATCGGGGATTTGTTAATCTAGGTTTTTACCTGATATTGTTCAAATGTACGTAGATCCCATCATAACACACATGTGGATCGCAACTTGACTTAATCCTCGATAGTTCTGTTTTGAATCTTTTGATACATATTTTGCCTAAACCACGTGTGGGCGTGTCCAGCAGCAGACTTCAGTGGCGAGCAGCAAATCATAATTTTCGCGTTAACGTTATCCAAGAATTCTCTGAACTCTCAGTAATCGGTATTGTAGAGACGAGCGCTTTTATAAAATTGATTAATTTGACCAACACATCCACACATGTGTCTACTTGTATGTCTAATCACGGTAATGGTTGATGTTTAAAATATTAACTTGAATTTTTCTAGCAGTGGTGGAAACTAGGAATAATAATTGCGATTTCCTTATAAATAAATAAATTAGTGGAGGGCCACAAAAATTAGCCCTGCATGGCCCGTACATGGCCCGCGGGCCGTCTGTTGCCGACTCCTGCTTTATAGCATCTATATAGCAAAAAGGGAAAAATACACCAAACACAGGAAAATCACTACAGAAATCATTTTCATTGAAATGGAGTATAGCCGAGTGCATACATGTATTAATTTAATATATATACAGTACATTCTCAATTAATGGCTTAATGGCAGGGTTGAATGAGAGCATAGCACACGTTTCAATGGTGCTCTTGTTTCATGCGAGTACGACGGTCTGTGAGGATGAGGTTATATTAACTGAAAAGCGCTCTGCATCCTCCACACTATTCACAGGAGCCCAAATTGTTTGTAGGGAAGCATCAGCAAACTTTTGTTTTCTCTCTCATCGCCAAGAGCTGCTGAAGGATGTTCACATTGCCGTCTTTGACTCCATTTATTAATTGACCAGAAAATACAGATAGCCTTCAATGAAACTATCTTCAGAGATGTTGTGGAAAGCAGGCATCTTGTTTTTTAACTTTTTAATTATATCCACGTTTGGGGTTGGTTGCTGCCCAGCAATGGCTGTTACACCCCTGATTAGCGGGAACAATCTAGGTGGACCTGCATGGCCGGGCTTAGCATCCAGTCGGGGTGGGCGTGGGTAGATTTGTTGCAGTGTGAAGATTGAGTAGGATGGGCTCTCAATTACGTGGCGTAATTGAGTTTGTTGTCGGGGAACCAATTTCGAAAGAAATCCGACTTAGTATATGAATGATAATAGTAATATATTCTGCAGCTGTCAGATCTACATAGTAGGTACCAAAACTAATAATGAACATATAGTAAGTGCCACAACATGAAAACAAAGATAACAATATTATAGTCTCCTACTTTTCTTACAAACTACATACGTAATGCTAGGTTGTTTCTTTATATTAATGCAAACAAAGTTAATATAATATCTCTCGCTATTATAACTGCAATTGAAAGGCGACCGTGACGTGACGTATCGTATTATTTTTGTTTTGTTTCACGTAGTGACGCGGTAGTTCTTTACAGTACCAGGGGGCTAATTGGTCGTCCCAAAGAAGTGCTGGTATTCTGATGTTAGCACTGTAACAATCAGAATGATTTGCTTTCAGTGTAGGCCAATGTGCCATACACACCGAACTTGACCGTATTGACACTGTGACAGGTCTTACCTTCTTTAATTGACCGGTGAGGTAATCGGCGGCTGAAACAACGTGGAAAATCTCATTAATTAATCCGATAATAATATCGTTCACTTTGTAGGCCTAAATATAGAATTCAAACGGTTTGAAATAACTTATAATTTACACAGGTCTGTATGAGTCCTCGTATATTCCTTCTCGTAGGTTACCGCAACCCCACAGCGACCTGTTCTCGTCAGGGTTCGACAGAGACTGGCCCGGGTTGTTCTTGTCATTCTACGTACGCACAGATGTTGTATCGGTTATATCGTTTTGCACTTTGTTCATATGCATGTTGAAGACGTTGATAATTCGAGACGCAAAACCTGGCGTCACATGATGGGGTTGAAACATGTGTGGGCAGCACGATAATAGGTGTTAGTGTTGTTGGCTGACATGTGAGTGTTCAACTTCACAGAACTTAACTGTGCACATTCTTTTAGAGAAGCAGTGCTCTAATGGTTCTAGTCTTATCATCTACTTGATAGAATAGTCTAGAAGTACATACGGTTGGTAACGCGCAGAAGGAAGATTTAAATCTACTATACTATACTGTAATCTACTATACTATATTTTATTTTATTGTTGTGTGGTACAGGCCTTTGTGTAGAGGTAAGTACTCCCGGCATGAGTTGTTCCGAGTTCCGTGTTGAGAAGTTAAATCGGTCCGCGCTCTATCGGTGTTCTGGGTTGTTGCTAGCTGCGGCCTTGAAGACAGGTGGAGGGTTGGCATGAGGTCACTCTCTGTCAGTGGGTGGCGCGCTCTGCTCTCCACACCCCTCGAGTTTGCTTCTGAGGCCAGCAAGCGTTGTTGCCGTCTCTCGCCGCTTGTTGACAGACCGTCTTGGGTCCAGACATTCCGCATTCCCACCTTCTCAATTGCTTCCTGTAACACTTGTCTCCTTGCAGCCATGAGGTCTTCTCTTATCACAATCCTTGTTCCTCGTAGGTATCTTTTGTTTCGGTATATCACGTCCCTCTGCCTGTAGCTCGCCAGCTTTACTATGATAGGTCTTGGGGGGCCAGTTTTATCATGGGCAGGAGGGGGACCAATTCTATGTGATCTCGATATGTCACATTCCCGCATACCTAGCTCTAGGCCACCGTCGCCTATTCTACCATTGAGGACATTGAGGACGAGCTGGTCAGTATCTTCCCCCCGTGTTTCCGGAATGCCGAAGATTCTCAGATTTTCGCGTCTTTGGTATTGCTCAAGTTCGTCACTTCTGCGGATAAGATCCTGTTCAAGGTTATTAATCTTAGCCACTTGATTTGGTCCCTTTAGCTGTCATGATCCTACAATATATTGATATTGATGCACAATTAGTAGTTTTTTAATTTATAATTTGTCACAAAACAGGTATATACAGGCTACTACACTAATTACTTCTGAACTGCTGAAATAAACTGCTCAAATGCACATGTACAATGTACATACTTACGGACTAGGTATAAATTAAAATATAAATATAAATAAATTCAGTATTATATGGGTCATTTTCTCAAACCTGACACATTTAGATGAACAAAATATTGGGATTAAAAATAAAAATTTTATGAAATTTTTTTGGGGGATCATAATACATAATGAAATGATACTACAGTTTTGGCAGAGCTAAAATGCTGTTTATTTATTTATAAAAGGTAATTAAATATTTTCATATATATATATCTTGACCCCGTTTCCAACATTAATTTATCGGGTAGGGGGGAGTAGCAGAGTACTCCATGTCTTGGGCTAATGTCTTCGTTGCCGGCTAGCCAGGCCTGACACAACCACCTCCTCAACCTCTTCCTCGATCACTTCTTCCGTTACCAGAGGGCTGTTTAGTAGTTCCCTCCATCTCTCACGGTTTTCCCATAGTCTTTCTGCTTCAACTTCGTTCCATGATTTCATAGTAGGGCTAATACCACTGACATTGAAAATGGTTGCTGCGGAACACCAGTGAGTGAGTGTATTGGTAACACTACTGACAATTGCAGTTACTTCAACTGTAAATGCATATAACATGCATAATTTAACATAACACTCACTGATTCAGTCTTACATGGGTCATTCTCAAAAAAATTGACTCTTTGACAAATGCAATGCAGATTTAAAAAATGTTTACCTACGATTATCAGAATAATAGGGTACAACAATTAATGTATCTCCTACCATGCTGTAAATGGGTTTGCCTATTTTTTAATATTTAGTAGTTTAAATATGCACTTGCGTACTCAAATATGTCTCGGGATGTCATGAGTGTTACCGTGCAATACAATGACTAACTAAGGAGAACAAAAATAAAACACGTTAGTTTAATCTTTTGAATACCCTTTATTTTGTTCCATCATAAGGAACATACAATCATTATCCATTAGAAATTTAATTAAAGTTATTTTATCAATTCAATACTGTCATGAGTGTTACCAGTGCTAACATTTCACTTACTTTCGAACCTTGTTAATGAGGATTGGCTTTAGATATCTGATTAAATTAAATTAAGTAGTATAGGTTAAAGTATAACTAACAATAAAAGTATAATTGGAAGTACTTCATGTTTTTAAATAGTTAAATATTTAGATAAGATGGCTGGGTAGCCTAACATTCATGACATGAAGTAACATTCATGACGTTAAGTAACATTCATGACATAAAGTACCATTCATGGCAATAATAAGTTTAAATCTTATTCTTGTGGGCCATCGCCATTTCTTTTAAGATATTCAAAGGCTTATTTCCTTTCATACAAATTAATTTCCATCGGAAACACATACAGTTCACGCCGCTCTTTCATACGTAGTGTTGGCTCCGGCAATATTTCCAGCACTTGATCGAAAGAAATAAATGAGGGTATTTCAATGTCGTTGATCGTGAAGCATGTTCCCAAGGACTGGTGTTTGAGGTATAATACCTTGATATCACCATCCTCTTCCACACCACTTTGGCAAACTGCCACATAGCGATACTCTGTGTTGCGTGAACGCATTGCAGTAGGTAGCTCAACCAGAACGTTAGTCCCATGGCTTATGTTTTTGCAGTGAAGAGTTGTAGGTGGAATAGGTGAGCTGGATCCTGCCAACACCGGCGGTGTACTATCGACGCTCACATGTTGTGCAACAAAATTTACTAGGGGCAGATCATCGTCTTCATCTGACGTGTAGATACCTTGCCCATACCTTTCCCTTACAAAGGTTATTTTTTGCATAGGCAAATGGCAAGTACAGAGCTGGCCTTTCAATAGATCATTCTGTTCACAGAAACAAGAAATGGTGCGATAACACATGCTTCCTTGTGAGAACGTACACAGTTGGTGAATCTGACGGGCACCTTTGATTGTTGCTAAATAGGCAACACGCGTACGATTTTTTTTGTTAAACCAAGTACTTAATTTAATAGTATATGATACACAAAGTATATTAATGGAAGTCCCAAGTAAAAAATAAATTTTTAAATAGGTTTAATGTGGTCGCATTTATTGAAGTTTAAACTCGGGGATCTGAAACGCGTACAGGTGGCTGTGACGCAATGATTCAGTAGACGTGGCGTAACAGACCAATCGCTGAGGCGGTGAGCATACACAGTACAAAACCATGACGTCAAATCCACTCTTCATGGCGGCGGCTCGTTTTTCGCGCCCTTTTATTTATCGTTACTAAACCAATTATTTTGAGGCATACACTGATCCGTTTTTCAAAATTCAAAGACACAACGTTATTAAATGAGTGACAAGGTATTTAAAAATCGATTAAAATTTTCATACGCGTGTTCCCTATTGTTTGGAATCGTCTTGCCGATCTTTTCGATTGACTCATTGTCTACAAAAAACAAATGTATTTTAGATGGGCCAGCCTCCTTAAGAGTTTCATACAAAACTCGAACATTTGCTATGTCATTGCCGTAGGATACTATCTTATCGGCTTGGCGTTTGACTGCACCCCCTATCCCATCTGCAGCCCCCTTGCCATGACCTGTCTCAAGGAAAGACCAGGTTGCTGCCGAAAACCCTATCTGATAAGTGAGTGTACAGAAAAGAAAGAAAATTTTCTTCTGACGGTACTGGGATGAAGGCTCATCGGAGAAGAAATGCAGTACCTTAACTGCTGGTGATTTTTTTCTTAATGAGATCAAATATTGGTCTCATGTGGGCCCATATGGCAGGAGGCTTTTAAAAAACCATATTCATATATATTTTTAGACAGAAGATAGAAATTCCATTTTTGCTTATATTGCGATGTTGGACCATCACTATAAAAATGGATTTGACTAACTTCAGGATGTTCAGTTCGAATAGAACAGGCTCAAGGTGCATCCATATAGCTGGCGGTCCATGCTGTAGGTTATCTGATATGGTGCCAAAACAAATGGGTTCTTTCTTGAGTATTAACCAGTGATACGTTTGTCTTTCATCCTGTACAACGAACGTGAAGTTTTCTGAAAAATCGCCGCTTATTATGCATGCGTCACTTTCTAAGTTTTCTTTTTTGTCTTTCAGAAGAAATTTTTGACCAAAATGGGGCGGGTCTAGAGTACCAGCCTATCTATAGTAAGCTACTTCGGTAGCCGAATGGCCAGCCCTAGCTCTGGGCTGTGTACTCGGACCCGTCTCTTCTACGAGCTGTCAATTTATTTTATTTTCACTCTCTCTCCCACTCCCCCACCCCATTCGCCCACTTCACTTCTCCACTAGGCCTAACGCACCGCCTGTCTTTTCGCATCGTAAGCGATGCTGTATCAGCGCCAGGAGTGAGTCCTACACCAGTCATGTTTTCATTCACTGTTTTGTTGCAACCCATATTGGAAGTGGAAATTGTATCCGCTTCTGCCATATGGGTGATTCTTGGCAAAAAGGGAATATGAGGCCTTCAAGTTTATTAACATTAACTATGAATTTTAAAAATTTGAAAAAAATTGTAGAATAAAGCTAAGGTGTTAATCTGCTAGGTTTTCTAGTCAGCAACATAGTTTCTCAACTTAACAATGCTTTAATAAATATTTTAATTGTTGTGCTATCAGGATAATGATAAGGAACCAGGATAATGACTTAAAATACAGCTTGTAGTTCTCATGTGAGCATATAAATATTTAAATAATTGAGAGTACAGTAGTTATTGACTTGGAAGTGAATTTAAGTGGTTACTTGAATTTATACAAATTCAAAGTTATTTTTATTCAGACTTATTATCATTAACCCTTTCGCATCCAGGAGCTAGGCGCCTGTAAAACCCTAGGAATCCAGGTAGTTTTACAAAAAAAATCATAAAATACATGATAAGTTGTGTTTTCTGATATCTCGGGATCTAGTAGACCTAGAAGAAAGCTATATACATCAAAATGCTCACAAGAAAGTAATGAATATTACTGAGAGAATTGTTTACCTCTTAAGTAGTCTTTAAGGGTGTGGTAAGGCTTAAAGTGTTCAATGCACAAAGGTAATTTACAAGTATCACATTCATAAATGGTTTCTTTTCTCGTCTTCTTGTCAAGACAGACACGACACCTCTTTTTGGTTACTGCAACCTTGTCTGCAGTTGGAGCCATCTGGACAAGGAAGTGTCTGCCCGAAAGTCTTAAGGGGGATGGTCCAGGAATGGTTGACCTTCTTCGGTAATCTGGTACATTTGTTGCAAGGAGAATGTCTTCAGCCAATTTCCGTTTAAACTCGTTGAAAGATCGGTCAACCTTTCCAATTACAGCCCTATGTACAATGTGGCTGTTGAGTATGGCCATGTCAACAAAATAGAAGAAAATCTTCTTATATGCCTTCTTGGAGCGGCGCATGATGTGGAACCCACTTAGTAGTTGATCGCCTCGATCAACACCACCCATTCCATAATTGTAATCAAGTATGCGAAGAGGCTTCAATTTTGTAGCCCCAGTTGCCCTATCTTTCTTAGATGTCTCTCCGAACTGAGGGCCATGCATTGTGGACAGCATCTTTACGTCCTTTTTGTCTGCCCACTTCAGTGCCATCACATTTTTGCATGTTTGGAAGGACATCTCTCCCTTCCTAAGTTTTTGGGCCATCAAGGCTTTGGGCACATTTTTACGGTTGGCTTGTACCGTGCCACAGACATTTGTCCCAGCATCAAACAGTGTTTGGTACAGTATTGGGGAGCTATACCAGTTGTCTAAATAGAGATTATAGCCACTATTTAGACAACCAATGGACTCGCACAGATCAATCACGACTTTGTGACTCGCAGGGGTGTCATCGACTTTGTCTTGGCCAATGTATATTTTAAAATTTGAAATATAACAATTGTCCGAGTCACAAAGTTTATAAAACTTAATTCCAAATGTGGCTCTTTTGGAAGGGTTGTATTGAATGAATGAAAACCTGTGCAAGTAATGCCATATTAGAATGAACTGTGCATGCGCATGTTTCTCGATTCTCCACTTTGGGAGTGACAATCCAAAACGGTTTTAGAACACAAAATCTACAATAACTTACATGTTCATAAGCTTTGTATTCAGTGCAACAAAATTTGTGTAGATTGAGAAGTGAATTGTTAAGATATCTTTTCTGCTGCTTGATTTTTCTTTTGGTGATGGTGTCTTTCTTCCCAGGACACATCCTACTACATTCATCTATTTCGAGAAACCTTTGGACTTTTTGGCAGATACCATCGTTGGCTTTACTTGAACTTTTATGTTCATACACGAGAGTTTTTGCCTCTTTGTTGGCCATTAAGCCTTTATATTTCAAGAAGTGGGTCGTAGTAGTCATTTTCTGTACTTACGAAAAACTTGACCTCCTCGAAAAATCTTGTAAAAGATTTGCTTATCATTGTTTGAACGTAAGGTGCTGTATGATTTCTTCATTTGCTCGCCCATAACAACCCCTTCAAACAATTTTCTCCTGATTGCGGGATTTACGAAACGATGACCCCTCAAAAGTTTCCGTACTGAACTTCGAGGGGTGGCACATTTCTTATTTCATCTTCTCTGTGTAAAAGCCGATAGTACTTTTGTTTGTATTTATTCACTGCTTGGTCAGCTTTAGCCAACTTCTTAAGTGCATTTGACATTTTCCTGAAAACGTTAGTACGATCCCTTCGTACTTTTTTTCTTCCTGATTTTTTGCGACCATCTGCACATGGCTGATTGTCAACAGCAATCTCCTCTTCTTCGTCACTACTGGTAAGTGGAGTATTGTCTTCACATAAAGCATTACATTTTTTCAATTTATCTCTTTACTTGGCAGAGTTTTTTCTCCACTTCCACCGCTGGGAACGCTGATCACGAGCACACTTCTCCCCTATTGGTTTATCAATCTCTTTTATTTTCCGGTTTGAATATTTTTGTCGGCGTTTTTCTTTTTCTTCTTGCAAAAGTGTGGGGTTAAGGCTAATCTTATGCTGTCTTCCTGCCCAGGGACTGCCACCTTATCGTGGTGGGCAGGTTTGCGTGCTTTGTTGATCCCGAGAGCTATGCCGGCGGAAGCGTATGCTTCTGGTAGGGCCACCCAAGCCGGACTGGTCGAGGAGGAGAAGTCAGACGAAGTGCTGTCCACACCCCAATCCCCTTTCCCCCCCACTGTCCCATTGAATATTTCTCCTCCCACTTGGCCCTGCCCTCCCTTGCTGGACTCCCGTATGACGACTCACGCGACGTACAATGGATCTGATTCGGATGTGGTTTTATTCTTCATTATCATCCTTCTCATCTTCATTATCACCTGCTCATCGTCTCGATTAGCCATCGTTGCATAAATATGAGACGTTAAGCCCCATTAATCAATCAATCATTATGCTGTCTTACTTTTTCTGCTTCACGCTTTTTACGGAGCTTTTCGCTGTTACTCAACTTTTTCTTTGGCGGCATTGTAGAATTGGCGTCTCCTGTTAAATTAAAAGTTACATCAGGTATACAAAAACTTGTCAAAAACAAAAATAGGACTATCAACATTAGGATCATCAAAGAATAACTCTAGTTCCCTACCTTTACTAATGAAACAGTCATTATCCTGCAAAGGTGTCATTATCCTGGCCACTTGAATCCAGGATAATGATGGCAGGATAATGATGTTCTAGTGCGGATTCAAGTTCATCATTAAATTTGTTTACTTTAGTAGAAGGTGATCTGTAAGTTGCTAAGATGAAGTTCTTTCAAGATTCAATGTGAAATCAATGTGGGCAGAATTAGAAGATGTAATCAAAGTATCGTTAGTGCACTTTGCGTCTTTAATTGTATTATAATTAATCATGATTGCAATACCATCTGCCATTGAATTCTTATTTGTCTGCGGCCACTTTTAGTCCATACTGACCTGTATCAAAGGATACCGCACACCCTCAGAACCTCACTTCATTCATTTCAATAAGCCCCCCCCCCCCCCCCCCCCTCCAACTTCTCATATATTTGCCAACCGCGTGTACTGAACAGATGCAGCTGGCCGAGCGAGCGAGAGAGAACAGTGGAGTGCTATCTTGTCTGAGCGAGACGCAACGACGAAGTTTGACCTTGAGTTTGACTAGTACAGCTTGCCTGCCGCCCACCGTGAGAGAGAAAGCGCTAGTCGCAGGACGCGAGAGTGGAAGCGAGACCGCGATAGCCGCAGGCGAGTGCAAAATCCAAGTGGCAAAAGACGGCTGTTACGTGGCGGGGGTAGGGGACGATAATACAATGATGTCGAAGGGTCGACTCAACTTCAAGTTGGGAATTCCGAATTCCGTGATAGTGTTCCGCTGGAAAATCAATGTAATTTTTTTAAAACAGAAGTCTGCATGAAACAACGTTATAAAACTCATTTCACTACTGGGGGGTGAGTCTCGACTTCCTCGCGGAAACGAAACTTTCGACAGGCTGAAATCTATTCTTGACCAATCGGAACCATGTGGCGCGTTTTGAGTATTTTCCACAGTCTGCTAGCGGTGAATCAGTGCATCATCCAGGTGGCATTGGGTATTGTCATTTAAGCATTATCATTTGTTCTGATAAACATGTCAAACGGGTACGACGTTAACAATAAGTAAGCTAACCCGTCTGGGCCCGGGCAAGAATAGGCCCAGAGTGACTCTGCTAGTCGTAAGAGGCGACGAAAGGAGACCCGTCTCGGTCCGGGGTAGAATAGGCCCAGAGTGACTCTGCTAGTCGTAAGAGGCGACAAAAGGAGACCCTGTCCCTTTCCCCCCACACCCACTGCATATTTCTTCTCCCACTTGGCCCATCCCTCCCTTGCTGGACTCCCGTATGACGACCCACGCGACGTACAATGGATCTGATTTGGATGTGGCTTTATTCTTCATTATAATCTTTCTCATCTTCATTATCACCCGCTCATCGTCTCGATTAGCCATAGTTGCATAAATATGAGACGTTAAGCCCCATTAATCAATCAATAAGTAAGCTAATACTTTATAACAACACATTATATTAGGTTCCATACATTATATAGACTAGGTTGTAGTACTACGTTACTAATGTAGGCCTATTAATGTAGGCCTAGGCTTATTGTAGCCTAGCAATTGGCCTAAACTAAAAGAGTTGGGCCTAGACCTAGGCTAGACCTAGACCACGTGATCTTCTGACGTCACTTTCGATTGTGGAAAGTAATTATTCCATCTGCAATAGGGAATGTGCATGAATTTTCTATAGCTCTGAAGGTACGTGGAATATATTGTTATTCATCTAAAGACATCACAAACCTAATTTAAAAGTTTTAAAATTAATTCATTATAGGCCTACTTCTTTCTATACATGTTCAAAGATTTTGATTATCTGTTTCCCGCACTTTTATTTTTAAACGGTATGTGACGTCACGATCCATGAAAATCACTGCTTCTATGAATGACTTTGCATATAACCTCCTTGGAATTTGCCACCGCCTCCTAGACGAAACAATCAAATTTTCAAGGTTATCAAGCCATGGATTTATAATAGTACCTACGGTACTGGATGTCTAGCTCTGTAGTAAGCGGTGATCGTATAAAGTGCAGTGAGATTTGCAATGCATTATGGGTGGCAGGCATTTTGTTCCTGGTTGTCAATGTCAAGGACAGCTGTTAATTGTTGTTTCGTTATTGTTTGAGTTAATTGTTACGCCTTGTAACATGTTTACAAATATCAAATCGTCGTGTTTTTGTTTTCTTTGTTTTCTTTGGTGTTTGATTAAAGAAATACGATATTAAAATTAAGTTAAACTATAGGCCTAGGCCTAGGAGCCCTATAGACCTAGGGCCTAGGCTTAGGAGGCCCTATAGGACTAGGCCCTAGGCCTAGGAGGCCAAGGGCCTAGCACTTCAGTTGAAGTCTATGAGCCTACATTAATTTTGTATTTTCCAAAATTCGAGTGCAAAAATCTAAACGTTAAATACACATTACCCGTAGAATAATAATTGCTTGACGGTCAGGTGAAAAACCACCACCTGCGACCATAGAGAAATAACCGGGCTAGCGACTACGATGCTAATTTCGTCACCAGTTTTGACAGATCACAGCCTTGGATAAGTCAATAATAGATGATCAATCAGAGTCAACCTCAAACTCATCCAGAAGGCTGTAATTTAAGGAACAAAATGGCGTCAGCCGCTCGTCGGCCGGATGTACCTCAATGAAACAGGAAGTTCCATTGAAGCTAGACCTCCTGATAACTGATAAGATACAACTCCATGATCAATCAGAGTCAGCCTCAAACTCATCCAGAAGGCTGCAATTTAAGGAACAAAATGGCGTCAGCCGCTCGTCGGCCGGATGTACCTCAATGAAACAGGAAGTTCCATTGAAGCTAGACCTCCTGAAGATACAACTCCATGATCAAGCTAACCTTGTCAAAATTTTTACTCAAGCCGTTGTCAAGTCTGCTTCATATGAATAACAACACCCAATATTTACTGATATTCTATAAAAATAGGTTTGGTATTATTGTTTTTATAGTAATTGGGCTTCAAAATTTATTACTAGGCGTACTAGACATTAATTCGATTTTATATGATTATGGATATGATAATTTCCAAATAAGCGTTATTTTATTTATAATTTTATGATTGGTTGATTGCTGATACATGGCAGGTGACGTATGCCCCGTTACTCCCGCCATAAATATGTGTGAAACTTTCAGCTCGTTTTTATAAATGAAACTTTATTCTATGTTATCGAAATAAAATATTTTTGTATTCAGGAAGTCAATCCTAATCTAGTAAAATTCTAAAAAAAATTATGCATATTCCCCATTTGGCTGTCGGAATTACATCCTACAGACGAAAGTGACGTCAATTCATCACGTGGTGTAGTCCTAGCCTAGGTCTAGGCCCAACTCTTTTAGTCTAGGCCATTACTAGGCTACAATAAGCCTAGGCCTACATTAATAGGCCTACATTAGTAACGTAGTACTACAGCCTAGTCTACATAATGTATAGATTCTAATATAATGTGTTGTAATAAAGTATTAGCTTACTTATTGTTAACTTCGTTCCCGTTTGACATGTTTATCAGAACAAATGGTAATGCTTTAATGACAATACCCACCGCCACCTGGATGATTCAATGATTCACCGCTAGCAGACTGTGGAAAATACTTAAAACGCGCCACATGGTTCCGATTGGTCAAGAATAGATTCCAGCCTGTCGAAAGTTTCGTTTCCGCGGGGAAGTCAGGACTCACCCCCCTGTACGGCCCGAAAATAGGTGTCGTAATGTCGAATACGACGTTATTTCAAGGGACGTTGTATCAAGTTCTAGATAACATTATCTCTTATGGAAATTCGCTGGGACTTGATCAAAACGACGTGATAATGCGAACGACGTCGTATCGTATGTTGTAATGTAATGTGTAACAAAGTTGCACTGTAGGGAACTACCACTAGATGTAGGCTATTTTTTTAAATGGACTGTACAATAGTATTCATTTATTTAGTTTCCATTACAAATTTGTACAAATTGTGTACAACAAATAGATAACTGAAAGAAATTATCAACTTGTGGATATCTATTTTAAGACATTCTTAACAATATAGCTTCTTCTTTGTACCGGTACTAGATATTTTCAAACTCAAGTAGCAAATACGTACATACCAATACATCAAGCAAAATATTTACACTTAAGTTCATCCCAAGAGTGAATACAAAAACACAGAAATACTTTAGAAATATTGATTTGAGGTACAGTAAAACTGAAATGATATATTTTGTTTTTAATTGCTTACGTTTCAGTGCTGTTACTATTTGCAATGTCCCCAGTTTTAATTTGGTCTCAGTGCCAAAATATGTATATTTGGTAGACAGCTCGTCGCTCATAAAATGTTTTAACATGCGCCGAGTGGCTTCGCCGCATGTTCGTCCACCTAAGATTTTAAGCTCTCTCACCTGTAAAGACAAAGAAAGTACATTGTGTTAAGTAAAGAGTGGTATTCTGTTTTGTGTACAGTTTAAGCTTAGGTATGCCTACCATTAAACTTACCAGTATGTTGAAAAGCTCTTTATTAGTAGAGAGCATTTCAATGAAATCTCTCATCTCCTCGACTGTGTTCAGCGGAAGGCGAGCCGTGAGCTCAGCAGACTCAGTCGATTGGAAGATGGACTGGTCTGCCTGCTCATGAACATTTAATATCTTCTGAAGACTCGTTTTTAGCCAAACTACTTCTTTTGTTAAATTATGAAGTAGGCGTTCATTTTCAATTGTCTTCCTGTAGACATCTGGAAAGAAACATTAATTGCAACACATTAACGTGAGTATTCCTAACATCAGTATTAACACAAATGTAACATGTAAAAAAAAGGAAAAATAAAAAGTAATAATAAAAATAATAAATTATTTACACATCGTAAACTTTAAAGCACAGCACGGCACGTTGAACATGGATTTTTGTATTGTTGTACAATATCGAGAAAATGGCCATAAAGCCATAACATTTTTTGGGGAATTATTATATTTTGGGCCTCATTCAATGTTTTTGGAGCACAGACAAAAATGGTACAATAGCCTCGAAGTTAGGGTAAGTGCATCGCGGTGCCCGCGCGACACGCACGGCCTTAAGCTCTGTAATAGGTAAAGTTATCCCCGGGAGCCATGCCTACATCTGCCTTGAGAAATAAATATAGAGGGACAGAAATGCTGTCAACAGGCACCAACTGGGTCGTAGTTTCATCAGAAAAATTTGGAAGGGCAAAACCATTATATTTTTTGAAACCCTACCTAATAGTGATTAGTGACACATTTGACCTTAATAAGTAGAAAATTGAAAAAACTAACCACTCAACGTTATTCTTTCTTGAGTATGGTCTTCTCGAGAAAGTCGTTCCACTGGCGACGGTATGCCAAAGTTTAGCACCCTTGACGTCCCAGAATTGCTGCTCGGTCTAGAAGCTAAAACAATTAATTTATTAGTCAGTAACAATAACATTACTAATAAAATATTTTTAAATAAAATATCTCCACCTTAACATTGATTAGTATCATGACTTGAAATTGATCAGGGATTATTGATACAGTACTTTGATACGCACTGTTAGTAAATATAAGCCTACATCTATACTTACATTTATGTGCTCTGTTGTATACTTGTTGACCAACATCAGCAGGTACACCAACTTGACGGCTTGGCAACAGCGGCACATTAGTGCCATTAGGCATAATGTTGGTAGTAGAGGGACACTTTCTCTTTAAAGAATGGCTTGAACATTTTTCAGCTGGCTTGTGGTGGGTCTTCAATGCTGCAAAAAGTACACATTGTACATTTAGATTCTAATAATTAATGATTTTAGCAGGGGTGTAGCTTCAGACCTGGGTAGTAACGTAACCGAAGTAACAGGTTACTGTAACGAAATTACTTTTTTCAGTAACGTGCCAGTAATTCCGTTACAAAGTTTTTGTTGTAGGTAACGGAGAAGTAATTTTTCTATTTTTTCGTAGTAGGCTAATTTGGTATAGTAAGTACGGTAACGAGTTACATTTGCCGCGCTCGCCTTCTTTCTGACAGAATCTTTGAAGATACGTTGTTACATCGCTATAATATAAACACACTGGGCCAGGACAGTAAAAATAAATATGACGTTTGCCTGAGGAATAAAGTTACCTTGACACTGAGGGAAAGGTATTGATAAGTCTGTACAAAGATCTTAAGATCCATTTTCAAAATATGAAAGACAATTGCTACGAGTACCACGCACTTCAAACTGTTGTAGTCATCTTGATTTGACCTCAAGTCGCAATGAAAAGTACACGTATAGCATACAATCTCAAATCGACTTCACCAAACCGTTACAAAACCACGGCATTGTTGTTGTATTGAAATGTCAAAATCGTAGCTCAGCTGTTTAATCACTGCTTGCTAGATTATTTGGTTTTGTAGCTAGTATCGCGCTGCAGTGGATTCTCAAACCGATTGGAGTGTATACCACAGTTGTCAAATCGATTTGACTAGTTCCAACTCAATTCCGAAATTGACTTGGAAACACTTTTCATATCGATTTGAAGACACGTATATCACAGTTCTCCAACAGACTTGAACCCAAATCGACATGACTACAACGGTTTGAAGTGCGTGGTATACGTAGTAAATGTTATGTCTATAGAACTGCACCTAAACAGACTTATGTTTACCTTGCACTCAATGTGGCTTTTGCAAGTACCGTACATAGGCTTTCTTCATTCGCCCGTCTTCTACCATATTCCTGTAATAATGTACACTAGAAAGGAAAGAAAATTAAATATTTAAGTAATTTTTTAAAGTAACGTCACTACTTTTTTCCATAAAAAGTAACCTAATTTCATTACATTTTTTTTAAAGTAACGACAAGGTAATTTTACTACTTTTTAAATGTAGTAACAAGTAATGTAATTTAATTACCTTTAAAAAGTAATTTACCCAGGTATGTGTAGCTTATAGGCTACTACTCTATAGTATTAACACTTTACATCTAAAATAATAGGGTACAGCTATACCTAATCCTCGTTTTATCAAAAACTTTACTTAGAAATTATTTAAATTAAATATTTCATGTAATAAATTGAATTATACTTCTATGCTATCATTTAACTATGGTCAAGGGCTAGTGTGGGGTTCGAGATTAAGTACAATTTATAAGCCAACATCTCAACATACATTCTTTTGGTGTTTCCTTTTTCCTGGGTGACATCCGCCGTGGCACCGAGGTTTGACTGAAGCGTCCTTTGTTTTGGCTCAGAAGAGAACTCTCTCGGCTCTGGAAATGTGCCTGCTAAATGTATAAAAACATTAAACAAAGATATAGATATAGCATGTTACTTTTTTTGGTAGCAAGAATGGTAGCACGCTACATTTGAAAATGTGGTAAAGTAGCGAGTAGCAGGCTACTATATATACGAGTATTTGTAGCGAAAAATCGCTGGTACTCTATTTTTGCAATACACAAATAGACATTTGTTTCGCCCGCCACAATTCCCGCCGTCACAAGTTCGGAATGACGACTGTCATTGCCCTTCTTGCTCTTTAGTTCCAAGACCACCTCCCCAGCGCTGAGTTTGCTGTTTCACCCCGTGAGCTGTGATGAGTATGACTCACACTTATGGACCGTACTAGAGGTGGTCGCGTGAGCAATTTTTTACTCACGTCACATCACGTCACGTTAACTCATTTTTTCACTCACGCACGCCCATTGTTTGTTTATTCCACTCACGCACAATCACGTTGTACTTCCTAAGTCACTCACGCACTTTCACGCACGAACTGTTTGATCACGAACTTACGCACACTCACGCCGTCATTACACTACACTAGTACCCAGTACTTTTTAGTTGCGAACACTCCTGTCGTTCAGGAACTTATTATAATGATAAAGAATAAATACGGTAATATATTTTGATAATTTCATTAAACAAACTACACTATTCCTATGATCCTGGGTTTTAATATTTTGGCGAAGACAAAAATTGTCTAAGTACAAAACACATTCAGGGCACTCAAGGGACCAATAGCGTAATGTATTTTACCTTACAAATTGTGGTGCAGAAATAGCAATTGGTCTGCGTGGGCTGAGCTAAGGGACGTGCGTCGCTCCTCCAGAACACGTCCAGCCCTTGAGAAAAGCTTCTCGCTAGCTGCTGAACTTGCAGGGATTGCCAAGATTCTTCTAGCCACTTTGGAAAGATTTGGGAACTTCAATTCATTGTCCTTCCAAAATTTAAGAATATTAACACTGTAACCCTTTTCATTCGTCACTTTATTTTCTGTGTACAGTTTTAGTTCATCCACGTCTGGTTCAGGTGCACTAATATCACAGATGTCCATGAACTCGTCGAATTCGAATTCAACCCGTGGTTTCTTAGTCGGATGCTCAGGTTCGTCGATGTCGGCATCCGGGTCCGAAACTACTTCTTGAGGTTGAATAACATTTCCTTGTTTTTCTCGTTCTTCCTCCAACAAATGACGAAAGAGGGAGATAGCTTCAGTTCTTTTATCAAGTGATAGTAAACGC
Source organism: Isoperla grammatica (assembly GCA_945910005.1). Classification (NCBI taxonomy): domain Eukaryota; kingdom Metazoa; phylum Arthropoda; class Insecta; order Plecoptera; family Perlodidae; genus Isoperla; species Isoperla grammatica. Next base: position 14,900,405 of record OX246747.1, read on the forward strand.
AAAGACTTGAAGTTAGGGTGTAGAAAAAGAGCTGCATTGTGAACATTACTTGGCTTAAATTTAAGTTGTAAACTTTCGGTCGTCACTTGTTTCATTTGTATCATCATTGGGCTATCTGTTATGGCGGTTTGGCAGTGCTTACGTAGTTTTAGTTCCCACAGAGAAAATTCATGAAGTGTTGGAGTTTTTTCAGCACTTAAAGGCCCACTAAACCCTCACATTTTGTTTAAAACGTGTAATTGTAAGCCTAATCTGTAACAGTTAGTGCATGTGTCAAGTTGCCTAGTGTAACCCAGCTCTTGAAATCAAAATCAAAATCAAATCAAAATAGCTTTTATTCGTTACTCTGTTTACATTTAATTACAATATCGTATCATAAACAATAGCATAGTACTAGACACAGTCATATAACATTGTGAATCAACTGTAAATGAGCAAGCGAGTACCCACATGAGCATGGTGCTTGTGTGTGGGTGCAAATTACATTTCATTTTAATTAAGAAAAAGTGTTTCGCCCCAGGCGTTGTGACGTCTACAAAACTACGCGCTGCTCGCTGCATATGGAGCATCTTCTGTGTTTCGAGGCCCGCGCAAATATATCTCGTCGTCCAGATCCATCTAATTCACTTGAGCACAAATCAAACATACCACTGAATTCGTCTTACTTCGGTCTACACGATGAATGTTTAAACAACCTTCTACCATTTATGCAACTTATTCTATAAAATGTTAAACATGAAGCAATTACCACATAATTTAGATGGAAACACAACCAATTTCCAGCTAATGTAATGAGAAAGAAGCTTAAAAAATCAGAATTCCAACCAGCCTGTCATGTTAACTAATATGTTAAGATATTACAAGCAGAAAACCAGCAAGAAATTGATGGAAATTTAGCCGATTATCGTGTGTATATAACAACGCGTGTTGCAGGCCGCATCACGACAATTGCCCGCGAATATATCCAGTGAGCTGCGTAGATCGAGATCAGTCAAACGGTATCGCTACAAAATCTCGAAAGTGCAATTTCACGAAAGTGCAAAATCTCGAAAAAATGACTAATTCTCCGAAAGTGTAAAATGTCAAAAGTCTAAAATACCGAAAGTGTAAAATGACGAAAGTGCAATCTTACGAAAGTGTAAAATCACGAATAGTCAGAATAACGAAAGTGCAAAACACCGAATATCCAAATCTACGAATGTGCAATATAACGAAAGTCCAATTTCACGAAAGTATAAATCGCCGAATGTCCAAATTACCGAAAGAGCATATCGCTGAGTGTTCAATCTTCCGAAAGTGCATTTTTACGAATGTCATTTTTCTCGAATGTACAGAATCATGAAAGTACAAATTGTCGAAAGTGTAAATTTACGAAAGAACAGTCTCTCGAAAGTGCATTCTTACGAAAGTGTAATTTCTCGAATGTGCAAAATCACGAAAGAACACGGATTGGTTGAGTGCAGAGTACGCAAGAGCCAATCGCTGTGATGGAGCTCTTTAGGATAGTCGGTTCGAATCGAAAGTACCTGCAGGGAATTGTGAATAGAGCCGGATGAAGAACAGTTCGGACCGCATGCGCACGCGGTGTTTTTTTACCACCTCATTCCTTTGGTCCCCTAGAGAGAAGCGGACCCCAATTCACAAACGTCTAAGCGGTTGCCTACCATCACGGGGTATAAGTAAAACACATCATTTCAAAACACGCTTTGTGCTACTGGCCTACGCAACCTCATTGTGCATCATCTTTCAAAATAAGTAAAATACTGACAATCTATCAGTTAACACTTGACACCATTTTTAAGGGTATGAAATACGCCACCATCTCGTAAAAAAAAATTATTTCCATTTTTACGGGAAATATATTACACTTTTTTAAAAACCTTTTCACGAATAATACGTGTGTTATAATGCAGAATTGGTCTAAGAAGCACATAGCACAATAGAACAATAAGGTTTGTAGTTTTGATGAGTGCTAATCCTTTGAACCCTAAGCGTAATATTTTTTTAATGAATTGTTCAGCTAAAATACAGGGCCTGGATTCACAAAGATGCGTAACTCTAAGTTGTCCTAAGTTAGGCAAATCCTAGCTATAGATAAATCAAGATAAATCATGTCTAGGTATTAATACACATTCACAAATCAAATATTATTAGTTAAATTGTTCATAGTTTACTATATTTCATCTTTATAACATTGCAGAATACATATTGGTGATTTATATCACTAAGATTTGCCTAAACTAGGACGTCTTAGTGTTGTGTCCGACCTGTATTTGAATTTTCGCGCGGCGGATGAATACATGACTGCATGAGAACGCGTCACAAGCAAGGAGAGGGGGCGTGTAGTTGTTCCGGAATGTTGTACTTCCATCATGTCTAGTGTGATCAGTGTTCTGCTGTAGCGTTCTACTCACTACGATACAATAAAGTATTATTATTGAATTCCTATAATAATGTGTGCTATTCTTTACTAATACACAACATTGGCGACGAGTCGGGATCATGATGTCGGATCCAACTGCAATTACTGGCGCGGGGCCTAGCGTGGTTCCCGTCCAACCTACCTTGCCTGCAGCCGCTTACGGACATGTAAGCGCGTACGTAAGTACAGATTCCTGGGACGTTTACAAAGAACAACTGGAATTTTACTTCATGGCGAATTCCATTCAAGATGATAATAAACGGAAAGCCATTTTCTACTCGGTTTGCGGTAGTGAGACGTATACAGTGTTACGTTCACTGGCAACACCTAGGAAGCCCATAGAGCTTACCTTTGCTGAGGCATTAGACCTGTTGTCACGGCATTACAACCCGAAGCCTAGCAAGTTCGTGCAACGTTTCAAGTTCAATCGTCGTGATCAGTTAGCTACGGAGACTCTGAGCTCGTACATAGCTGAGTTACGTAAGCTTAGCGAATTCTGCCAATTCACTGATCTAGACGAGATGCTGCTAGATAGGTTAATCTGTGGTATGAGGGATTACTCATTACAGAAACGGCTCTTAACTGACCCTGACTTAACGTTCAGTAAGGTTTATGCTGCAGCTCTAGCACAGGAGACTGCGATGAAGGATGTGAGTGAACTGCATGCTACGGACGAAAAGTCTACTCCTACAGTACACAAGATAGGTTTAGATAAAAACCCTAAAGATAAATCCACTCGGGGTGCCACCAAGGTACAGTCCAAGCATAATAAGAACAAGGGTAAGGGGTCTACTCACTGCTATCGCTGTGGTAACGCACAACACCTGGCTAATACTTGCCCACATTGGAAAACACAATGCAGATTTTGTAACCGGGAGGGACATTTAGAGAAAATGTGTCTTACCAAACAAAAGCAAGGACAAGAATCTGTCACCCAGGATCGACAGAAGAAAATTACTACAAATAAGAACTTACAACTGACAGACACTGATGCTCCTACTGCACAACCTTCTTACTTATTTCGAACTACAGATCCATCTCCGACAGGGCCTGACTACGTTCAGCTTCTGTTAGAAGACCGTCCGCTACTTTTCGAGGTCGACAGCGGTGCATCTCGAACACTAATTGGTTCTGATACTTTCGAGAGCTTATGGCCTCAAGGGCGACAACTTAGTAAGTCATTACCTGCACTTCAGACTTGGTCCAAGGAACAGTTGAAGATTCGAGGTGAGTTGCATGTACAGGTTACTTACGGGACTCAAACGCATTCCCTACCGTTACTCATTATGGACGGTGCCGGTCCAAGCCTATTAGGGCGCAACTGGTTCAAACCTTTTGGATTCAGTATTGAAGGAGTCAACTGGACCAAGCCTACTGCTCAGGCACTACCTGCACAAATTAAAGAATATGCAGAAGTGTTCGCTGAGGGACCGGGAAAGTTTAAAGGTGAACCTGTTCATCTGATGCTGAAAGAAGATGCTAAGCCTGTGTTCCTAAAGCATCGCAGCGTTCCCTTTCCATTACGAGATCGTGTCAATGCGGAGCTGGATAGGCTAGTACAAGAGGATATTTTGGAACCTGTAATCCACTCTGACTGGGCTACCCCCATTGTTTCAGTGCTGAAGAAAGATGGGCGAGTTCGAATTTGCAGAGACTATAGGTCAACAGTAAACAAATCCTTGTGTGTTGACGTTTATCCGTTGCCATCTAACGATGAAGTGTTGGCCAAATTAGCTGGTGGTCGGTACTTTACTAAACTTGATTTAGATCAGGCGTACACCCAGATTGCAGTAGACCCAGAATCAGCTACGATTCTTACTCTGAACACCCCACGGGGATTGCTGCGGCCCAAACGTCTGCCGTTTGGTGTTGCCTCTGCACCTGCTTATTTCCAGCGAATGATGGAGTCTATTGTCAGGGACATTGATGGTGTCGCGGTGTTTCTAGACGACTTCCTGATATCGGGGAAAGATTTGAATGAGCTGTGGGAAAGATCACGTCGCGTGTTGCAACGCTTCAAGGACTTAGGCCTCCGCGTATCTATTCATAAATGTGCTTTTGCAGTGACGTCCGTACATTATTTAGGGTTTCGCCTGGATCAGACGGGTTTGAGACCTACTGAAGATAAGGTGAGGGCAATTCGTGAAGCCAAGTCACCGACAAATCTGAAGGAGTTGCAGTCGTTTTTGGGACTACTCAATTTCTATGATCGGTTCTTTAAGAACAAAGCGACGTTACTACACCCTCTGTATCAGTTGCTAGCTAAAGAACAACCTTTTCACTGGGGACCCAACCAGGAGAAGAGTTTCCAAGAAGCTAAGCTAGTGGTGACTACTGATTGCTGCTTAGTACACTATGACCCAAATTTACCCCTACTGCTGTCAGTTGATGCTTCTCCATACGGCTTAGGAGCTGTACTTAGTCATCGAATGCCAGATGGAGAGGAACGACCAATTGCTTTTGGTTCTCGCGTACTTAATGCCGCTGAGTGCAATTATGCACAATTAGATCGTGAAGCCTTATCTATTATGTATGGGATTAGGAAGTTCCATAAGTTCATCTGGGGCCGCCCATTTACGATTTTTACGGACCACAAACCATTGTTGGGATTGCTAGGTGCAACAAAGCAAATTCCTGCTGTAGTCTCACCGAGGATGTTGAGATGGGCATTACTTTTAAGTAACTACAACTACTCGCTAGTATACCGCCCAGGGAACAAACATGGTAACGCAGATTTCTGCAGCCGATTACCCATTTCTGATACATGCGACACCGGATTTCCCGAACCAGCAGACATATTCATGCTGAACGAAGCGCCGGTTAATTCACCACTGACTGCTGAAAATGTGTCTCGGGCTACATCTAAAGATTGGGTATTGTCGCGAGTACTGCGATGCGTTCAACATGGGGAGAAAATGAACAACTTATCCGACGAGTTCAAACCATACGTCAGTAGACAAGATGCATTATCTGCCCACAGGAACTGTCTGCTGTGGGGTAGTCGGGTGGTAATTCCAACTGCTTTACGAGCAAAAGTTTTGGAACTTCTACATGCTTCCCATCAGGGGATGGTTCGTTGCAAGGCCATAGCTCGTGGTTATGCGTGGTGGCCTGGCATGGACCAAGCGATTGAAGGGATGATACGCAATTGTGTGAGCTGCCAAGTACATCAGCCAAATCCAACAGCTGCTCCTACACTCTAAAAACAGGTGTCTTACTGCCAAGACATTTAGACAAATTATAAGACACTAACTAAGGCGTTAAGACCTTATATGTGTCTTATTCCTAATTCCAAGTGTCTTTTTATACGTATTTTTGTATAAGACGTTTTAAAGGGTCTGTTATATACAAGACATTTCTAATTTAAGTCATGGATGAAGACATTATGTGCAATAAGTCACGCAAGAAGCAAGTCATTTATAGATAAGACAATTTAATTTTAACACGTTACATTTTATAAGACATATATATACAAAAAAGGCATTTGCCCAGAGAAGACACGATACATGCAATAGACACATTATATACAAAAGACATTGGACAAAATCGGAACATGAAAATAAGGCCTGCATATATATATAATATAAATTGTTTAATATGCATGCATACATGTCGAACAAACTTTATTTTATCAATTTACAAAACCGACCAGCACGCACACAACACTAGACCTTTTGTAACATATACTTTTAAACTTCAAATATCTGCCAAAAAATTGCACAATCATTATTTCAAATAACATTTATGTTGGTAAGTTGTAGTCTAAATAGATTTTGAACAGGGCTTAATAGGGCCCCATAGATTTCGTTAAAACTATAAGAATGATAAATGTAAACAAATTGGTATTGGTATGTTTTGAACTTTCGTAGGGTTTGCACGATAATTTTAGTTTTTACTAATTACTGATCAAAAGTGGCATTCAAACTAAAACTGTTTGCTAATTTCCACTAAAAACTGCAACTGCCATGCAAATTCTTCATAGGCCTAATAATTGTAATTTTAGTATTATTGTACAAAATTATATTTAAAAATTCCAATGTTGCAAATTTTATGCAAGCTAGATTTTCAGTAATAATTTTGAATTTGTATTATGGCCAAACATCACGAGTCAATATTTGTATTCACATGTACTTGAGTCACTAATACTAATAATAATTTTTTGGAAATTAATGAAAGAAAACATTACAATTTATTGCTAATATTATGGAGTCAATTGTGGTAACAAATGAAACAAAAATAGATGACCCAGTGCTTTGAAATGAAAACACTCTACGTTACATTCTTGGTAGTATGACTATCAAACCAAATATTTGTATTTGAAAGTTGTAAACTTCATAAACAATATACTAGGGATGCACACAATAATCTATATTATCGTTCGATATTGGATATTCAATACAATTTTGACAATCGGTAATAAAAATATTAACAAATTGTTTATTTTCTGAAAAAGCATGTTCGTAATGCATTATTTCGTACTTCTTGTGCTTTTATACACAAAGCGAAATACAAAAGAGTCAAAGATACCACCAAAATACTGGGCCATCGGGCCTCACAAGTGATTACTCTCAACCGTGTTACACCAGATGTACCCAAGGAATGTTGATATGTATCGTTATGTGCTCGGTTATGCGACGTAATATCACGGAATTTGTAAAAGTTTGCTTTATGTTAGTAAATTTATTATCGTTCGATATTATCGATCAATAATGCAGTCAATTTTTCGATTATGGATAATTATTATTTTATCATTGTGCATCCCTACAATATAGGCCTACATACATACATAAAAAAAGTGAAAACGAGAGTTTAATGAAATTCATTTCTTTTGTGATTGAGCAAAATTACATAGTGACCACCATCAGCTGTATGAAACAAACTTAAAGGGTGTGCGTGTAGCAAATCAGCGATACTTACCATGTCATACCTGTTAGGAATTTTCGATACAACATGATATGCATTGAGGCAATTTTCAAATAGTACCGTTTTAAGCTTTTTATAAACTAAAACCTTGATGGTATTGTAAACCAATATCTCCGTCACAGATCCAAACTTTGGCAACTTCTCTGCATCATCAGATATCAAAATTATTGACTTCTTTTTGTATGATGTGCCATGGACGACCACTTCTGTCGAATTTGAAATCAAAGTGTCATGGTTATCAATACTTAAGATACCCATTACCGATAAAGCCATATTATGGTCACCAACTTTCATTGTGCAACGTGATTTGATTACATCACCAGAGTAAAGAAAATGTCTTGAAGGAGCATTAGGTAGATTAAATAACTCGGCACATCTCAATGACTGGTAGCGGTATGCTAATGAGAAAGCTATATTTTTAAAATTTTTCATAACTCCAGCCAAGAGTTTCAAGCGGCAATGCGCACCTTCAAATCTCATGCACCATTGGTGACGTAATGGTCCAAAGCGCATAATTTGAGCAGGCATATGTATCATGAAATGAAATTTTGGTGTTGGCGGCCTGTGAGGATATAACTGAACAAAACAAGTATGATGAATTAGAATCATCCTTTTAAGCAAAATAACCTCATCTTCGGTTATTTTAAATGCCAACATAAGATTGAGGATTTGAAGCATACGGATTAAATTTAATAATTTATCATCATTGGGAGGCACTTTTGAATGAAGCACAAATGGGAGTATGTTACCAAGAGTAATTAATTGGGCACAGTTTTGTCGTAACTTGTTGTCTAGATGTCTTCGATCAATGCGAGAAGGTCTATCTTTTTTAAGATGACCAAAATCAAAGTTCAAAATCTGTTCATTTAGACTGTTCAAGGAAATAAAATTGTTTTCAATAGTGCAGTACTCAATAAAATACCGGCATTCAAGTTCTAAGACACCCTCAATTACTACATGCATTAAATCTTGGACCATACATTGAGTTATATCGAATGTTTCTAATTCACAAAGAATACTGCGTGTAGTGATGCCATAATGCTTTGACCAAAACTCTATAGCAGCATTTGATAAGCCTGGTTCTTCAAGATTGTCACACTGTAATGAGTGATTAACTTTATCTCTCAAGGTAAAGTCTTCTTCAGAAAAGTGTTGTTTTATCGTATCATGTGTACCTAAACAAGCTCTACATGGTTTATTTGCAAATGCTACACCTTCTTTGAAACCTCCGACATAATTTGCAGCTAATGTATCACCATTAAACATTAAAAGTGAGCCATGAAATGTTTGTTGGACTCCTTTGACTTTTAGTACTTTGCCCTCTGGAGATTCCAGCTCTTTCATGTCTGATACAAATTTATTAAGAACGACATTAACACCATGTGTACGCAGGTCTACTGTTTTTACTACTCCAAGAAGGTTAATTGATCTTAAGCTAGATCTATGTTCAGGATAAATATTACCTAGTGTCCAATAGAACATACTGAGCTTGTGAACTTTTACTTTAGAGCCTAGAGGATTAACCACTTCAATGTCATCATAATATACAATTATCATCAGCGACAAGGGGTTTTTAAGAAATGGGTGAGTGTTAATAAAGTCCCCGTCAGTATAATTATGTATTATACCATTTTCACGGAATGGTCGAGGATTGTTAACGCAATATAATATATCATCCTGATTTAATAGTTGTTCCAAGGAACTAAAGAAGGGTACTATGTAGAAGAACATATCTTTTTCCACAAGATGTCTTCGTGGCTTGTTAATCCAGGCCCAAGTTGTACCAAGTAGTATCTTTTCTGGCATTACAATACACCCTTCAGTTTTCAAAAATTTGTCGAGCAGAAATTTACTTTGTAAGTCGTCAGGTATGCCCGAAAAATTGAATTCGTCGAAAACTTGACGGATGTTATCTACTGTGAGATGCCCTGCCTCATTAGCAGTATTGATCAAGTGGTTCTGAAAACAAATGAAATAGTTGTATACCGGTAGTCTATTAGATAATATCTATGGCAGACGCTATATGGCAGAGGGTATATAATTTTTACTCGGTGTTTCACGCATGTATTTATTCATTTTTGGTGTTATATGTAATCATATAACACCAAAAATGAATTACATCTTCTTCAAATTGTAGATCAATATAATATGTATTAGATCCATTCAACTTGGTGCTAAACAATTACCAAAAAATTATACGCTCTGCCATACTTTTAGCCTAAGAAACAAATATAGGCATAGACGTCATAAATTTTACTATATAGAAACTGTATTCATTTAAGCTTACTTTCAACATGGATTCATTGTCTTCAGAAAACTGTTTTATACCTTCCACCACCTTGTTGGTAGCATTCTGAGAGATATTGCAAGTTTCCCTTATATTCTGCAAAAATTTGACGTAATTCCACTTTCGTATCTCTTCGAGGGAAAGAATTTGAGGATGCACAAGTATTGGTTCTTCAATCGCATCTGGAATTAAATTTTTCCATAGTACACATTGGTAGGAGTAAAAGTATAAATAGGCCCTAGGCCTACATAGATTACAGAATATGCCCTAGACCTAGGCATAGGCCTAGGAATGGCCAATGCTATGGCCTAGGCTAGGCCCAAGTTAGGCCACTTACCTCCAAGATCAACCTCTTCTTCTGGTGCGTTCACTTCCTCAGGCTCTGCATATATTTCATTTCTATGCTTGCGGAGATTATGTGACCTAAATGACCCCCACGACTTGTATGACACTCCGCATCCTTCAAATTTGCAATACGCGACAAAATTTGGGTCAAACCTGTGGTTCCTAACAGTATGCTGATTTAACTGCCTATCACTTCTTGCTCTAAATTGGCACATTCCACAACAAAAGTTATTCTCATATTCCATGACGAATGCGGAATAGGGCTATAAGGCCCGAAATGCAGTTCCATCAGTCTAGGCCTAGTATCTGCAGCTTGCATCTCAAATTGCAGCTAAACACATTGAAATATTGTGTTGTTGTACTTGCATGACAGCTGTTGACACTGACAGGAGTCGACAGCGGCCAAAGCAAGGTAGACAGTGTGGTCAACTTACAGGTCCTAAGCCCTACTTGTTTTTGTTATTGTTTCAGTCAGATTGTAAATTGTAATTGTTCTAATGCTACCCAGTTGGTTTATTGTTCTTAATTAGGTGATATAACTAATAAAACTTTTTTAAAATCTTGTTTAGTGGATTAATGAATATTCCAGAAAAATAATGGAAAATACACGTAGGTTATGTTGGCTGTTCTGGAAGTTTTGGCGGTGAAGTGCTGCATGACGCAACACGACGCGCTCGCTTGCCACCTGTTGGCACATGAACATGAACAATGGCAGATACAGTGACTGTGGACCTTCTGAATTCCTGGGGCCTGGGAGCACTTATTGAAACGTTCCGTGGTAAGTAAAGTAAAGTTTTATGTCCAGTGAGATTTAAGAATATGCGTAGGCTACCTTAGGCCTAGGACCCGCTTGTAGGTAGGCCCCATGGGTAGGCCTAAGCCTAGGCTTATGCTAGACTAGGGCCTAGGCCTACCTATAGGCCTAGATGCTTACTAGGCCTAGACCCTATCCCTAGCCATTGTGTTTAAAATGGGTATTTTAAACACAATGCCCTAGCCTAGTACCAGAGCCACACCATAGCCCAGGCCTAGCCTAACCGTAAAATTGCACTTCGAGTAGGCCTAGGTGGGGCAGGCCTCTACCTGTAGCAGAATTCCTTTGTCTTGGGCCTAAGCCCTAGGCTTCCAAAGCAGAAGGTTGTTGCCAAGGCTCCTAGGCCTAGTAAGCCTAGGCTAGGATTCAGGTTTCGGCCTGGGGTCTAAAATTAACTTGGTTCTAGAGTGCATGTTTAGTGCGCCTATGGCTACTGATACTAAGCCTAGGCCTAGGCCTATGCAAATTGAAACTCGAGCTTCAATTGAGTTGATCATGTACAGTATGTATTTGAATGTCAAAACCTGTAAGGCCGGTTTATGATTGACGGAAACGGAATTGGGACACGTGATTGTGCAAGTTGGAAGATGGCGAACACGGCCGAGCATTTATGATTAACGGGTTGCGAATGTGAGACGGCAACGTAAACGGTAAAGTTCAGAAGTCCCAACTTTAGTGTCTACGTTGCCATTTCCGACACGGTTTACGAATGCGCAGAGTAAACAAACATGGACAACACCAAACCAACCAACCAAAAACCCCAGCTGACGGCAACAACAACAAGCCGAGAATTGTCGACTTCAGCCGAATAGACCCGAACACACTCCGAGTACTGGCTAATCGTAAACGCCTGTTTCCCGTTTTCAGAACACACTTCCAACCCTAATTCTGTTTTCGTCAATCATAAACTTGGCCTAGGCTTTATGCAGCTGTGAGCAAGGAGCTATTTCAAGAAAATGTTTCCTTAAGTAGGCCTAGCCCTAGGCCTACATATTATTTAGGCCTCATTAGTGGCAGTGTTCAGCTACCGCCACACAGATGTACAATATAAGCTACTTATCCAGGCATTAAATTGCCAGTCCTGTGGTGGTCTAGGCCTAGTTCAGCAAGTGGGAGCCCTGGGTTCAATTCCCAGCCAGGGTTGGTTTTTTAATGCAGGGGTGCTATTTAACCATAGTAGGGAATAGGGATGGGCAAAGAAAGATGTTTAGTAGGCTAGGCTAAACGTTTTTTTTTTTTTTAAATACGCATTTAAACGTTTTTGTGGCCCTCTGCCCCAGCATGAGATGAGAAAATTGACTGATGCAGTAGACTAAACCACTGAAAAGTTCCAAAACAGTGTAAAATTAAAATTGGTGTTGAGCAACTCGACTAGTGGTGGGCTCGGTTGTAAAATATTGGTTTGTTTCTATCATTGTCCGTGTCTGTAAGCTATGCGTACTTGCGTCATGCGTCACAGGCCAACTTCGACCTAGATGGGCGTTTACCCGCGGACTAAAAAATTTAAACATTTAAAGTCACTCCCACGTTTAAAACGTTCCATCCCTAAATCATTGGTTACGGGAAAATTATAAATAACAACGTCCTTTTCAAAAACGAAGATCATGGGAAATCACCGGTGGTAGGCTACGCGATGTACAGTAGAGAAGGGCGTATGACCAATTTTCTCTCTGTATAAACACAGGTTAGGTTACATGAGAATCGCAGTAGGCTATATGTAGAAACTTAAGTTATGCTGGCATATTTCACATTCAAGTTGCGATTCTAAATCGCCCGGAGGCTTGTCTATGGTTAAATTAGAAAATGATTTACAAAAACCTAGGCCTACTATGGTTTAATAGTCACAGCCTTTTTAATTTCTGGAGTTTTGTTTGTTGTAGACTTGTAACTATTTGCCCATAATCTTGGGCATAATCATTAATCACCAATAATTTTAATAATTTTGTATTGTGTTAATAGATGCAGAAATAGATCAGCAAGTCCTGGAATCCATTGATGGGGATTCCAGTACCATCCAGGCACTAATACCTTCAATCGGAAAGAGGCTAATATTTCTTGCCAGTTTAAAAAGATACCAGTCACTTGTCTCATTAGTTGACTCAAAAACACCAGTCATTGTTATTCCTTCAGAAGAGTCTGACTTGGATCTTGGCATCTTGGAAATGGATGACAATAATTCTTCCCAAGCTTTGGGCTTCTCGGAATCATTTAACTCGACCAGTTCTACAATAAAATTAATTGAAGATGAGCCAAGTTCTTCACGACCAGTTCCTGATTTTGCGGTAGGCCTAGAAAATAGCACATACTATGTTTTGTGTAGGGGGTTTTAATTTTATTATGAAACATCAATATGTGGGCATTATCTGTACAAGACTTCTACCTGTACTGTATTATCGTCTCGATTAGCCACATTTAAAAAATATTAGACTTTAAGCCCAAATATCTTCTACTGTAATAGCATTGCAAAATCAACTAGTATGTCTTCTTGATTGACTTTTAGTAATAGCCTTCAATTACTCCATGTGGAAAATCCCTAAGCTGTTGATAATAATAAATCAACGCCATTTAACTAGCCACATTACAGAATGCCCAACTCAGATTGAAAGTATTTATAACTTTACTATCCAAGAAACATATTATGTTGGTCATTTCCACCTCTCATGAACTGGCTGGACCATAGATCGGAACGTGCTGTCAGCATGTTGCATAAGTAGTACCTATACACATTCCGCTTGATGAGATTGATTCCCACGCGATCCAACTGGAAGGTAGTTTCTTCAATGTTTATCGTATGATGTTTGTTTTTAGATGCCCACCAATAAGTCTTCTAAGACTAGCGGTAGTGAAGGGAAATCCAAAACGAAAAACAAAGTGCCCTTCCCTGCCCCACTTCCAGACTTGAGTAAATTTGTTCAAAAACAAATATCAGATGGGAAGCTTCAGTCAAATCCTTTGGCATTCATTAGAGAGTGTGGCAACTTTTTAATGAAACTTACCAATGGGTACCCAACAGCCCTGGATTACCAACGTTATAGCCAAACTATAGTTACAGCCTACCCAGAATTGGCTGACAAATCGACGAGCAAATCAAATGTAAGCTACCTTGTAGACTACCGGTACTTCTAGTTAAAACTTAAAACATTACATGTGTCAGCCTAACACGTCTGTATTTCTTTTAGGCATCTGTAGCACAGCAACTAAGCCACTACATTCGAAATACACGCTACCAAACCAAAAAAAGAAACAGCCCTGAGAATACCACAAAAAAAAGAAAGCGGTTATACCAAAATGTGTCTCTGGGAGTGGGACCTGTTACAGTTGATGTCGGCACCAAACAAAAGTATGTATGTATGTAACTAGTGATTAGTGGTAGTAAACTATCTAGCCCTAGTGAAAGTTATTCAACAAACTCATAGTGACCATATAATTAGTTCTTGTAACTGAGTACACATAGGGCTTGGTAGACTATAAATACATCTAGGCACATTTATTTATTTATTTATTTATTTATTTATTTATTTATTTATTTATTTATTTATTTATTTATTTATTAATTTATTTATTTATTTATTAATGTATTTTAGTATGCCTCCTTTGTTATGAATTTAATAAGGCCTGTCTGTGGTTCTCCTTCTAGGAACTATTTAATAAAGAAGTTTCAAATGTTACAACTTACAAGGCTTAGGCCTACTACATCTGTATTTTTAAATATCTTGTGAAGTGGGGTTTATCTCCTTCAGATTTTTGCATAGGCTACTATATAGGGGTTGACAAAATTTTAGATGGCAAGCGGGAGATAATTTAACATGTCCTGACATAGAACTGGCTTTCCCATGTTGTAAAATGTAAGTCTTCTCACTAGGGATGTTTGGGGTGCCTAAACAAACTGGTACCTAAGTCAGTAGTTCAATATTGAATAGAATATACATTTAATTAATACATAGGCTACAAGCAAATATTTGTTTACGCAGTTTCTCAAATGCAAAAGCATTTTTCAACAAATTGTCAAAATAGTAATTCTGGCATAGGTACCCTGCCCATATTGGGCATGGTATTTGTCAAGCTCTGCCTTACGTTATTTGTAGAACGTTGGCTCCTTATTACTTTATTTCTAATAACAGCTAATCTGTTAAAAAGACTCCATTATAAGTTTAAAAAATAACTAGATTGAAGCACCAAGGTCATGTAAGCACTAAGCATGCCCAGTATATTTATCAATTTATGGAACTGATTGTAGCTAGCTAGAGGCAGGAGTTGCTGGGTCATGTGATCATCTAAAACGTCAGGTACTTGGGGTGAAAATGTTAGTTGACTGAGTGATTCTTACTAATCTTTTCCTGTATTGTTGGTTTAAAGTAGCCAGTCCACAGACGACATGCTCAAGGAGCTAAACAAAAATGGCAAAAGGGGTGATTCCCATGTCCAGTTGTTGTTAAAATTAACTACACATGAGAGGAGGATTCAGGTTCAAAAGGCAACTTGCACTACAGAGGTAGTGGAACAATTTCCCCACTTGCAGAACATGGATATGGTAAGTAGCCTACCCCCACCCATGTATGTCCCTCTCAGTACATGATATATGCAAATAGTTTGATAAACACATGGAATGTGACCCAAAATATAACTAGGAAAACGCTCTGTTTGACGCGTTGATAAGCGAGCGCGTCAATATCTACGAACTTTCTGGCGAAAAGATTTTAATGCTAATACAAACAACAATTAACAACAATTCAAGAATGCGCATTGCAAAAATGTTTCTAATTTCCATAGCTATTATACTTCCCGACATTGTTGGATGCAGTGCAATGTGCGTTGCTAAGAATTTTCGCTGTCATGTTTTCGCCGCGGTCCGCCACCGTTACTAACAGTTATTGACAGCAATAGAAATGTAATTTCTGCCTCTTATACGTATCGGATCGCGTTTACATTAGTATATTCGTAACCGGACAAAAATTTACTATAACATAGCCACCTCACATTTTGCCGTAACTGTGTTTCAAAAATATATTTTCGAGTAACTTTTGTGTAACTTTGCCAATATTTATCAGATCGCCATTACATTAACATATTCGTGACCGGAAAACTCTGTAGAAAAATCTGGCTATCTCACATTTTGCCGCCATTTTGTTTCAGAAAAATATTTTGCAGTAACTATGGTGTAACTTTGTAACTTTTCGAACGATTTTGCCTCAAAACTATACACCTTCAATCCACATCGAGGCTTGTGGATGGTCCAAATTTCAAGTTGATCGTACTTTCCGTTCGACCGCTATCGACGGACATAAAAACAAAAAAAACAAAAAAAAAACAAACAAAAAAACAGAACGAAGTGCCATAAGAGTCAAGTGGAAACGCTCGCTTCGCTCGCTTAACAATTACCAAGAGAATGTCATGCCCTTATGGATATCGTAATTTTTTGATACAAAAATCCATATCTAATATCAACATCAATAAAATTTATGTGTTCGGCCAAAACTCCTAGTTTGTACCAGCGCATCCCTGCATGTGTCCGCGCGCGACCCAGACAGCAACAATGACGTGACTGACATCACGTAGGTAGTAAGGTACACACTTTAAGCAAAGTCAAGTACAAACTTGGTAAGAAAGTGGCCTCAGTAGGTAGGATCTATCGATCTATCTATCTATCTATCTATCTATCTATCCATCTATCTATCTATCTATCCATCTATCTATCTATCTATCTATCTATCTATCTATCTATCATCTATCTATCTATCTATTTATCTAGAACTATACATTTTGTGCTCAATTCAGACCCATCCTCTAGGACCTTTGTCTTTGTCTGGGCAGTGGGCACTATACATTTTTAGCATATGAAGTTGGGATAACATTCACATTCTGTTGTTAAATTGTAACATAGGCCCTAACCTTGAGAATAGATACAGTACTAATAAACCTAAGCCTTTGAATATGCAATGGATTATGACCTATTTCGTAATTATTTTCGAAAAGGTGTAGCATATATCTGATTCAAATTCAACAGTGTTATTTTGTTTCAGTTCATGTACGACTTCAATCTTGTGGGAACAGTGAAAACAGAAAACATAAACGACAATTTCAAGACTATTTTGGGCAAAATATCTTCTATTTTCAACATAAATAATTGTGAAAATGAAGTTGATATTATAAGAAATTTTGAACTTCTAGAACGACGGCTACAGCCAAAAAAAATCCCCAAGTACCGTCCAGCAATAACAGTTATACAAGTAAGAATACTGTAGCTTTTTTGGGGGGACCGTTAGGGAATGTAAAATGGTGATAAAAAGCAATAACCCTAATTATCCGGGATTTTTCTAAATCCGGGCCATCACCGGTTCCTATTACCCCGGATTAGTGAGGTTCCACTGTACAATTAAAGTTACCTAGTTAATCCCACACAATGTGTCAAATTGCATTGAGGTCTCAAAAATTATTTGGGATCATACCTCGGACTAACAGTTATATTTATAGTACCACGACTGTTCTGTTAACAGGCAAGCAAAGCAATTCCTGATCTAACATCGAGCAACATCCAAGCACCATGTATTGTCTTTATCTATACAGACGAGGAGGGAGAAGCTGAACCCACAGACCTATTTCTTCTAGCAGAGGGCAAAACCGTGTGCCATAGCACAGACAACATAACTGCACAGGCAGCGCTTACACTATTAATTGGTGCATATTTTGTTCTTGATTCCCATTATCCTATTGTTTACACAAACCTTTTAACGTTCTTAGAAAGAGAACTTTTACAAACTGTGGAAAATCCTCAATTCAGAGGGAGTATTACTTTCAACAAGTTTATGAAAGAGTACTGCCAGTAAATACATTGTAATACACGTGTACTACACTGTACTTGTAATTTAAAAGAAAACATTGTGTGCAATTGTGTTGCCAAATGAGTAATGTATAGGTAGGTACTTCAATGTTCAAATGTAGGAGTATACATTTAAATTTTAAACATTGTTGTACTGTTAAACTATACTCTTTTTTATTTTATGCTTTATTTGTTTTGCTATTTTTATATCCAAATTTCAGAATCATACTATCTACCAAGCAAACTTTTATTTAAGTTGCTTGTTACTCACATAGTGATTAGGGCTGTGCGATTCCTGATTTTGGCATTCGAGTCGAGTCCGAGTCCTAAAAATTACTCAATTTCGAGTCCAATACGAGTCCGAGTCCGAGTTAAGTTCGGCCTAGATTTTAATGAAAGTACAATAGGTAGGCGGAAGCAGGTACTATAAATACAAATTAATGTTAGTAATAAAATACTTGTTTTAATGTTTTTAGTTATGTGTGGGCCCCACACTCGTTGAATTAAGCTATTTTACAATATTGTCAAATTTATGTTAATAAATAATAGGCCTAAGTAATACAATTTTGTATGTATTTTATATCGTGTTGGGCTTTATACTAACTGCGACATTAGTGGCCTAGCGGAAGGCCTAGGACTAGTATGCTGTGCTGGCAATGTGACCCGCTTTGCCTCCTGCGTCGCAAGCAGCATGAACTTGACGGGGTGTTTACCATTTAAGTGTTTCTGTAGACTGGAAGTCGACCCCATAATAACTTTTATTACTGCCACGCAAAATTTACAGTTTGCAGATCGTTGGTCAGCACTTCGATTGTAAAACCCCCAAATAAGAGAACCTCTCGACGGGTTAGGGTCGGGTGCGAGTGTCGAACTTGGACCCGAAGCCTCATCCAAGTCTCTTTCCTCCAACTCACCATCAACATCAGTATCATATCTATGATCAGAATGTTCGCTTGCCATTTCAATTTATAAACAGTAGCAACCAGAATAAACAACGTGTTTTTTTGCTCTACGAAAAGACAGGCCTAAGCCCTAGCACACAACAAGACACGTAGTTGAATGAAACTAGAAAATGTAGAAACTTGCGAGATGACGTTGGTTGCAATGATGTACATGAGCTGCCGCGTAGCGGTGGTGTTGGTTGTACTGCGAGAAAGACGTACAGCGCTACCTGTTGACCGAGTTTGGAAGTACCACGCGTCGGCTGCTCGATCGCTTGCTGAACTGCATTATCACAAAGCGGCAAATTTGAAAATGGACTCGACTCGCGAGTAGCAAATACTCGACCGCGAGTCGGGTAATAAATACTCGACTCGACTCGAAATTTCGGGTACTCGCACAGCACTAACAGTGATCTAAGAAAGGTACCAGTATATGCCAGGTCAAATTATTGAACAATATTGTGTAACTAATTGTTTCAGAAATGCATAATGTACACCGTTATGTAGGACTTCTTTTGATGATCATTTTTTTAATGGGTATTATTTTTGGCGAATTAATGTTTATTTTGAAAGTGTTTGTGTGCAATTGTGTTGCCAAATGAGTATTGTAGGTACTTCAATGTTCAAATGTAGGAGTATACATTTAAATTTTAAACATTGTTGTACTGTTACTACAGTCGGGCCCACTTTTAAAGAACCCTCTTTTAACAAAAGTCTGGATTTAACAAAGTAATTTTTTATTGATCTGAAACAAAAATACATGCAAATTGGTTCTGTTATAACAAAGTTCTTTTTTAACAAAGTAAAAATCACCTCCCTTCAAGTTCGTTATAAGTGGGCTGGACTGTATGTAATGCTCTTTTTTATTTTACGCTTTATTTGTGGTGTTATTTTTATATCCAGATTCATGCTATCTACCAAAAAACTTTTAAGTTGGTAATATGCATATGGCCTATTACCCACCTAGTGATTCGCCAGGTCAAATTATTGAACAATTTTTGTTATGATTGTTTTTTTGTTTATTTTTTATTAATCAGGTATGGACTGTTTGGCTGTGATTATAGCAGTCTTGGTATCATAATCCTAATGTTCTTCTATTGTGTATAGTATACTGCCTTAATTACTATGAGAGGCTTATATTCATTGATTCTTTTAATTAGTATGCCTATTGTACAATCCTATTATGTATAGCATTATGCTCAGAAGTAAGAGCAAGCAGAAGTAAGTACCCTTGCCGGTACATAAACTAAAATATTACAGGGATTTTATTACACGTGAGTACTTTTTTTTTGTAATATTCTATTGATTCTAATTTTAAGGTATGGTATTGAAGCACTCAAGTTAAACTGCATATGTCTGAACACATAATTAACTGCTTGTGGACCATAGAGTAGAGATACAGGTTATCCCCAGGTTATTTTAGGTGTGTCCTATAATATTGTGATCACTGCATGTGAAAATTATGTCATATATACCAGTACTCATTGGTAGAGGTGTTTGAAAATAGTTTTATTTTTTCCAAAATTTAGCACAAATGATTTTAAAATTTTGATGTTATTTTTTCATCCCATTTTGCCTTAATAGAAAATAATAAGTTGCAAAATTGTTTAAGGTAAATTAATGAATTACTGATCTGTTATGTGTGATATGCATGTGACATCACATCATTTATTATTGAAACAACTTAGATTATACATGTACATACATATGTCTATACAAGTTGTTGTTCAACAAACTGCTAACACCTTTTTAAATTTCTTGAGAATTATATACAGTATAAAGCATAATTTTTCCCAATCAAGGTAAATTCGTCTTTATTTCGCAAATACGCAGAAATGTCGGTGTTTACGTAAATTTCGACTCTATTTCGCAGACAGATTCGAAACCTCTATCTATACCCCAACTCATAAACACCTGAAGTTTTTTTTTCAATAGAAACAATGGTTAATGATTTCGCTTTATCGCTGTTTGCGAAAAACAAACACCTCTACTCATTGTCTACCTAGTACCTACCATATTGTACTTATTGCATCTCTCTTAATAAAAGTACTTATTTAATTTTTCTAGTTTCATTTATTTATGTAACTGTTTCGACAATGTAGATTATGCCTACTATGGTTTATTATACACCCACTGGAGAATATACTAAAATCGCATTTTTATGTTGACGAGCGACCTGCGCATTGCAAGTAAATGTTTATTTCTTTATTTGCAATTTATCAACAATCGCACTATTTTAAATGGTAATAAAACATGTCTTATAAGTACTTTAAATACATTAAAATACTGCAAATTTAAGTATGCTACTGTATATTGAAATAAATTTGTAATTTGCTTTTCAGTTAATTTTGATTGCCATACCATCGGTAAAACATCTATAAGTGTCTTAAAAGTAGACAATTTCAAGTGTCTGTATTAAAATTTAAGGCAGTATTGTGTGTCTAATCTTTGCCAAATAGACACACTGTAAATGTCTTATTTTAATGACTAGACAGCGGGAGATGTCTTACTTAAGTAATAAGACGCAGAGGATGTCTTAATTTTAAACCATAACAGTCACTTCGAGCTGTCTTAATCCTGACATATTAGACAATTGCTAGTGACTCAAATAAGGCAGCATCTTTAGACAGCATTTGTGCCTTATTGTAAGACATCAGTTTTTAGGGTGTACTGTACCATGGCCAGTACCTCACAGGCCTTGGAGCAGGCTGCACATTGATTTTGCTGGGCCATTCAAGGGGCAGTCATTCTTCGTGGTTGTCGTTGCTCTGACGAAATGGCCAGAAGTTCAACTAACTAATGGCTCATTCTCAGCCTTAACTACCATCAAGTTCTTGAGAGAATTATTCTCACGTTTCGGTTTGCCCGATACAGTCGTTTCCGATAACGGATCCGCATTCGTATCTGAAGAGTTTCACAACTTTTTGAAACAAAATGGCATAAAGCACATACGTAGCGCCCCATACCACCCTGCAACAAATGGTTTGGCAGAGCGGATGGTGGGGACAGTAAAGGACCATTTGTCGAAGATGGAGCCAGGGGATTGGCACAAAAGTCTCCATGCTTTACTGGCCGACCTCCGTTCCACACCTGGTACGGCCGGATGTACACAGACTCCGAGCGAGCGCCTTTTGGGACATAGGGTCAAAACACTACTAGATCTTCTACACCCGGATTCAAAATCAACTGGTCGCGAGTTGGAGACACACTTGCAACTTTCAAACAACCCTGCACGAGTGTTTTTAGAGGATGAACCAATCTACTATCGGAACTATGCTGCGGGACCAGCCTGGCTGCCGGGAACAATTACTGAAGCAGGACCGCGTAATGTTCAGATTCAGAGCCCGGATGGTAAACCAGTAACCCGTCACATTGACCAGCTGCGGCGCCGGTCCACGTTTCCTCCCAGACCACTTCCACCTCTGGAGGCAGGGGACAATACCGAGGTTTCGTTGCCCAGCCCGGAGCGAAGCGACTCGACACCAGAAGAGGCTGTTTCTGAGCTACGAACTTCCAGTCGTGCTCGGAAGACTCCTTCCTACTTGTCTGATTTTGTTACCTAATGAAATTCTTATTTCTTACTGTATATATTTTTACTTGTAACTTTTTTCTTTACGATGATGTTGTTTACTTAAAGGGGGAGATGTTGTGTCCGACCTGTATTTGAATTTTCGCGCGGCGGATGAATACATGACTGCATGAGAACGCGTCACAAGCAAGGAGAGGGGGCGTGTAGTTGTTCCGGAATGTTGTACTTCCATCATGTCTAGTGTGATCAGTGTTCTGCTGTAGCGTTCTACTCACTACGATACAATAAAGTATTATTATTGAATTCCTATAATAATGTGTGCTATTCTTTACTAATACACAACACTTAGCACTTAGGCACCTTTGTGAATCTGGGCCCAGAAATATAATAATTACGTTTTTTTTATCGTGATGTGTTAGAAAATATAGATTTAAGCTTTATTAATTCACTCTAAGCATAAATTTGGATTGATAATTTTATGAAAATTCGTCAAGATGCCAACCTACAAAAATTAATTACTGAAAAACAAAATTTGTTTATTTATTTAATTAAATTAAAACTCACGAGGATTTAAATGATGTATCACTAGTAGGTTAACATCGACGGTACCAACACTTGACAATAGTTTCAAAATTGTTAGTTTATCCAACATTGTTTATTTACGGCAATAATTTTTTCATTTTTACAGTGTTCCACCGATATGATTCGCATTTGCGGACTATTGCGGTTAGCAGAGTTGAGTAGTAACTTTTTGAAAGTAACGCGTTACTTGTAACGCGTTACTTTTTCGGTAACTTTTAGGCTAACTAGTTACTTTTTCCTCGACAGTAAGTTTTAACGTTGAAAGTTACTATTGATAAGGAACTTTAAAAAAAAAAATAAAAGTTACTTTTGAAACAGCCTATGGTTTTTTAAATGTACCAACAGCAAAACACTCGTAATGCGGCTGTTTCAGGTCAAAAATCTTCGACCCCCCCCCCCCCCCCCCCCATTCCTAGAATTCATACATAACTGTATCCTTTGGAAACCATTCCAGCAGCAGCCGGCTAAATAGGTTGAATGGGAACTGAGTGACAACCAATAAACATTAGTGGATGTTATTTCTTTGTGTGAGCAACACTGCTTTGCTAGGATTTATCGAAGGTGGCCGGCAGACGTTATAGTTCGTAGTAGTATTTGGGAAATTAATTAGTGGATGTATTATTGTAATAAACGTAGCATGCTGAATGTTCGATGGCCGTGAAAACTTTAACGCGCTTAGCATGTCAAATTTTGACTTCCTATTCACTGTTAGTCTTTACAAAACTCAGGCTGCTGTTCTAATGATTTCCGACATACTCCGCCCGGCGCCCGCCAGCAAGGATTAGCGGGTTGAATGAAACTTGAAAGCAATATTATCAAAATTTCCCATCAAAATTTCCTAAAAGTAACTTTTAAAGTAACTTTTAAAGTAACTTTTAATTTTCAAAGTAGCTTTTAGTTACTTTTTCCAACAAGGAACTTTTAACGTTTAAAAGTTACTTTTGAAGGCAAGTAACTTAACTTTTTAAAAGTTCCCTTTTAAAAGTAACTTACGCAACTCTGGCGGTTAGATGCACATAGTATGCAACACAAATAGCGTACGCAATTAAACCTTTGTCACTATTATTTGAAATCTCGATAGCTGTCATAGAATGGCGTAAGATGCCAACCTACAAAACATTAATTACTGAAAAACATAGTTTATATTTATTTTATTTTATTAAAACTTACACACGGATATAAATGATATTTTACACATAGGTCCATATCAATACTACCAACACTTGACAATAGTTTCAAAATTGAAGCTTTAACCGCCATGTTATAAAAAAATATTGTTTATTTACGGCAGTAATTTTCTTCATTTTTACAGTGTTCCACCGACATGATTCGCATTTGCGGATCATTGAAGTTCGATGCACGTAGGCGTTTATAATGCAGCAGAAATGGCGTGCGCACTCAGACCTTTATCACTATGTATTTGGAATTTTGTTAGCTATCATAGAATGGCTATAATTTACAATGACGTGTTATGTTTTATGACTTTCACGGCAAACATGCAAAAGTTAACAACGAACTTTGTCGACAAATTAAAAAGCTTTTATTATGATCTAAATGCGGTTATTGTATGATTAAACAATATGATATTTTAGATATAGCTTGTGTGTATCTACATTATGGAACGTTCTATACACAGATAGGTTTAACAGTTTATGTATTAGAGCCTATTGAGTAGACCAAGGTCGAATGAAATTATGCGGTAATCCATTGAAAATATAACTTGAAGGTTTTAATTTATTTAAAGAAAACTTTTTAACGGATTTAAATAATATTTCGTGCAATTATTGGCAACATGTCTAGTAATAATACACACAAGGTCTAAGGTTGTAAGTTTAACCGCGATCTTGTAAAAAAATATATGTTTATTATAAAGTTATATGATATGCAAAAGATTTGTTTGATTTATTGAAAACAAAATCGCTCATCTGGCAACGTGGAGCGTTTTCCTAGTTAGTAACTTCTGAAATTCAATAACACAAGAGCACGTACTTTGAGACTAGGCCATAGATTTGAAAAAGAAATTCGATTTGACGGTAGGCCTCCCATAATTTATATATTTAAAATCGGGACATATAGATTATCCCAGCAATTTCAACACTCATAACGAATCAGGAGACACGTTTGCATAAATTAGCTTACACAGGGTGCGAATTGACGGCTTGACAGAGGGTTGGAGAGGGGGGAGGGGGGGGATGCCCAAGTATAGTATCTGCGTCGGTATAGTAAGCGGTCTGGGGCAAATCCCCAGCCACTGGAGGCAAAAATTGTTTTCAGGAATTATTGCTTTCGAGTTTGCCTTAGAAGCGATTTGAGTGTCCATTAGTTTGGTTACTTCCTGGCTAGGAATATAATGTGTAATACATTATTTATTAACGTTGCTCGATTATCATTTGATATTATATGAGATGAGATGGTATCCAGAGGTGGGGATTTAGCCATCCCTGGCGGGAATACCTTTCACTAAAACAGAACCAGGGATGAAATTGCCAGAGGGGGGCCCATCCCCCCATCCCCCCCCCCCCGTTTATTCGCACCCTAAGCTTACAGCAAGCAATAAGTAACATTTGCTTCTGTCTGTTTGTTTGTTTGTTTGTTTGTTTGTTTGTTTTTCTGTGTGTGTGTTTTTGTATTTTTGATTTTTTGTTTTTCATCTGTCTCGTGATAGCAGTCGAACGGAGAGTCCGATCAAGTGGAAATTGGGACCACCCACAAACTTCGATGTGGGTTGAACGCTTTTAGTTTCGTGGCAGAATTGTTTTGAAAGTTATTAAGTTACACCACAGTTACAGTTTGGTAAAAACAGATGGTGTCAAAATCTGGGACAACCATTTTATAGTAAATTTCGTCCGGTTACGAATATATAGCAATATAAAGGTAATCCGATAAGTATTGGACGTGGAAAATACAATAATATCTCTCATGATATTTTTTTAAAATTTGATTAGCATTGGGGCATCTTCCTTAGTTTTAAAATATTTTTGCTTCATGGCCAAGACCGTATTTTCATTTACAGAACAGCTGAAGCCGAAAATTTGTACTTCAATATGGCTCCAAAAGCAGGGCATGATATTAGTGTAATCATAATAAAGATTCATAATTAGTTGGCCGCCTTTAAAGTTTAAAGTACTGCTAAAAGGAGATAAGAACACATCGGTAGAATTTTGCGTGATATGTAAATAAATAAATAAATAAATTCACATTTAGAGTCTACCCACTCAGTAACTAAACTGATTTGCAGTGGGGGACTTTAATTTAAAGTGACTAAACCAACCCTGTAGGCTTCGAACACCATCGACGAGTGAGCGATAACCAATCAAAGATCGATATTTCAAATACGAAACATATGAATCAGTGATTGGACAGTGCGAACACCTGCGGACAAATGCCAGAATCAACAAGGCTGATTCAGAACAACTTTGAATTTATTGAGTGCTTCGTTGCAAGGACGGCTCCAAAGTCACCGTTTACTTATTCCTAAGCCAAGAAGTAATGGAATTGAATCCACATTAGAAGTTAAAAAACTTCTGCCTGAAGCGGGATTTGAACCCGGGACCTTCTGCATTGGAAGCAGGGATGCTAACCACTGGACGGCCGTGTCATTTTTACTAACAATATTGTAAACCCCCTTGGACAGAATACCGTTTTTTAGGCGCGAGAGACGAAAAGTGGTTCCACCAACTGTGCTTGTAAACCTGTCACGATTTATTTCGAGGAATGTTTATGGGCTCATTCGGTTCGTTCATTGTCATAATCCCGACGTATGAAGGAGGAAGAAAACTAACAATATAATTTCCTTTCATTCTTCTTCTGCGTTATGAAGCAGAGTGAAATATAATTAAATGGCATAGTGCAGTGTTTCTCAAACTGTGAGGCGCTAAGAAAAATCAGTGAAGCGCCTCGGTACTACTTATTCTCGTCTTATCAATGAGGGGTTTAGTTGCAGTAAACAGTTTTGACTGGCGTTTCGTTGCGTATTACATTTCACAATGAATAGCCCCCAGACCAAACGACGCTCTAGTGTCTATGATGCGAACATACAACATACACATTATGTCTAATTACTGCACTCAGGTTATAAAAAGTGAGTCTTGGTGACAAAAGTTTGACAAACACTGGCTTAGTTCTAGCCCACAATGCTCTACTTCGGGAGGTAGCCGGTTCGCATCCCAGTACCGGCCATTCTGACTGGAATACAAATTCTGGAAACAGATAATGGATCGCAAAGGGTGTTCTCGTCGAGCATTACGTTTATCTACATTTCTTTACGTTCCTATATTTAATCGCGCATTGCGCAAAGCAGCATTGCTATTAGTAAGTATTTCAAAATTCCAACAACAACAATTATTCTTTTCACGTAATTGGGTGCAGATCCTAAGCATATTATGCTACCAAAGGGCGTGGGTTCAAATCCCCAAAGCCAAATACATATTATTTGTAATTCTCCTTTATTTTCATCTATGACTATACTCATCGTCTCAAACAGCGTTATTGCAATTTGTTATGCTGGAAGGGGGGGGGGGGGGGGGGTATTGGGATCTCCAGTCGCCAGTCTTGAGTTCCGACAACCGTCCTCGGTCGCTCCTGCGTTTGGTCCTAAAAGCGTATATGCCATGTAGAAGGAGCGTGTGTTCGAATCCCCGGGCGTACTATAAGTTAAATATTTATCAGGATATGTATCTCTATTCACAGACATTTCTACACTATTCGTACAAAACCACTTCCCGTTTAAAACTGAATTGGGCTCGACGAGTTTCAAGAAACAAAACCAACATCTGCATTCAACACTTTTACTACGTGCTACAGATTATTGCTGCAATTAACTTATATGACTGAAAACTCACTGACCGGCTTCAGAAGAAACTGACACATGGTCTTATTGTTACCAAACATGAATAGCATTTTAAAAGCTCATCCTGTCAAAACCGTAAATTTATTTCAAACTGTGAACTTCAAACTGTATTTCATGTATTGTTTGTATCATGATTGTCTGTACATCTGAAAATGCTTGATCCCTCTCGCAGAATGTAGATTCTATGACAATAAACTAATATTATTATTATTATTATTAAGCGGGTTGCCTGAAGACGTATTCATGCATTTAGCGACAAAGGGAGTTGCGTCAGGGGTATACAAGTACAACCATGGTGTAGCATTTCATAGTCCCCAAATTCGAAATCACAATACCGGGCCTATATCCCAGCCCCACAGTTCTTGAATTTCAACTAAGAAAATAGTGTAAATCGTTTTTGCTACGTTTGTGCTGGTTTGTGCCGCAAAACGTTTCGTTTGTGCTGCCCTCTAAGTACCCTTAATTAAGGACTCTAGTAAGGGGAGAGGGGGGGGGGCTAAATAAATGCCAGCACCCCATTTATTGAATTTCAACTAAAACGTAGGTTGCAATCGTTTGTGCTGGTTTGTGCCTCAAAAAGTTCGTTTGAGCCGCCCTATTCATTTATTGAATGTCAGATATATGTATGCATGGCTATTGCCCAGTCATTCTAGAACAAGTGAGAGGCTAGTTATTGAACAAACACGTCTTACTCGGTTACCTACATGCATGGATGCATATTAAAAAGCACACAACATTATGTTTTTCTAAGTGAAAACTATGCGGGTTGTGGTTTCATAATGATTAAGGACTGTATGAAAATCAATTTTTAGTTTAAAAAGATGAGAATAGTTGTTATTTTTAATGAACATAATTGATATGCAAATTTCAACGAATGTATAACATTTTCAAACTAACGGGCGTTTTGTTTCAGTAGGTCTACAATCAATATCGTTTGAAGTTGGAAACTATAGTTATTGAACAAATACGTTTTGATTTACTAAAATATACATGTGTTTATTGAGCCTCAATAACCAATCAACTACACTTAAATACCTATCCTATCTCTTTACAATGACGCGGCTCTAAATTAATCGTATTCATGTATATAAGGTTGATAAGTATATCATAACCAAAGGTTTGAAAACGCTAGATCAAACGGGAATCGAACCCTAAACCTTCCATCCGCACTTGAAGAATAGGATTAATCCTTCTATCTAGATCAATGCTGAAAATTATTGGAATGTGCCTCCGGTGTCGGTGCAATCTTAGATGTTAATTAAAACTGCAGGGGCGTAGTGAGGGAGGGATCAAAGTGCTTGACCCCCCCCCCCCCCCGCCACCCAGAAATTATAAAGGTCAATATTCAATATAATTTACTCATAACATTAACAGTGTTGTACTCTTTTCATAAATCTTTTAAAACTTGCGTCTAATGTCAATAGCGGCTGCAAAACCCTGTTATTATTGAGAAAGAGCACCCCTCCCACATCAGATAATATTTATTCCTCCCCTCCTCCCCTGAAACACAGAACACTAGTTACGCTCGTGTTCGACTATTTTTTTTTTATATATATATATATAAATATATATTTTAGGTGAGTGTGACCGACGTGGCGTAATAACCCGATATATTTTTAATTTTACAAACATATATATACATATATATATATATACGTGTGACACCCACATGATATATAAATTAATCTGTTGATGTATATACCTACTTCAAAGATTCCGTTAGTATTTCGTGTGGAATTGCTTAATTTGAAAATATACCCGCAAACAAACTGTATATATTTGGAAAATTCTGTTTTGATCCAGTCACATTTTTTGCATCCAACAGGCCCCCGCTGCCGTCAAGTATTAGCTAGCAGGTGCAGTCTTCTTTTTCAATAGATAGCACGGCCATTGCACATGCTGCCTCGGCATTCTTCTTGCCCATTCTGTTCCTTGAAAGCAAAGGTCTATGTGAATATGCAGGGACTTAAAGAAGGCGTGCCCAACCCCCTCAACGATCCAATCAGACGAAACCTTGTAAAACGCCCTGAATTTCAAAGCGTGACGGTTAAAATCTCGAAAGTGCAAAATTACGAAAGTGTAAAATGTCGAAGGTGTAATTTTACGAAAGTGTAAAGCTTCGAATGTCCAATTTAACGAAAGTGCAAAACTACGAATGGCCGAATCCACGAAAGTTCAATGTCACGAATGTTCAATTTTACGAAAGTGTAAACCACCGAATGTCTAAATCACCGAAAGAGCAATTTGTCGAATGTGCAATATACCGAAAGTGCGTTTTCACGAATGTCATATTTCTCGAATGTGCAGTATCACGAAAGTACAAACTACCGAAAGTGTTATTTCTCGAAAGTGCAATTTCACGAAAGTGTAGAGTAACGAAAGTGCAATCTAACGAATTTTCGGTGTTTTGCACTTTCGAGATTTTGCACTTTCGACATTTTGATACAGTGCCAGTCAAACTACTAGTCTTTACTATCGACTATAAAAACATTCTATTGATTTCTCTTGCGTTGTAAATGTATAGTGGAGTCAGTGTGTCGTATCTCAATGAGTGCTCTCAAACTCAACCAACTTTCCATAGAATCATGAAATTACGTGGGATTTCTACCAGTCAGGCCTGGAAATAATAATAATAACTGATACAAATATATTACATGGCCTAAAGAACACGTCAAAACTACAATAGTCGTGTGTGTCATAGTTTGGTTGTGTGCGTGATTTACATATTATTCGTGTTTGCATCGTCATCATTATTATTATTGTTATTATTGGTGGTATTATTACTCCTTTCATTATTACATTATATTATAATTAATATATCGACTTTATTTTGTTAATTGGCATCAATGGAAATTCTGTAACTAAAAATTGCCGGAAACTAAAATTACAAATCTTGATAGCCGCAATACTTATATTAATAATATCAGGTTCAAGCTGTTTCGTTCTTCTTAATAACTGTAGTATTATTTTGTATTTCAAATTCAAAATATAGTTCGTTCAGTTATTCTAAGTTATTATATATGCGCTTTTTTATTTTTTTGTATTAAAGTATCGATAGCAATAGATTGAGACATGCAACTGAAAAGTTTATAATTGAAACATTTTATTGTGTACAATGTACAATTCGTCGATGTTTTCAGCCAAGCTATTAAAAGCTTGACAGGCCACGCGGCTTTGCCCGCGCTCACCGAGTTGAACTCTGCAGCAGTGAACGGACAACACGCATTATTATATACATACGATAATATGCTAAATTTTCATCAATTTCTTGCTGGTTTTCTGCTTACAATATCTTAACATATCAGTTAACATGACAGGCTGGTTGGAATTCTGATTTTTTAAGCTACTTTCTCATTACATTAGCTGGAAATTGGTTGTGTTTCCATATAAATTATGTGGTAATTGCTTCATGTTTAACATTTTATAGAATAAGTTGCATAAATGGTAGAAGGTTGTTTAAACATTCATCGTGTAGACCGAAGGAAGACGAATTCAGTGGTATTTTTGATTTGTGCTCAAGTGAATTAGATGGACTTGGAAGACGAGATATATTTGCGCAGGCCTCGAAACACAGAAGATGCTCCATATGCAGCGAGTAGCGCGTAGTTTTGTAGATGTCACACCGCCTGGGGCGAAACACTTTTTCTTGGATTTCAAGAGCTTGGATACACTAGGCAACTGGACACATGCACTAACCGTTACAGATTAGGCTTACAATTACATGTTTTAAACGAAATGTGAGGGTTTAGTGGGCCTTTAAACGTTCCGAGCACTGTTTAAACATGAGAAGAAAAGAAGTTATGTCTGTTAAAACATGTTTCTTGATACTGGCTATTTTTTCTAATTCGTCCTTATCAAGAAGAATAGATTGTATTGCTTTGTAATTAAAGCAGATACTTTCCAGCATTGTGAATACAGAGTTCCATCTCGTTGTCACCTCCTGTTTAAGTGTTTTTGGTAGTTTGTTGTTTAATCCAGACTTCTTTAAGTATTTAATTAACTTTTTGCAGTCAATTAAAAGCTCTTTCAAATGCGGAACGTCACTAGCTCTTTTTTCAAGGACCAAATTCAGTGCGAGATTGAGAGAATGGCACGCACAAGACACACGTCGGTACGCGAAGTCACACTCCCCTCCCGCTTCACATTGAACCGTGTCATCTAGTAGTTGTACCTCGTTTAGAAGTAATGGTTTCTTAACTGCTGCTACCACATTGGCCCCGTTGTCAGTCACAAACACACTGCGCTTAACAGTGTCTTCTGCACTTGTTGAATCCCCAGTAAACTCAGAAATTATCTGTACAATAGCTTTGCGTATATTGACCGCGGAATGTTTCCCGAGAAACTCGCGAGTGCCCAGAACCACACAGTGTAATTGGAATTCATCGTCAATAAAATGGGTAGTGAGGCTTATAAAACTTCGTTGTCTATAATCATCAGTCCACAGGTCGGTGGTAAATGCACCATTGGTGACCCTCGAAAAACACGCAGTTACTTTTTCCTTAGTCTCCTTGTAGATTCGCGGTACATGTGTACGTGCGAGCGCTTGGCGTCCAACTAGCACGTCATCAATAGGTACCTTACCATATTCTGCTCCCAAATTAATCAATTGTTGGCCCAATTCACGGAGTCCTCGGTCTTCGATTGCTTTGAATGGCCTTAAATCTTTAGCAACATAATTAACTGCAATTGTCGCTAAAAACTCCTTCTTCTTCTCCGGAATTGTATTTTTGACAAAACTTGTAATTTAAGTTTGATTACGCGAGCCTTTTAGACTAAGAATTCCTGTGCATTTATGTCTTTGAATACTTCCCGTTCCCGTTTTGCCTGAGTATGCCACCAACACGCGCTAGTAGTTTCATGCGGACAATGCCCGGATGCTGATCATGTAACAAAGATAGCACATGACTTCTCATGCTCTCCGGTATGACTACTCTATTTGCCCATGTTACACAACTTTCATCGACTGATAGCTCGTTTCTACGGACAAAGAACGGTTTAAGAGTTGAGTCAACCACTGATGTTGGCCAACCTTGTTGGGTAAGAGTCAAAACTCTCGACAAAACTCCATCTTTTGCAGTGCTTTTAGCTATGTCTCTGGCTGTACATGGTCTGTCGGATAAGAAAGACTCACACACACGATTAACAGGCGAGAACTTACAGCTAGTTTTGAAACTTTTATTAGGTAAAGGCAACCTGGACAATGCATCAGCATTGGCAATATCCCTGCCTTTCCTATATTGTATGTCATACGTATAATGCTGATAGGATAATTGCCCAACGTTGCAGTCGACCTGCGGCTAACGTGGGAATGCCTTTTTTTGGCCCCAAGATGGATTTTAAGGGCAAATGATCAGTGACAAGGGTAAAAGGATGCCCGTACAGGTATTTATGGAAACTCTGAACCCCGTGGATGATTCCTAAGGCCTCCTTTTCCACTTGGGAATAACCCTGCTGTGCCTTGTTTAATGTAGATGAGGCGAAACACCGGACGCTCTACATTATCTATGACGAGAGACAACACGGCTCCAACGCCATACTGAGACGCGTCGCACGTTACTATCATAGCTTTCGACGGATCATACGGAACTAAAACCTGATTATTGATGAGTAATTTTTTGCTGAGTGCAAAAGCACTGCTACATTCCTTTGTCCACAACCAGTCTTGCCCTTTCTCTAGCAAACGGTGCAGAGGTTTTAACTCTGACGAGACATTTGGTAAGAACCGATTGTAGAAATTAAGCAGACCCAGATAGGATTGCAACTGTAGTAGGTTCACTGGCTCTGGCGCATTTTGGATTGCCTCAACCTTCTCCAAAGTCGGATGAATTCCCTCGGCATCTAGTCTGTGTCCCAGGTACTCTACACTAGAGCAAAAGAACTTACATTTAGCCAAGTTTACTCTGATGTTATTTTCGCTAAGGCGTTCAAGAACAAGCCTTAATATGCGCAAGTTTTCCTCGAAATCTACACCCACTATCAACACATCGTCAAGATAGACATGAACATGGGGAATTCCTGCCAACACTCTATCTATCACAGATTGGAAAATAGCAGGAGCACTGCTAATCCCAAAAGGAAGACGTTTAGACTGGTACAGACCCTGATGTGTATTGATAGTCAATACAGGCTGCGACACTTTAGCAACTTTCAACTGCTGATATGCGTTCTTAAGATCGAGTACTGTGAAAACTTTTTTACCCGCTAGTGATGCGAATATATCAACTGGTTTGGGTAAGGGGTAATGCTCTGTTTCGACCCACCGATTCACAGTGACTTTGTAATCAACGCACATTCGAATGCAATCTTTCTCTTTCTTGGTACCACCACTTTGGTGAAGCCCAATCACTGTGTTTGACAGGTTGTATAACCCCACTTTTCTCTAATCTACCTAATTCTGACTCTACAGCTTGAGTAAGTGCATATGGCACTGAATATGGTTTATGAAAAACAGGTACACATCCTTCTTTGAGTACAATATTAGCCTCAAAATCTTTGATGACACTTCCATCATCTTTACTAAAGACGCTAGAAAATTCAGTTTGAAGTTTCCTAATTTCACTAGTAGACTTTTCAACATTGATCGAACGAATAAACTTTTCTGGATCAGAAAGATCGGTTCTCCAGTTAGGCATCAGAACGTCTAACCATGGTCTACCTAGAAGAGGTGCGAAATTTGCTACTTTTGCAACCACTAGTGGCAACAAATGAGTAACGTTATTTTTACTTTCGACCTTGACCGATATTTTACCAAGGATTTTTAAGTGCTCACTCAGTACAGACTTTAACTTTATTGATGTTGGGATACACTCATACTCACTGAACTGTTCTCTGTAAATGTCCTCGGATATAATAGAACTTGCAGCACCTGTGTCAATTTCCATTTTGAGAACATGTTTACCGACTGTGACTGGTACAAACAAAGGCTTGTCAACCTTACCGACTGTTTCCAGACGATTGATGTCACCATCTACACTACTGCCACTTGAACTTGATGACTTACTCTGCTAGTCGTAAGAGGCGACAAAAGGAGACCCTGTCCCTTCCCCCCCACTGTCCCATTGAATATTTCTCCTCCCACTTGGCCCTGCCCTCCCTTGCTGGACTCCCGTATAATGACTCACGCGACGTACAATGGATCTGATTCGGATGTGGCTTTATTCTTCATTATCATCTTTCTCATTTGCATTATCACTCGCTCATCGTCTCGATTAGCTATCGTTGCATAAATATGAGACGTTAAACCCCATGAATCAATCAATCCGAGCATTCATCACTGGACTGTTCATTGATGTTTTTGACACTTTTACGGTTACGGCATACCTTTGATGTGTGACCTTTACGCTAACAGTTAAAACAAACCCAGTTTTTTGCAGGACACGTGTTCTCGTCATGTTTACGACCACATCTGCGACATTTTTCATAGTAATGCTGCTGACTATGTTGACTGGACTGTTGTTATTGACTTGAATGTTGTCGACTTGACTGTTGTCGACTTTGACCTGGATCAGACTGACCGGACCCACTCGGTCTTGACTGACTTGACCGTGACTGCGTCGACCTATGCTGACTCGACTTCGGGCGGTTACTATGCGACAGTTTAGACACATTGTCGGCTTGGTATTTACCCGGTTTGATGACTCTGGTGTGGCTTTCTGCTAACTCTAGACTTTGAGCTATCTTGCAGGCTTTCATAAAAGTTAGTTCATCTTCACTTCCCAATAACCTCTTTTGCATTTCTTCTTTTTTTAGTCCACACACGAACCTATCGCGCAAGGCTTGGTCCAGAAACCCTTCGAACTGGCAGGAACTGGCCAACTTGCTCAGGGCTATTGCGTACTCACCAACTGATTCAGATTCGAGTTGATCGCGTTTATTAAACACAAAACGCTCAGTTATAACCGATTTGGTAGGCGAGAAATGACTTCGAAGTGTGGTTACAATCTCTTGGAATGTTTTTGTGTTCGGACTGACAGGACTGAGAAGAGACTTTAATGTAGCGTACAGCTTAGCACCCATCACCGTTAAGAACAAAGGAGCCCTTTTCTCTTCAGTTACGTCGTTTACTAGTAAGAACTGTTCCAAACGCTCAATGTACGACTGGAAATCTTCGAGGGAGGCATCGAATTCGTCAACTCTGCCGATGTATGACGACATCATGGACAGAACAAGGACGACCTTGACGAACTGCAGGACGCGCGGACACGGTACCCTCACGCACAAGAAAAGTGACCCACTTCTTGCACTACACTTGGAACACTGACGCTATTCACGCTTAGTGCTTCCAGAGCTTTTTAGATTTCGACTTGACACAACACCAACGAGACTATGTTGAATGCTGGACGACCGGTCACCTTAGCACGACTAACATTGGTAGGCTAGGCCTAGGCTAGGTAGCTTCCACCATGCTTCCACGTTATGACCGACGGGAAAGCAGGCGCCAAGACCACGCGAGACGGCTTCACTTTTAACTTGAAATATCTTCATAAATCCGCAACCGAACTTGACACCAACAATCACGCGAACGTAGATCACCATCCTCGTCGCCAAAACTGTTGTGTTTCCTTAAGGAAATAACTAAATACCACACAGTTCGTCGTGATATACAAGCGGTTTATTTCTGGATTAGTCAAAGTACAATGGTAGACCGGAAGACACGGTTTTACAAATGGCTGCTAGGAAAGCGCCAATTCAAACAGAGATCGAAATACACATCAATACGCAGCCAACGAAGCACTAAGCAGCACAGTAGAAGTAAGAACAGAACACTCGAGCTCGAGTTTAACACCTTCTTGCCAAAAAGGACGCCATGCCGCTAAAGATTAAAGAAAGATGGCGATCGCCGATCGAGCACGAAGCAACTCACAGCCAATCAATTGCGGTCCATTACTGATCGATATAGGGCTAAAGATGTTAGAGTTGGGGAGTCAATTCCTTATCGATTCAATTGATGGGTTATCATAGCTATATTTTTATCATACATAATATTATGGTAATGTTCTGTTCCACCGTTATCTCAAGTGTACCTTCTAGGCTAAACTTGTTGATGTCAAGTCTTTTTTTGGTTTTAGATTGTAGTAATTTGTTAACGAATATTGCCACCCTCCCACATTTCATACTTAGGCGACAATAGGAGTTGACAATAATAAAGTTATTGATGTTAATTTGGGAAACTTCACATTCCTTAAGCCAGTGCTCCGATATACATAACACATCAATTTGCACATTTGCAGAACACTGATCCTCTAAGAAGATGTCTAGGTTATTTAACAGGGTTCCCACTTATTATTTAGAATCAATTTCCCTGACTTTTCCAGGTTTTCCAGGTCTAGTTTTGCTTAATTCCAGGTGTGATACACGCCAAAAAATAGCTTGCCGGGAACATATATTTGCTTGGAAAGTGATTTGTTATGTAGGATAGAATGATATCACTGTGACAGAAGTTCAAACTGGCAGAAATACTTAGGTTTTGCATGCAATAGGTAAAAATTGTTGGTGTGCAATACTTGAAAGGTAACGCGCATTCGCTATCGTAATGAGGAATTTTAAATTTGTGTTAAGAGGTAAGTCTTCCTTGAGCTAGTTTGAACTCATGTCTGCGATATACTGACTGAACACTTTATGTAGGTACATTATCAAATGATTGATTTATTTTGAAAACATTGTGAACCAGATGATCGGCCTCACAGTTTACAATTACATAAAAGATGCAAATGATAAAATTAATATAGAATGAATGCATTAAGCATATAGTATAAGAAGTAAATTCAATCAAACATGTCAAAATTGTTCTCAATATTGTTAAGTCACATTATGAATAACAAAATATTACAATGTATGTACAGTGTTGATATCAACGGTATAACATTTGAGGCCAAGATTGCTACGGGTAGCCTATACATTTCTAGGCCTACACCGGCACTAGGCCTAGTTAGATTAGTTTTCGAAGAGAAGATATTTCCTTGTCGAGAGACTGTTGCTCTATTGTAGAAGCAACCTCAATTTTTTTCTTCTTTGCTTCCAACATATTAATCTGAGCCTTTGCCCTTTTGCGTGATTCAACTTTCAGTTGTTCCTTGGTTCTGGCTGTTTTCTTCTCTTCCAGGGAGGTTTTGTAGCGAGAACTAGAAGCTCTAACAGATCTTAACATAGCTGCATTTATGTGAACGGACATCACACCTCCCTCTGCTTTAATGCCATCATAAACCTGCCGCTGTGCTATTAATGATGACTCATGCAGATTTTCCACCAATAATTCCTTATTTATTGAGAAGCCACTTTCTACACAAGCATTTCCATGAGAAAGAATGAAAACATGTTTCATTACAACCCAAAGTTCTGAGCAGTTATCCCGCTGTCCAACTTCATTATGGAAAAACGTATCCAATCGTTTCTTCGAGCCTGCCTTACAAAACTCCTTGATCTTTTCTTTGAAGTCAGTATCTAGCATCAATCTAGAAAACTGTACCTTTGCCTTATCAGCTGCGGTAGATTCTAGTTGATTTTTGTCGTGTAGAACTTGCAGCAAATCATTCATTTTTTTTAATGCAAGCTGTGGATCCGTATCAATAACCTTTGGATCAAGACAAGCAGCTGCCTTTGCCAAATTGAATTTCAGAGGACTACGTTCGATTATTTTCATGATAGTGGCAATCAGAAACTTGCGGCAATCATTGAGAAAGACAAGCTTGTCAATATCCTTAGCTTTAGACTTGCCAAGTTCTTTTTTTGTAGCAAACCCAATATCGATTAATTTTACTGGCAACAGATTCTCATCGTCATTCAGATTAATCTTTGTTAGTCTCCCACTATTTTTTTCCAGCACCTTACTTTTGACACATTTAGCCATTAACACGTACATAACCTCATACACATCTCCATATAGGAATGGTACCATGGGCTCTGCCGTTTGATACTTATTGTGAAATGGCTCGAGGACAGAAGCAACAGTACTGAAAAATGCTAGTTTAGGCAAAGTCAGTGCGTCTTCGCATGCACGTTTCACGTTTGTGCAGGTGATGTTATTAGGAGGGCGCTTTGTGGACCTTACATAATTCATTACTTGGGGGAAAACTTCAATTGCTCTATTCGCCACTTTTGCATTCTCCACCCAGCGAGTCTGGCAGAATTTAATGGGGAAGACATTCGACTCGGTTATAGAGATGTAGTCAGCCCTACGAGCGGGTGTGTTATTAAACAACATATGCATGCCTCTAAGTGTTTCATTTACCTGCCAACTGGCAGCTTTGTGGCCAGTTTGAAGTGAACCATGCAAAACGTGAAGTCCACAAGATCCTATATCTAACAGTTCAGGATCTTCTGGCAGCTTCGTTAGATTTTCTCTCAATTCACCGAGAAACTTGTGGTTTACATTGGGCCCGTCCATTGATACTTGCATTAGTAAGGAAAGATCAAGACCTTCCAAACCCTCTTTAAACTTTTCAAGTACATCATTTGCTGTGGCATGGCCCATGAAAACAGATTTGAGATATCTGGTATCCACTGTCTCAGTTTCCTTATTCCAAAATCGAACT
Source organism: Isoperla grammatica (assembly GCA_945910005.1). Lineage (NCBI taxonomy): Eukaryota > Metazoa > Arthropoda > Insecta > Plecoptera > Perlodidae > Isoperla > Isoperla grammatica. The sequence continues at coordinate 14,939,445 of OX246747.1, forward strand.
ACAATATCCATTTGCCCTCTTTGGGCAATCTTGTTAAGAGATTCGTGGAAACAAGCAACAAATTTGGTGTGTTTCAATAGATCCAATAATTTAGTATGGAAGTATGGAGCCATCCCATAACATACAAAATATGATGCCTTAGTTGATGCCAAAGCAAACTTCTTGGCAATATCGGAGTCAGAAAACATACGCTTAAACAGGTCATTTAAAATTGTGCAGGAGTTGAATGACATATGGTTCACAATAAGGTTCATACACCAAAGAATTTCCGCGGCCGTGACATTTTCTTTTGAAACGTAGGTTTCCACCATTGGTTTCAGTTCGGTACATGAACCGCTACTTGCATTTATTTCCGAAGCTGTATGAGAGACATCACTGGTTTCTGCTATAGGCCTACATGTAGCCTCCGTTTGTGCATCTACTACAGCAGGTATTTGCTTCATAAAACATTGCATTTTCATATTGGACTTTGTTAACACAATATTTTCCTCGTGAAGCTTGCTTTTCACATGACTTATTATTGCTTGTCTTCCCATGTTACTAAGACCAAATGCCTTCCGGCATAATTTACAATATGCTTTAGTCGGATCATTGGTCACTGGTTTTAAAACGTTGCACCAATCGGGTGATAAGGCAGGATCAATCCAGTCGTTGTTGAAGTACGTGGGTTTTTTGGCCATGGCCATTCTCTACATCAAAATATTCAAAACCTAACCTGTTCCTTAAATCAAATATTCAAAACCTAACCTGTTCCTTAAATTAAGGAACAGGTTAGGTTTTGAATATTTTGATGTAGAGAATCTTTGTTGGGTATTTGACGATGCTTATTCATTGAGAGATGTTTAACCTTATTAGATTTTAAACACTGGTGACAAGGTGATATCGGTACACTCTTTTCGCTTGAGGGGGGATGCCTTGATTGCCTAAAAAATTACTAATTGAACTAGCAACACGTGGCAGAGTGGAGGTGGGTTGTGGTGGAGAATAACTATGTACCGGTAGTTGAGTTTTGTGATAAATGGGTCTATCAGAGAGGACGGGTGTATCATTTTGAAGAGAATTTGAAGCCGCCATTTTAGATGGGGACAAATGCCCATGTGAATACACAGGAACAATTTTTGATGGCATAGAATAGGGAGTGTTTGGCTGTAGTGAACTGAGGTTGTTCATCATGATGGGTGATTTATTTACTTGATTGCTGGTTTGGTGCAGCTGGGTGGGTTTTGCAAGTGGTTTAGCCAACAGAGGGAGGATTGGCTTGTTTATAGGGGATGTTACAGATAGAGAGGATGGTGTCAAGATCTGGATGACAATTTTTTTCGCATAGTGCTAGGTTGCCTAAATGGTTTAAGTGGAGACCGTGTGTAGTATAATGAGTTCTAGGTATGTCAGATACATTTATGATTGACAAACATCTATAATCACTTGCCATATGATTAATGCTGACGTTGGTCTGAAAGATTATTTCATTCACTTTAGGTTTCGAGTCAAAACGGTAAGGTTAGTTAACCAGGATTACCCTAGATTTTGAATTGAATCTGATGCACATTTCAATGGCTTGTCTAAATGAATGTATTAAAGATTTTACCTCTTCGTTTCCTAAGTGATCGTTAATATCGTTTGTGCCGCAGGCCAGGACAACCACATCTGGGGCCGGCCAGTCATTTTCAGTGAAAGCATTTTTGATGTCAGACAAGACATCCACAGCTTTAGCATTAGGCTTAATGATACTACGAACTGTGGGCAAGGAATCAACCTCTTTTACGAGTTTATTTTCAATTATGGTTCTGCAGCCTCTCAAATGGCTGTCCTGCCCAGAGACTGCCACCTTATCGTGGTGGGCAGGTTTGCGTGCTTTGTTGATCCCGAGAGCTATGCCGGCGGAAGCGTATGCTTCTGGTAGGGCCACCCAAGCCGGACTGGTCGAGGAGGAGAAGTCAGACGAAGTGCAGTCCACACCCCAATCCCCTTTCCCCCCCACTCTCCCATTGAATATTTCTCCTCCCACTTGGCCCTGCCCTCCCTTGCTAGACTCCCGTATGACGACTCACGCGACGTACAATGGATCTGATTCGGATGTGGCTTTATTCTTCATTATCATCTTTCTCATCTTCATTATCACCCGCTCATCGTCTCGATTAGCCATCGTTGCATAAATATGAGACCTTAAACCCCATTAATCAATCAATCAATCAAATGGCTGTCACTGATAAGTCGCACACTGGTTTGATGCAGGGCTCCTCAGATTAGGAATGAGTTCATGAGAGGTAGTCGAGTTATCCGAATGTCCAGAGAGGGTATGGATTGTAAGTTGAGTTAAGGATTCACGAAACGTATCGACTATTAAGTTGAGGACTAATGGCCAGCTAAGTCGATCACACCCACTTCCAATTTTAGGCATATCCAGCTTCGTGATGTTCAGTTTAGTACAGAGTCTCTTTAGGTCCAGTAAACACAACTTGATATTATCTAATGTTGGTTTGCCATTAGAACTTTCCTTAGTAATAAGGTAAAAGATGTAGTTGTCCTTGCATTTTAGATAAGCCACTTCACCTACCAACTTGTGTTGTGATCTGAGTTCATGTACACGGTTAAATGGTTACAATAGACTATTATCTATCATACAGCTTGACACAGGAAAAGGTACATAATTTGATTACTTAATATGATAATGTTTAGTTGATCCTTACACAAATTTCAGTAGTGGTCACCATCAATCTACAAATGGCATTGTCATTCCCATTACTAGGGTGGCCATTACTAAAACATTACTTTATAATACTGATACAAATTTACTTACGGTCTAGTTTAAGTGTTCACATAATATAATAATAATAATATCCTTTGGTGTTAATAAGGAAAAAATGAAGATAATGACAAATGTTGATCGTATTTAGGTAGAACTCATCCCTAGTCATCCGATTCGTCTAGAATTCCCAGCGGATTGCCACCCATGTCATCATCGGAATCATTAGCCCTATTTAAAACACAAAACTCGCATAGAAATGATATGTCATCGTCATCGGATTCATCCAAATCAAACCCATAACGTTCCAAGTGGACTTTGCTGATGCAGCGCACATGATATGCATTATGGCATTTGTTGTAGTTGTCGCAATTAATCCACTTGGTAAGTAGGCCGATCTTTTGCTCCCTTTTGAAGCTCTTGTTGCACTCAGAGCAGATCCAGTCATCCTCTTCCACACTGGCAACTTTCTTTTTCCCTTTTGATTTGGTAGCTTCTGCCTCCTGGTTGGCTAGCCGCCAAGTGCCGGCTGAAACAAGCGCAGGAAACTTCTTAAATCTTTTTTTTGGGCGCTGGTTTCTCTGGAGTTTTCGGCCAAAACAAACACTTTTTGAATGGGCTGCTCACTGTAGCTAGTGGGTGGATTCTTTTTGCTAGTGGTACAGTGAGCAGTGGTGGAAGTGTGGTGGATGGTAGATCATTGTCGGGGGATCTTCCGTATGTAGTGTGTTGTGTTGTCGCAATGGGCACGTGTAGGGTAGACATACCGGTTGTGGCCACCTTAAGGACATTTTTTATGTTTGAGGTTGTCTATTTTCTACAAAAATTGACACACAGAAATAATCTTTGGAAATCTAGTATATTATTATGTTAAGACTGTACTTCTTAATTGTATAGCCATTACATGTTCTTAAATAATGATTAAATACACATTTAAAACATGATGGTACAAAACTCCAGTTGTGGCCACGCTTCCACCACCTTTGGCCACAATTAGTTCTAGTTTTGGCCACATTAAGTTATTTGGCACAGAACATTTCTAAATTAATTTTTAAAACTCTTTTTTACAGTTTCTAGAGTTTAAAATGTAACAATAACATAATAAAGACATATTGTATTATTAAATAATTAGTAATGAAAATAATTTACAGATTTTAGGACCAATTAATGGCTTGTGCAAATGGCTCATACTAAATCGTAAAAGCGGTATGAAGATTATTGTGAATGTCTACCTAGCATTTATGTAGATACACAACATAAATATAAAAAACTACACATTGCTTTTTATGCCTAGTCTGTATTTGTAAATTTCTAGAACTTCACAGGCTTGTCGGCTATTTTTTGAAGTAGGAGGCATGATTATTTCTCGCACATCCTCGAGAGGGTACCATAACACATCTGGTTTGTCTGGCCATTTCCAGTCATTTGGGCCACTAATTGTCATAACACTCACTTTGGCCTTGTTTTCAGACATATTAAGCTCTAATGTCTGGCCTGGGAAAAACTCCATCTCATATTCCACGATAACATAATCGTGTACCTTCAGGGTTGCAATATCACGCAATTGCTTTCGAGGAGTTTGGTTGTCTTCTTCGTATGAATCTTCAGATTCCCTGTCAGCAGAGAGGCGCCTAGGCCTACGCCCTTTATTTATTCTTTGGCTTACATTTCTTCTTATTAATGAACGCACAGCAACACTACGCTTGGGAACCTTTAGCAGTCTTTCCTTGGCTTTATTTACTTTATTTGCAACCTTCTCCTTGGCTTTATTAACTCTATTTGAAACTTTTTCCTGTTTCTCTTTTTCTTTTAGTTCGTAAATTTCTTGCCACTTAGCTAATGTAAGCACACTAGGCATATTCACTTTCTCTTTTAGGATCGGAGAGAACATCAAAGTCGTCTCCTAACAGTTCCTTGACTTCCTTAAACCATCTTCTTATTTTTTCTTCATTGATTCCTGCCCTTCCCATGTTTATGTATTCAGCATGCTTTTGGCTAATTTCAGGATTTCTCTTCATAAATGAATTAAACCACCTAATCCCTGGGCGGTTATTTTTGAATGGGGTGGTAAATTGACCAGATTTAACCATTTTTTCAACAGACGAAGTTAAAGCTGCCTTATTTATAGGAAATCCAATCTTGGCGGATGTTTGAATCCACTTAACTAGAAGATCCTCTGCTTCTTTACCTAAAGCCGCTTGAGGACCAACATGACCAGATGTCTCCGGAGAGTGTCCCGCCAATTTATGGCGGAGAGTTGTCCGGGGTACATGAAAGGTTTTACTGGCTGTCTGTACAGGCATTCCCCCTCTGATTGCCTGTAATGCTTTTTTAACTTTTGATGGCGAATACAAAAACAGCTTGCGTTTTGCTTTAATCTCATCCTTCTTTCTCTTTGTAGGAGCCATGTCACAATCTTGCCTAAAAGATGAATAATACTAGTGTAGTTTTTACTAGGCATTGGATAGGAGGCCTAGGCCTATTATAAAACTGTAGAGGTAGACTAATGGTAGGGCTAGGCCCTGTGCAAGTGCATGCCAAAAATTCTAGGCCTGTTTTTTACTAATTTCCCACCTAGGCTAGGGCCTAATTAAAGGCCTAGGCCTAGTGCTTGGCTTTGAAATGTGGCTATGGGTAGTAGTAGCAGATAGAACCTTCCAATAAATAATAGTTCCACCACTAACCCTATTAAAAAACTAAATTTGTAGCCTTAGATGTCAGTGAGACTAAATTAGATGGCCAAAACTAGTACAGTATTGCATTGCTCCCACTTCTGGCCACTACATGGCCACTACTGGAAATAACCTACAAATTCAGATAGTTGTGGCCACCCCCAAATAATAAAGGTTTTCATAACTGAACTATGTATTAAAACATAAAGACTAACTCTCCTAGGCCTAGATAACATATTAACATCAATACCATACTAGTATACACATAACCAAATTCAGCAAAACTCACCTGCTTGCTCTTAGCAAAAAGTGTAAGAAAGTGACACTTCTTTGGAGGGAAAAATTCCACTGCCTTGTAAATGTAGCACAGTGAAGGTAGCTCTGTGAAATCTTAATATTATGTGAAGAAGATTCCATTGAGTGTATACAAAATGTAGATATGGAGCTAACTTGATTGAAGTGCTAGCTGGGAGCTAATTTCACTGGCAATGGCCACTACTGGTGCAGTGGCCAAAACAGGTGTGTCTACCCTATCTCGTATACAGTCAACAACTCGTCAGCATTGTCAGGTGTTGTGGGTAACAACGCTTGTACCCTAGCAGCAGCATCATCAATGGTGACAGCTGTCCCCAGCTCGAACAGCTCACAATGATTTTCGTCACCATCCCATTCTTCCCCCTTTGACCTTCTTTTGAAGTCAATGAGTACAAGTTTGTTAATCTTGGACTCAATGTACAATAGGTGAGACATGACAGGTGTTTGCACTGAAAGAGTAGGAAGAGTAGGGTTGACTACAACTCGAGCCTTCACACACTTGTCATAGTCAATACTGTCTGCATCGAAGGGAAAAAGGCCGCACTGCTTAAAGCCATTCTGAATTGTAATGGGGGTTGCCTTCTTATCAAAAGTGCTTCTGATCAGAGGCCCAAAAGTTACCCGGGTAACGTCAGCTGGATGGTTTTCGAACTTCCACTTGCGCACTATATCCTTTCATCCATCTTTCAATGGCCTAAACACCGATACATCTTGGGGTTGGATGATATGGGTGCTGTTTGGGTGTAGTGCAATGAGGACAATGCCCAATGAGTCGCACAACTCACCAACATAAGATGTTAGGTGTGACCTATGGCCGTCCACGAACAAAATCACTGGGCGTTCTATTTGTTTCCTCTCAAGATATGGCACAAAATGGTTCCCTATGAATTCATAGAACACCTCAGAGTTCATCCAGCCACTGCTGGACAAACCAATTCCGTAGTGTTCCGGCAAAGAGTTGGGAATGGATGATGGCAGTCGTTTGTATGCGTATACGATGAGGGGAGGAACAGTTTTCCCAACAGCAGAAAAAGTAGCCATGACAGTTATCTGCTCCTTGTCATTATTTTGTGAGACTTCATAGAAATTTGTGCCGAGTTCCTGCCCTTTGCCCCCAAGTACTTTGCCACTTTTAGGGCATAACAAAAACCCAGATTCATCGGCATTGAAGATGCGATCTGGGCAGTCCAAGACACATGACAGACCCTTGTGTTCCAGGTATGTCATCACCTCCCCGAACCACTTTCTTATTCCATGCCCAGAGACAGAGGCTCTGGCCAGAGTCACACGTTCAGCCATCTTCTCGGAGAGTTTGGGATGGCGCCTCATAAATGAGTGAAACCAAGTGTCTCCAGGTCTATCATTTTTAAATTTGGTGTCCTTGCCTGTTTTACGGATCTGTTGCACAGTGTCCAACAGGTGAACACGATGGATCGGATTGCCTTTCCGCCCCATACCCAAAATCCATGCTTCCAACAAGGTTTCTTCGGCAGATGTTAAAATTGTTGGTGGACCCATTGTACGCGTTTTTGAGACCTTGCCCATAACTTTCCTTGTTAAAGTAGACCTTGGAACAGTTGACTTGCAGCCTTTTTGCTTGACCCTTTACGCACTGCTGCAATGGCAAACTGCATACTCTCTTCAGAATACGCAAAAAAGTCACGTTTTTTTTTACTTTAGGCATTGTAAGTGGTTATTGTTAGTCCTAGTCCTTGTGAAACTATTTTAAGTTAGATGATTAGTTATGTTTACGACGTATTCGACAACTAGGTCATGACGTCTGGTTACTGCAAGTAATTCTTATCTGTAAGTAAATAATGCCTAGAGATCAGATTCATGTCACTTCCTAGTTTGGATTCCATTAATTGGTTTATTACTATATTTTTATATTTAAAATCAAATGGTAGGGCCTAGTAAATTTATTTCAAAGGTAATTAAGTATTTTTTCTGAGTGACGGTTAGTGGCCACATTCATTTCTAATAATGGTCACATTAATGACTATTACTCAAATATTAAATTCTAGTAATGGACACCTCAGTGACCACCACTGAATAATGCTTGAAAATGACATCTAGTGGTGGCCACCCCCTCTCTGGAGCTGATGGGACCATAAATGTTGTTTATAATTATTTATATAATGTAATATAGACTATTAGTAATAACTTACAATGCTTTAACCATATTCTTCACTGAAGATCTCGCGAATAATATTTGATTACAAGTGCACTGTCCTTAAACTGAAGGCCTTCCCAGGGACTGCTACCATATCGTAGTGGGCAGGTTTGCGTGCTTTGTTGATCCCGAGAGCTATGCCGGCGGAAGCGTGTGCTTCTGGTAGGGCCACCCTAGCCGGACTGGTCGAGGAGGAGAAGTCAGACGAAGTGCAGTCCACACCCCAATCCCCTTTCCTCCCCTTTCCCCTTTCCTCACGCTCCCGCCTACTTGCCCCTTTCCTCCAAACAGCCCCATATTTCATCTTCATATATCATATATCACCCACTCATTGTCTCGATTAGCCTCGTTGCAAAAATATGAGACGTTAAGCCCAAATATCTATCTATCTTAAACTGAAGGCAACTTTTCTGCTGGTTCTGACACAACCAATTTTGATAAATGTCCGCCTAGGAAACAGCTAGTTGGAAATGAACCAATCATAGCCAAGCTTGTGAGTAATATCATAATGCATGACTACCAACCAAGTTGGTAAATAAAAATACCCTAAGGCTATTTTACACTTATATTAAACTTAATGGTGGCCATTACTGAAAGGGTGACCATTACTGCCAGGATCACCCTAGCCTAGGCCTAGGATGGGTGGCTAGGCCTAGCCTATAGGCGAGCCTGGACTTAATTCTGACACATCGAACTCTGCAGTACTTATTACAGTTAACAGCTACTAGCTAATATCATATGCTCTAGGGCCTAGGCCCACTGGTCGGCCTAGGGGTGTGTATTATTAAAGAATATGTGATAATCTACTTACCATCAGTAATTGTAGTTTAAGTTTTTGAGGTTAAAGGGTCTTTCACAGACTGAGGACACTTCGGACAGTTTTTCCTGCCCAGGGACTGCCACCTTATCGTGGTGGGCAGGTTTGCGTGCTTTGTTGATCCCGAGAGCTATGCCGGCGGAAGCGTATGCTTCTGGTAGGGCCACCCAAGCCGGACTGGTCGAGGAGGAGAAGTCAGACGAAGTGCAGTCCACACCCCAATCCCCTTTCCCCCCCACTGTCCCATTGAATATTTCTCCTCCCACTTGGCCCTGCCCTCCCTTGCTGGACTCCCGTATGACGACTCACGCGACGTTCAATTGATCTGATTCGGATGTGGCTTTATTCTTCATTATCATCTTTCTCATCTTCATTATCACCCGCTCATCGTCTCGATTAGCCATCGTTGCATAAATATGAGACGTTAAGCCCCATCAATCAATCATCAATCGGACAGTTTTTAATATGCTTCAGCATACGCGTGGCGTTTTTCGTGGTTACCCATTTGCAAAACTTGCATTGCCTATGGTCCTTTTTCAGAGTTAGAGACTTTAAAAAATATTTGTGTATGATGGAACTATGTTTGCCCATATTGAAGGATAAACACAGTCTTGTCACACCGGGCTGAGAATCTCTGCACGTTATCTGCACTTTTCCCCACACAAAATCGATCCACGTCAAGGGTGTGTACGTAAACTTATTGAAATGAATTATGTAATGGAGGGCGGTGTGTCACTATTACTCTATGTACTCAAGTGTGTTGACATATCCTAATAAAAAGTATAATAAGTTGAGGTAATGTGCAATGAAAATAATTAAAGAAGTTTTGTAGTCTTTTCCTGCTTTGTAAATCAGTTTTTATAACTGAATAGGACAGGCATTAAATAAATAGAGGCTTTCGCTTCCAATGAGGACGGGATTAGATTGAAAAGTGAGGTTATGGGAACAGTAAATCTAGTTTGTGAAGTAGGCCTAGACTAGCTTAAACAATGGTTTGGATCAAAGATAATAACATTATAACTACGTTATTGGTTTGGATGTTGTTTTAAACAAAATAAGTGGTTCTTTTCTGGACGGCTTTCGCTGCGTGGACGTCCGAGAAGGTATTAAATTGAAAAGTGAGGTTATGGAAACGGCAAGTCAACTAGGCCTAGCTACCAACTTTATGTTTTTTTTTTAAATACAAATTTCTACAATTTCCAAGAATGTAAGGCGCATGCTAAGAATTGTACGTTATTACGTTTTAAACCAATTCAAATATACCGTTTTTTGGCTACTGCTAGGCCTAGCCTATGCCTAAAGGCGCGTCTACACAAAATGATTAATGTGTAAGTCGTAAGGTAGTAGTAGTAGTAGTAGCTCTCTCTTCTGCGGCTGGGCCTAATAGCCCGGTGGCAGAGGCAACCCTCCCCCCAAGATTTAATAGGTGTATGGTTTAATGTTTAAATCGTAACCCGGTCGAGGTGGGTCCCTCCTCGTGGTGACCGGTGCCCGCAAAGAGGGCTCTCGTGCACATCTTTAATCATCACTTTCTTCATTTTGCCTTCATCATCCTTTCTCTTCTTACTTCCATCACCTTCTTCCTCATCCGTGCCGGCCCTCTTTGCGATCCAAACGCCCACCAGTCCCCCCCCCCCCCCGAAATGGTTCGTTTACGGCTTGTCCCCCTGATGACGACCCTAGCAATGATTAGGTTATGATTCGACTCTCTGATTGATTTGACAGCACTTGGGCTTGGGCACAGATTGCGTCGGTTGTATGCCCAGTGCAGGAGGTCCCTCTAGGCACCGTCCCAGGGCCGGGGGCCAACTGCACTGTTAGAAGGCTGATTGCGTCTGTGTCCCATCCGGACGTGAAATTAGCACTTTCCTACATACCTCCCGATGCACGCAGAAATCGTTAACTGGCTCTACTTCATGAATGGTGTATGTTGTCATGTCTAGCTGCCCCATGAAATAGACCCTGTTCCGTTTACAAGGCCCTATGTGGTAGAACCAACACGGGTTAGTTGAGTCTGTCATTCCAGGAAACTTTTGTAGGTTGTCCCCAATCAACCATGGCTTCTAGCACAAACCACGCCCCTGGGAACCCCCCTACCCCTTCAATCTCATACACCCACGCAATAAAAAGCAACAAACGTCCCCGATCTTTGTTTGACACCCCGATCACGCTTGATACTGTACTGAAATCATTTACTACAACTGAAACTCAGCCCCGATTCTTTGTTGTTCAACGAGAGGACGAAAAATCGTTTCTTACGGAGTCGCCCTTTGTAATTGTAAAAGCTCTCCAATGCATTGCAGGCACCGTGAAAAATGCCAGAAAACTACGTAATGGCACTATTCTAGTGGAAACGACTTCGGATAAACAATCTGAATTATTATCCAAGGCAACTTCATTTGGCAACCGTTACAACATCTCGGTTAAGCCTCACACCAGCTTAAACACATCTAAGGGAGTCATAAGATGTCCCGATTTATTGTACGCAAGCGACGAAGAGATAAAAGAAGAACTTGCCTCCCAAGGTGTGATTGATTTGTACCGTATTAAATCACGCATTGATGGTCAACTTAAGCCAACGGCAACAATTATTCTCACCTTCAGAACCCCCAAACTCCCGAACAAGATAGTTGCTGGTTTCCATATCCTGGACGTTAAAACGTACGTACCAAATCCCATGAGATGCTTTACCTGCCAAAGATTTGGTCTTACAAAAAACCATTGTAACAATGCGCCTACTTGCCGGGTTTGTGGACTTGATTACCATGAAGACACTGCCTGCACATCCCCAACAAAATGCGTTAATTGCCAAGGCCCCCACATTGCCTCCTCCCGAGATTGCCCGAAGTGGATCGAGGAGAGGAAAATACAAGAAATAATGGCCCTAGAACGTGTCTCAATCGCTGAAGCAAAACGTAGGTACAACGTCACGAAGCCACCCACAAACCTACCTTTTTCATTCGCACAGGTTGTCGCAAGCCAACATGCATCATCAGCGGCTCGCAATGAAATTAAAGATCAAGAAAATGCTCAACTTAAGGAGACTATCAAGACGTTGCTTGAGGTCCAAAAACAACTACAACAACAACTTGCCGAACAAGCTGAGCAAATGAAAGAACAGCGTGACCAAATCCAGGAACTGATATCAATCATTAAACAAAAAGAAACGACTGATTTGACGAAAGAGACTGTTACAGGAAACCACAAACAAAGTAAACCTACACCAGAGTGTATTAAACCAAACCCCGAACAGAATACCAAGGGCAATTCGAAATCTAGGCGTCTGAAAAGGACCCCACAAGCTCCCATTCACGGATCCTTTTGGCAGCAGGTAGGCGGTAGTCCATACGCTTCATCACTAGAAGATGACTTGATCAGTGATGAGCTGATGGACCAAGACCACGCGTCACTAGCTTCATCTCAGTTTGTTAAGAAAGGTACTAACAAAAAGAAATCTTAAAAAACTTGACGAAAGATCGAAGTTTTATTAAAGCTTTAACATGGATGTTTTACTGCAGTGGAACGTAAGAGGTTATTTTACGCGGTCCGAAGAGATCAAGCTTTTAACCTCCAAGGAAAACCCCACTATTTTATGTCTGCAGGAAACCCATTTTAAAACTACCGACAACCCAAGGCTACGTGGCTATACATTTTACAGATTTGATGACGACTCGGGAGAACGGGCTCAGGGAGGAGTTGCTACTATCATCCACGACAGCATCTATGCAGAACACTTGCCTCTTACAACACCTTTGCAGGCGGTAGCTGTCAGAGTAGCCTTTCCCAGCCCAGTTACTCTATGCAACATTTATCTTCCACCCACGACTGTGATATCTAAAACTCTAGTCACAAATCTTTTAAATCAACTACCACGTCCTTTTATTATTCTTGGAGATTTTAATGCACACAATATTTTATGGGGGAGCAGAACATGCAATCCAAGGGGTGTTTTAATAGAAGAGGTTTTAATATCTCACAACTTGATTCTCCTCAATAATGGAAAACCAACCCATTTTAGCACTGCAAATGGGTCTTCCTCATCAATAGATCTGACAATTTGTTCACCATCCGTTGCACTGGACGTCGAATGGGACGTCTTGCCGGATCTCTGTGGAAGCGACCATTTCCCAATTATGACTAATTTATTACACCAGATTGAAGTCAGGCAGAGAGCTCCCAAGTGGGACTTGAAACGAGCTAACTGGGACATGTTTAAGAATCTGGCTGTTTTTAACAAATCCCCATTCATTAACATACAGGACCATGTGGATCATGTCACAAACACCATCATCTCCGCCGCCAGATCCACCATTCCACAAACATCAATTCACCCGCTGCGACTTCCAGTTCCATGGTGGAACAACGAATGCAAAGAAGCTATTAAAAGTCGACGCAAAGCCTTAAAAAGGTTCAATACATGCCCAACCGACGAGAATCTTGCCGCATTTAGGAAAATGCGGAGTAAAGCCAGGTTCGTTATAAGAAAATCCAAAAGGCAATCTTGGCACACATATGTGTCTTCAATCACCCACCATACACCCTCCTCAAGAGTTTGGGACAAAATTAGAAAAATATCTGGCAAGCACACCTTTTTAAGCCCTTCTGGCGTCAAGGTCAATAACCAAATCGTCACTAGTCAGATCGACATCGGTAATGCATTCGGTCAGCATTACGCACAAGTCTCCAGTTCATCGCACTACACAACAAAATTCATCGAACATAAATCAAAGGAGGAAAGGAAGACGTTGAACTTCTCCTCCAATAACGAAGAACAGTACAACCTTCCCTTCTCAGATCACGAATATTTCTCGATATTAAAAGATCTGAAAAACAACGCCCCCGGTCCCGATTTTATTCATAACGAAATGCTCAAACACCTCTCATGTTCATCTCATCAGTATATCCTAAATATGTTTAATCGTATATGGCTTGAGGACGTATTTCCTGAATCCTGGCAGGAAGCCATAACTGTACCCATTCTTAAGCCAGGTAAACCCAAAGAAGAACTCTCAAGTTATAGGCCGATATCATTAAAAAGTTGTCTGTGCAAATTATTTGAAAGGATGATAAATAGAAGATTGATGTGGTTCCTAGAGAGCAAAAACCTCATTGCACCCGAACAATCTGGTTTCCGACGAGGGCGATCTGTTGTGGACCATCTAGCCAGGCTAGAGAATTACATTCAAAACGCATTTTTATTAAAACAACACGTGGTGGCGATCTTTTTCGATTTAGATAAAGCATACGACACCACGTGGCGACATGGTATTTTAAAAACTCTACATGACTGGGGAATAAGGGGCCATTTGCCCAATTTTATCACACATTTTTTATCCAACAGACAATTCAAAGTCCGAATCGGCAACTTTTTATCCGGACAATTTTATCAAGAAAACGGTGTTCCCCAGGGATCGGTTTTAAGTGTGATATTATTTACAATATCAATCAACAGCATTGTTTCCTACGTTAAAAAACCAGTCAAGTGCTCACTGTTTGTCGATGATTTCGCAATATTTTTTAAAGCCGCCTTTTTAAGTTCAATAGATCGTCAACTTCAGATGAACATCAGAAGACTAGAAAAATGAGCTGATGAAACAGGCTATAAATTCTCGGTTTTAAAAACAACATGTATCCACTTTAGCCGTCGTCGTGGAATTTGCTCATATCCAAATCTAAAGATGGGAGGTCAAGACCTATCGTTGTCAGAAGTTGCTCGCTTCCTGGGAATGCTTTTTGACACAAAACTTAATTGGAAACCACATCTACAACAACTTAAATCCAAATGCTCAATGTCTATGAATATCCTACGAGTACTCAGCAATACAACCTTGGGGGCAGACCGCACTGTCATGCTCCGGCTATACCGTTCCCTTATTAGGTCAAAACTCGATTTTGCTAGTTTTATATATGCTTCAGCAAGACGCTCATATCTCAAAACCTTGGATACAATACACCACACAGGGATCAGATTGTCAACGGGTGCTTTTAGAACCAGCCCTATCCCCAGTCTGTATTGTGAGTCCGGAGAACCGTCGCTGTCGTCCAGGAGAGACTATCTACTACTTAGCTATGTCGCCTCATTGGCGGGGTCACCTAAGAACCCTGCCTACGACATAATACTAAATCCACCATACCAAGACCGTTACGCCATTAGACAGAAGACCACTCGACCAGCAGGTATTCGATCCCTCGAACTAATGAAATGTCTAGATATTACTTCACCTCTTGTTTTTACCAATTCTTTTGCCGCTGTCCCGCCATGGATGATCAGTATGCCCAAATGCATCACTCAAATGTCAGTATACAAGAAAAACACTACATCCTGCTTGCAATATCAAGCAATGTTTAATCAAATTCGTTCCCTATACTCCGATCACGAATGCATTTTTACAGATGGGTCGAGAATCGAGGACTCGGTCGGCTGCGCTTTTATTACTGACAATGAAAAGTTTTTATTCCACCTAGACTCACTTTTTAGCATTTTTAACGCGGAACTCTTCGCATTCATGCAAAGTCTTTTATATGCCTTTCGAAGCAAGACATCAAAGTTTTTAATATGCACCGACTCTCTGAGCTCTCTTCAGGCACTTTTAGAAGTATATGCTAGGCACCCATTGATTGTTAAAATTCAAACAATTTTATCGAAACTTTTAGCCAAACGTAAGTCCATAGTTTTTTGTTGGGTTCCTGGTCATGCAGGCATTCTTGGTAACGAGGTGGCAGATCGATGTGCTTAAGAAGCCTGTACCACTGACAGCAACGACTGCCAATTAGTTATAACTGCGGACCTGAAAGCGTTTTTTAAACTAAAATCAAACAAGCTATGGCATAACGAGTGGCAGAGCATACGAAACAACAAACTAAGAGAAATAAAAGACTCCGTAACTCCATGGCTATCTTCCTGGCGCTCATGTCGCCGCGAGGAAGTTGTTTTAACTCGCATCCGAATCGGTCACACCTATATTACTCAGAGCTATCTTCTAAAAAGTGAACCCAAACCAGTGTGTGATGCTTGTAATGTGACATTAACTGTCAAACACATAATTTTAGATTGTGCAAAGTATTTAGCCGAACGACAAAATTATAAGTTAAAATTCACACTAATAGAAAACCTGTCAGATAAAACTGACGCAACCAACAACATTTAAAAGTTCCTTAAATCAATTAACCTTATAAACAAGATTTAAATAGGGAAAATAGGCACTGATAACCCAGATGTTTTGTGCCTTTAAACCATAAATAATAATAATAATAATAATTGAGACACTAGAAGCATAAATCTGGGACAATCCCGGGTTTCTGGGACGGATGGTCACCCTACCCCCAATTGAACAATATGATATTTCATTAAAATCCTGGCCCTAATAATAACAGTAATAACATTATTCTGTAACTCATTTCCAACTATGTCATGTTGAGTGGTTGTTGCCCACCCTTGTCTAGGTCATGAAACTGTCAGTGATTATTAATAACAATAATTTAATAATAATAATATGTAGGCCTATCTGTAGGCTAAGGAATAATGTAGCCTACATGTTTGTTTTTCGAATAGGATTCGGCCTAAAACACAACGCGAGGTCAAAGCGTGTCGAATATGCACGACAGTTACCGCAAACAAGCGTCAAGTAACCATACGTGGTCACAGGTAATGTACTTATGACTATGTCTTTGACATGCCTGTGACACAACAAGAAATATATGAAGCATGCGTGTCAAATTTAGTCAATGGTGCTCTGCCCGTACGCAAGAACAGTTGCATTGTACCCTTCCAAACAGGTTCCGGAAAGACGTATACTATGGGCACAGGGTTTTAATGCAAGAAATCTGAATCGGAAAAGGGCATCATTCCGCGAGCTATTGAACATTTGTTCTGTGGCATCAAGAAACGAGAAGAGGCTGCAAGAGCAGAGGATAAGCCGCCACCTTCATTCAGCATACTGGCCCAGTTCATGGAGCTTTACAATGAAAATATTGTTGATCTTTTTGAGCCAACGAGGGTAAGTTTGCCTGACCTAATTTTTACTGACAGTAGTGGACAGTTGATGCAGCTAGCTGGGTTTCTTGGGTACTGACTGAGCTTCGACGCGTGCGTCTTCAGTCATGTGGCAGAACGACATTTAAGTCACAAATGTTTTGATTACCTACTCAATTGACAAATCCTGCCCAGGGACTGCCACTTTATCGTGGTGGGCAGGTTTGCGTGCTTTGTTGATCCCGAGAGCTATGCCGGCGGAAGCGTATGCTTCTGGTAGGGCCACCCTTGCCGGACTGGTCGAGGAGGAGAAGTCAGACGAAGTGCAGTCCACACCCCAATCCCCTTTCCCCCCCACTGTCCCATTGAATATTTCTCCTCCCACTTGGCCCTGCCCTCCCTTGCTGGACTCCCGTATGACGACTCACGCGACGTACAATGGATCTGATTCGGATGTGGCTTTATTCTTCATTATCATCTTTCTCATCTTCATTATCACCCGCTCATCGTCTCGATTAGCCATTGTTGCATAAATATGAGACGTTAAGCCCCATCAATCAATCAATCAATCCAAAGAGCCCCCAACTTCATCTTCATTATCACCAACTCATCATCTTGATTAGCCAAGTTGCAAAAATATAAGACGTTAAGCCCAAATAATCAAATCCTAAAAAAGTGTTTTTTCCTATAAGATGACTTGTCGTGACAGGTCATCATGATTAACAGGTAAGATTATGCAAGTCTCGCCGATCGAAGGTAATAACGGTCGAGGCGAGAAGGAGGGAAACCCGTACTTTGGTCAGAGATTGGTACAAACGCTACCCAAGCCTATGCCCTGGGGCCAGTCCAACAGCGAAATTAACGGACTGTAGGCGCAGTCTTCCCGCACTTTGATTCCTAAGTTGGCCGCCACGCTGCGCCATCATGCGTAGCGGTGGCGCGCTCACCGGCCATGCACGCTGCACGGTGCCTAGATCAGATTGTATTCTTGCAGCGAGCGCATCAGTGTTGTCTTGACCGCGGACGGAGCAGCACCAGGCTTGCATCCTAAGCCAGTCTTTATGTAGATAGTCTTCTTTATGACATGTTCCGTTGTCTGATTTCGTGCAGTGAACTTGTGGACGAGTGATTATTTATAGTTTTATATTTGGTTATAGATTTGGTTCGATGTGATTAATGTAAACTGTGCTCAAGCCAAGGTATTTTTTTTTAGGTCAGTGATTTCCAACCAACAACAGGTCATTGTTTTTGTACCTTCTTTAGAGCCTGTTATCTATTCTCTTGCTTGCATAGCAGTCCTTCCCTATATCAGTCTGTATTCTTGCAGCGAGTGCATCAGCCTTCATAACTTAACCCTTTAGGCCATGTACAACTGTCAAATGCCTTTTTAGTTGCGTTTGGGGGCAGCTACACAAACTTCATGTCGGGCGCGCCCTGTTGCGCACTATCTGAACGAAAATTACAAAACTCCCAGTGCGGCCCCCCTCAATTTCATATTATAAAGTATATTCGTTGGAAATCATTCTATTGTGTGCATTCAACGAATCACCGGTCTCCCGCTTTCGGGTTCCGAAGTAACTGTTAAAGTACTAACTGTTACACAAGTTTTCGAACCCTCCAATCTGCTCTAACCACGGTAACTAGTGTTTCAGAGGCGAGTGATCATCCATCCACCTCCTGATCTAGCCCGAGGTTGCTTAACTTCGGTGTTCGTATGGGAACCGGATAAGCGACTGCTGCTTAACCGTATATATATAAAGTGAGCATCAATATTGATACATTTAATTCAGCAAAAACTGAAAAATTACTTATTTTATAAACAAATAATATGAGAAACATTTGTGAGCAAACCTCTGGCTGACCCACTGCATTCCCACTGCCCAGTGTACCACAGCTTATGAAATGTGTTTCCTCGGGGGGGGGGACGAAAACTAGGCCTGCTCTTGGTCTATACATTCATGGACTTGGATCAAAATCTTGTTTTGCAAAGCACGCCGTTTTTTAGTGTCAGTCACACTTTGAAGAAGAGTGCCGAGGTAATTTGTGAAATGTTTTGTTTCACTCGGCAACCCTCTATCATCAGGCACCGATTCCATCAGCTTCTTCCGCTCATCCAATAGCGAATTTAAAGTGTCAGTCTGATCTTTTAAAAAATTGTCGTTGTTGGCAGCCTTCTGTTTTTTTTTTTTAAATGGAATTCATCTGGTGAATATGGCTTTGATTGTGTTAGATTTACAGTGGTTTTGCTTGAAAAGCTGATAGGCCTACTAGCTGGATATGAGTGTTCTCTTTCTTCAACATCCGTTGACTGCTGTTGGCTAGGGGTGGTGTTGACGGGACTGCCGGGACTGCTGGTTGCTGGCGACTGATTTTTTGAAAATGCCTTCAAAGTAAGACGTGGCGGCAATGGGGAAGAGCTGCCGGATTGGCTGCATACTTGATTTTTCTCCATGTTTTTGAAAGTTCTGAAACACAATCAACATAAGTGATTAGAAACTTATCTACAGGCAACTACAAATTGTGCAAATACCCTACTATGGCCTAGTGGATTTTAAGTAACTAAAATCAAGTTTCTGAGCCGTAGCACTAGACATAGGCCTATGCCAATGACTGATTGGCAGTGATTGCTAGTGTGCATTCTCTTGCATGTTGTGAGACTGCCAACAGAAGACTCATAGCTGCATATTGATAGAACAGGCATACCTGTATTTTTTGTCAGTTTGGCCTAGGTTGGAGAGACATCAAATGCAGAGTTTAAGCTGACTTGAGAAATTGATTAGATAAACCATAATTGATATCCTGACTTTCTGCGTAACAACAAAGAAACTTTGACTACACGTTTATTGTTTTTCTGTTCAACTGTCACGTTGATACTGAACCATGAAGACCCGTCTCGGCCCGGGGTAGAATAGGCCCCGAGTGACTCTGCTAGTCGTAAGAGGCGACAAAAGGAGACCCTGTCCCTTTCCCCCCCACTGTCCCACTAAATATTTCTCCTCCCACTTGGCCCTGCCCTCCCTTGCTGGACTCCCGTATGGCGACCCACGCGACGTACAATGGATCTGATTCGGATGTGGCTTTATTCTTCATCATCATCTTTCTCATATTCATTATCACCCGCTCATCGTCTCGATTAGCCATAGTTGCATAAATATGAGACGTTTAGCCCCACTAATCAATCATCTCATCCTGAACCATGAAGTGCAAGTTGTAAATGTGATTGATCAAGAGCTGTCGAAAACTCATGGGAGGATTCATTTAACACCCATTGGTGTGGAACGAACTTTAAACATTAAACAGTGATTATCTACGTTTACCACACGAGCTAAGTCCGTACTATCCTGTACGTACTCGATATCCAGTCCCAGTTAGGTATCTGTTATCGTACTAAATGTGACCGACATTTATCAGGGAATCTACTGCGATCATGGTGGCTCGTTTGGTAAAGCGTAAACGTAGTCTTTTTGAACGAGTTGCTGGACTGAACTTATCTTTTACTTACTTTTTTTTCATAATAAATGGCTCAAGATAGCTCATGGCCTTAAAGTAAGGCCACTCTTGTTTGGGAGTGTAGGCACTCCCACTGGCTGGCGCAGCTTTCAAGGAGCGCCGCTCTCTCTGTACTTGGCCCGCAGTCTTTCCCAAGATGTTTGGCACGTTGGTACTGAAAGGAATTATTAAATTGTAAAAAATGTATTTTGCAACATAAGACGTAATAATGTAGGCCTAGGGCTAGACTGTATCATACAGATCATTTTTAATGTGCTAGGGCCTAGTTCGTATTTACACAACATAATGAACGTTCTAGACCTATGTTATGTTACTAGGCCTAGGCTTAGCACAGAGGAACAAGGTATCAGGAATAGGCTAGGCCTAGCCTAGGCTATCCAGCCAACACGTGCAGGTTTCAGAGTAAGAGGTTATGTTTGTCATTCTGTCGTGTTTATGTTATTATAACTTTGATAATGTTAATTGGTACATTGAAAACAAGGCACAACTATAATTAAGAGGACAAGCAGCCACCAAACAACAGTAAAAGCAAAATATATAACGTACCAGGTAGGCACAATGTTGCGGCGATTTGCGTCCAACAGTTTTCTTTCTTTCCCTCGTCCTTGTAGTCGGCCAATTGTTTGTTGTACATTATTGGATAGTGCTCCATAATGTTTATTAGGATCTCATCAGCAGGCCTCGATTCCTCTTCATATCCCACGTGTGGTTTCGTTGTTGTGGCTTCCCTCCCGACCGTTGCCATTCGACTGTCCACGACACCGGTCGCCCGCCAGGCTTTATAGCGAGGCTGGGTGGTGCCGTGTACAGCCGCAGGCTCCGGCCGAGAGGGAAAGCCTGGCAAAATGCCTTTAATGTTTAGGTACATGGCTTGTAACGTATACCCCAAGCGCAGGGTGTACAAGGTTTACGAAATCCATTGGTAAGAAACCCCAAGGGGAGGGTTGACTAAAACTTAATGATGGCTTCATCCAACGTCGTGTCCGTGGCCGCAGAATGAATCTGTTCAAAGACCGCGCGGCTCGGGCGGTCAGCTATGTTGCATGCTGTAGGTGTCCATTCTGTCGTCCAGAGTCTATCAGGATGTTGTCGGAACAGGGACCAGTAAATTCTTCGGGCTGTGGCGTCTCGGAACAGAGCTCCGGTTCCTTTGCGTAGGCTGTACACTGCCGACGTGTTATCCATTCGGATGTCACGTGGGTTGGGTCCGGGTGTCTGCTGAACATCCACTCCAGGGCTGTCAGCCCCGCCAGACCCTCCGCTCGGTTTATTTCGGCGGGGTCAGCGAAGGTCTGGGCGTAGGCCTCTTGTGCCCCAACGTCGACCGCGGCGACGCTGTTGGGAGTGGCGTCAGAGTAGACCAACTGTTTGTTGCGGGGTAGGCGCATGGGCCGAGGTGCCTCCGGGGCCGCATTCTGGAGGAACTCCATTAGGTAATCAGTGTTCCGCCGGCGTAGTGCATCAGTTTTGAAAATCGGCCAGCGGAGGCTAAAGGCCAGCCATTGGACATACCCAATTATCCTCTCCATGTCTTTGTCAGACGCCCGGTTCACCAAGTGAGCCCACTCCAGCAACTTTGTGATGGATCCGAGGGTGGCTTGAAGGGTACCCTGAGGGATGTCGATCAGCAAGCTCAAGTATGGGAGACGTTGACATGGTTGTAAAATACTTTTATCGTTGATAACGCACCCCATGAGCTCCAGCCAACTAATGGCGTCCCGGAGGCGCTGGGGCTCATGGCTGGCTAGCAGCCAGTCGTCTAAGTATACAACTCCGAAGATATTCAACCGCGCACAAATGGTCTCTACCAGGGTCTGCCCTGCCCTCTGCATCAGATATGGCGCCAGCGCATGTCCCATTGGCAATCTCGTAAACTTATAGTAAGTGTTCTTGTAAAACAGACCGTGGAAGTGCTGAGTTCGTGGGGACAATTTAAGGTGGTAAAACCACTTTTCAGGTCGACCTTGACGGCGTACCAGTGCGGCCTAAGTGCCTGCAGGGCACGGCCGGCGCCCTAAAGGCTGAATTTGGGTGCTATGATATGCGCCGTCAGTAGGATAATGTCGTTCTGTCTAGACGACTGCTAATTAGTTCTGGCGCCAGTGTCTGACAGTGACAAGTTGTGACACGTGTGTGCACGTGCACTTGTGTGAACACCTGCATCCATTATCGGAGGGTGCGTGGGAAATGGGGGTGGGGGATGATGCATTTAATATTTTAAGGTACGTAAAAGGATTTTTTTTTGTATGAATGTCTGCGTTAATTATCGTAGGGTGCGTGGGAAGATGGGGTGATACGTTTAAGATGTTTAATGGGAGCCATTAGTGTGTGTACTTTTGACTTGACGGGGTCTCAAGACAAAAAATGTCGATGCGTGGGAAACAGGAGTCGACTCCCGCATAACACGAAGGGGTGTTTTTTTTTTTTTTTTTTTTGTATGAATGTCTGCGTTAATTATCGTAGGGTGCGTGGGAAGATGGGGTGATACGTTTAAGAGATTTAATGGAATCCATTAGTGTGTGTACTTTTGACTTGACGGTCTCAAGACAAAAAATGTCGATGCGTGGGAAACAGGAGTCGTCTCCCGCATAACACGAAGGGGTGTTTTTTTTTTTTTGTGAACACCTGCGTTAATTATCGGAGGGTGCGTGGGAAGCTGGGGTGATGCGTTTAAGATTTTAGACATGTTGAAAGTCGTAAGTGTGTGCTTTGACTTGATGGCTCTCAAGAGAAACATGTCGATGCGTGGGAAAATGGGAGTCGTCTTCCGCTTAATGCAAAGGGATGTTTTTTGTGTGAATGCCTGCGTTATCTGAGGGTGCGTGGGAAGATGGGGTGATGTGTTTCAGATTTTAGGCATGTTGAAAGTAATTAGTGAGCGCCATGTGTTGATGGGTCTCAAGAAAAAAAATGTCGATGCGTGGGAAATGGGAGTCGCCTCCCGCTTAACGCGAAGGGGTCGTAATACACTGCAGGTGGTGGGGGTTGTGTTGCGTCTCAGATTTTTAATGGAAGGGAAAATCATAAGTGTGTGCTTTGACTTGACGGGTCTGCGGCCTTCTCAAAAAAATGTATGTAAGACGAAGCGTGAGAAATTGGGACCCTCTTCCACTCTACGTGAAGCCATGTTTAAAAATAATGGCCGTGAAGACGGAGATGGGTGGGGGGTGAGTGGATGATGGCCGCCTCAGCATGTGGGCCGACTCTGGAGGGTTTCCATAGCTTGTGGGCGTGGGAAACAAGAGCGCGTCTTTGAGACCCTCCAGGTAGGAGGAGCCTCGTGGGGATGGCTGCCGTTGACTACAGAGGGTGCCAATACAATGAATCTTTATTGTGTTGTTAATTGCAACACGTTAAAAGCGTGACTTTCAATTATAAAATTATTTCTCCGCGTGACGGAATAGCAAATATAAGTACAGAAAAAAAAGAAAAAAAAAAAAAAAAAAAATAATAAGTCGGTAGGTATTCTTCTTCTTACTAATAATATGAAGGGAAACCGGATGCGGCCCTAAGATTAACCCCCCACCACCACCACCACCACCAAAATACAAAATTGGTGATCTCCTATTGGTGTTAGTGATACTCCAATAAGGAAAAAATCTCTACCCTATTGGTTAAAAACGGAATAAGTCTGCACTTTGTACTAAAACAACGACGGTTTATCCCTATTTAAAGAGGGTTCGAGCGGTAAGAAATCACAGTTCTAGAAAGTGCTCTCTCCAGTGTCTGTTGTGTGCTCTAACAAAGTGAAAAGAAGATGTCGTCGGGTTCAAGATCGCCTTCTCCGTTGTCGGGCTTTTGCAGCTTTCTGCTTGAGCGGTAAGTTGTTTTGTCACGTACTTTTTTTCTAAGAGTTTAAAATAAAATACTTGTGATATTTGAAAAAGAAATCTATTTCCTCCTTTAATTTATAAAGTTTCATAAATATGTTTTTTATTAAATTATCCACGGTGCGGATTTATTTACATATTTCTGTTGACGGAACGTGGATCTGACAAGAAAAAAAAAAAATTGCCCAACTCTACGCGTTTATATTTCTATACAATTAACACGTATTGATAACCGATCTTTGTCCTAATTACCTTTCATGTCAATAAAATGTGGTATTTAAGTGTTGTTGTGGAACGGGACCCAAAATTCGTAATAATATAATTAGTAGAACGCGAATCTAGATAGGATCGGTAAACATAGTTTTTTCTTCCCCCACTAGAATCCCACGGACGGCAGAGGGAGAGGCCTTGGAAGCCTCGCTGGCCGAACTGCTGGCGTGGGTGGACGACGACGACGTCCTATTCCCAGCTGCCTATGGGGGTACAGACGCGCTCCGCGACTTGTTTGGGCCCGATCAGCTGCCCCTACATGTCAACAGTACCCCCATAGGCGACGGAGATGACGCCGACACTCCGCCGCCGCCGCCGTCTGACGACAACATGTTTGACCTCTCGCCCATTATACTAAGTCCGGTCCAAAGGAGCGTGACGTCGACACCGTCGGAGCCTGACTTCTACTGCGCGCAGATAATCCCTGACACGTGAGTTTAATACGAGCCAATCATTACTATCGACGTATAGGATATTATGCATGAACATTATTTTATAATATATGCATACGCGTATAACATAGTGCAAGTGTTACTGGGGGAATCCAAGATGCATTAATTTATCACACGTTCAGCATTAATTGTCTATTCACTTCTAGAATGGTGGTTATTATTTAAATAAGGAAAAGTGTAGGTAAATAGAGATTAAAATGTTTGTTTAGGCCGGAGATCATCTACCGCCCCGAGTTGGGGCCGGCGCGACGATTGAGCTTCGCGTCCGACGACGAAGAAGACGTGCAAACTCCTCCTCGGTTAGTTATAATTTTTATATATCATAAAATGTGTTATATATTTTAATAAATGTACATATCTGATGTAGCAACTACAATGGCGTTACAAGTAATTCTCTGTCGTGTTACAGCGTCGAGACGAGTTGTCCCGACCCCCGCCGACCGCACAAGTTCAGACCTGCTTGGGGTGAAATGTTGGAGCGTCGTAAGCGCGCCGCGACGACTCCTCTATCTCCTCCCAACCAACGCCGCCGCCGCACCGCATCACCTGAAATCGTCGACCTTGTTACTCCACCCCGCACGCCGTACGAGGTGGTGTGGTCGCCTATTAGTGAGGGCTTTCTAAATGCTATACAATGCGCGGAAGCGGCCATGGAAGCCGACGGGTACTCGTCACCGCCCGCACACGCCGGGGAGTTAGAGGTTCGCGCTGCGTGGGAATCGAACCCGGTTCCGTCCGTCACGCAGTACGAGCCTTTCCCTGGTACATGCGGGCCGTGCAACGGTGTTTGTGCGCGATATACAACCGATCCTACAACTAGTACTTACTTCGGCGTCGCCTCGGCGTCTGAGTTGCAATATTTACCAAATAGCTTTGTAGATGGCGGTGAAGACTACTTAATAGAATACGAAAACGCGCTTGTACAGTGTTATGAAAGTATGGCGCTCGATATCTCACCGATAGAAGACGCACCTACTCTCAGCGTTCAGGGTGGAGTGATGAGAGGCGGCGGTGTAAAGAGAAAGGTGTCCTCCCCCACCCCCACCGACGCCGACGCCACTGCCGACGACACTGCCGACGCCGCCGCCGATGCCACAGCGCCCCGTCGGAAAAAGCAACGCCCGCCACCGCAGATGTCGTGTATCGAGCCCGCTGCAGTACGGTGAGTGTTTGAATTATTATTTAAAGACTAAGAATTAAGACTAATTATTATTTTGTAAAACTAACGTTTTCAAATATTTTTTATTCAGACTCTACTCACAATACTGCAAACTGCGTGAATATTATAATTGCAATTCGTAGTATATACAACTGATAATAAAAACAAGACAAATAAAAAAAAAAAAAAAAAAAAATAAAAATACAGCTGTAGTACGGTAAACAGGTGTGCGTGCATTACAATAATAATACTGATTATTTTTTTTTTTCACAGTTTGGCACGGTGTCGCAGACAATGCACAGACAGGTGCTCCAGGTGTTGTGACTGCAAAACGTGTTGCCAGGGGTGCGTTGACTGCGTCGAGCGTGGCGGGTGTGGTGACGACGACGACGACGACGAGACCTACGTCCCCCCCTGCCCGAGATGGCGCAACCCAACTCGCGAGCCGTCGAGAGACAGAGATGGGCCCGACGACGCAGGGCCGAGCGCCGCACCGGGTACCGGAGGTGGAGGCGCCGCGCCGGGTACCGGAGGCACCGCGCCGGGCACTGGAGGCACCGCGCTGGGCACTGGAGGCGGAGGTGGAGGCGGCGCCGGCACGTCAATGTATGGTGGCGGGGGCGGAGGTGGGAGCGGCTTCACCATCATTGAAAGGGGGGACAGGTATTATAAACGTTTCAAAACTTTATACAAGGACATTGTGTTCAGAATTCACGAAGTTCCGGACAATGTCCACCCTCGAACTTGGTACGCCGGCGTATTTGACCGGCTCGTAGAGTATGTATCTGAGAATACGCCGGCACACCACAGGGTGGGCTTAGAAATTACAAGTATTGCCTGTCCAGAAATGCCTATAGGACTAACGTATCGCCGAGTTGATCAATTGTCCGGGGAAGTTATACTTAACAACGTGTTCCTCGTGGCTCAGAGCAATGTTGACTTTCTTGCCAGCGGACCTCTGACGGCGAGATTTGGTTACACGCGTATTCCAAGTGGAAATGGACGAGTGACCAAATCTTGGGCAGATTATGTTAAACGATCTCGTTCTTTGGTTAGTATAGACAACAGGGACACTCTTTGCCTCGCGAGGGTCATTGTTATTTCTAAAGCTCGCGCAGACGGAAACAAGGAACTATTTGATGCGCTTATAAGTAGACCCAACACTCTCCAAAAAGACAACGCTGTGCGTCTGTGTGAGGATGCTGGCGTTGACTTATCTAATGGAGGTATGCTTGAGCACATCAGAAAATTCCAACGTCACCTCACCGATTATACCATCACTGTGTTCACAGAGCGCAATGGCAGTGATGCTATGTTCAAGGGCGTGCCGAGCACATTAGAAAACGCGCGTAAAAACATAGACTTGATTTTTCAAGAGGGCCATTACACCCCAATCACAAACGTAGCTCGTGCTTTTGGGTACCCATTTTACTGCCGACCATGTATGAAAGGGTATCACGTACAAATATCGCATAGATGTCCTGATGTATGCGGTAAATGTTGGGGTGTTGGTTGTCGTGAACCAAAAGACAAACAAGGTCCGTTTAAAGTAATTAAATGCGCAGATTGCAGCGTGCAATTTAAAACTGACGATTGTTTTAGTAATCATTTGAAAACAATCTTTTCGAGAAACACAAAGTCCATTTGTGACATCCAAAAAATTTGCCGCGATTGCAACGCACCTTACAGAATTCACGGGTTAAAAAATAATCACAAATGTGATGTGAAATTCTGTAGGACTTGCGCAAAAAATGTTCCAATTTCGAAAAATGTACGGCATCAATGTTACATGCCGACATCTAAAACTCCAAAAACAGAATCAAATATTCTCTTTATATTTTTCGATCTCGAGTGCACGCAAACAAAAAGTTTAAATGGTAGGGTAGATTGTAAAGAACACGTACCCAACCTGTGCATTACCCAGCAAGCGTGCAAGGCGTGCTTTGACGTTGAAGCAGGACTCTGCTTTCAATGCGGGATTAGACAGCGTGAATTCAGCGGTGAGAATACTATTGCTGACTTTATCGAATTTGTCACCCTAAAGCGCACCGGTTTTAAAAAAGTTGTCATCATCGCCCACAATTTCAAAGGGTATGACGGACAATTTATCCTCAGATACATGGTTGAGGTAAAACAATGGATGCCGTCGCTAATTATGAGGCAAAGGAGTATATTGTCTATACAAATCGAAGACTACCATTTTATTGACTCCCTAAATTTTTTACAAATGGGATTAGCAAAACTGCCCAGTGCGTTAGGCTTAACAGTTAAAGAGAAAGGTTACTTTCCCCACTTTTTTAATAAAGAAGAAAATTTTGATTATGTAGGGGCTATGCCCGACGTGAGCTATTACGCCCCCGAAACAATGTCAGTCAGTGAGAGGGCCAAGTTCATGTTGTGGCACCAAGAGGAATGCGCCAGGCACCGTGTTGAAGGAACATTTTTTGATTTCAAACAAGAAATTAGAAAATATTGCTCCAACGACGTCACGATTTTAAGACAAGCTTGTCTTAAATTTAGAAAGGATTTCATTGAAGCTAACGGCGTAGACCCCTTTGGCGAGTGCATTACAATCGCGAGCGCATGCATGTTGACTTTTAGACGGAAATACCTCGAGGAAGATACTATTGGTGTTATCCCTCCTGGTGGATATCGTATGTCGGACAAACAGTCACACGCTGCGGTGATGTGGCTCGAGTGGGAGGCGCATCAACGCGGCGTGGCAATCGCTCACGCTTATAATGGTCGCGAAGTCGTTGTTCATGGAAAGCGAGTAGATGGGCATTACGTAGACGAAACAGGCGTGGATGTAATACTCGAATTCAATGGGTGTTTTTTCCACGGATGTTTAGTTTGCTTCCCAAACCAGGATGACCGTATCTACTCACACTCCGATGAAACAATGGGCCAAAGGTATTACAACACTCTCTCAAAGCGATCCTATCTAGAACGTAAAGGCTGCCGAGTTATCAGCATGTGGGGGTGCGAGTTTGAAGAGTTAAAGAGGAACACGCCAGAGCTCGTCAACTTTTTAAAAACGCACCACCTTGCAAATGAAGCACCTTTATGTTTACGCGGCGGATTTCATGGCGGCCGGACAAACTGCATACGTCTTTATTGTAAAGTCAATAATGATGTTGGCGAAGTTATACGGTATTTAGACGTGTGCAGTTTGTACCCTTGGTGCAATAAATATGGAAAGTATCCAGTCGGACATCCAATACTCTATATAGGGTTCAAGTGTGCCGAACTCATTGGATACGGTCCTGCATATGACTTGTACGGCGTTGAAGGGTTTGTAAAGTGTACTGTCCTCCCACCTCAGACGCTCTTTCACCCACTGCTACCGACGAAAATGAACAAAAAGCTTATGTTTGTTCTTTGTCGTCGCTGTGCGGAGGAGGCGTCTCAGGTAGAATGCATGCACCTACCCCATGAGCGCGAACTTACCGGTGTTTGGACTGCGGACGAGTTGCGCAAGGCTGTGGAGTTGGGATATCGCGTTACACGTGTGTACGAGATATACCAGTACAAAGTCGTGCAGTACGATCCGCTAACCAAAAGCGGTGGGGTTTACGCTCAATACATAAATGCATTTTTGAAAATAAAGCAAGAGGCTAGTGGCTGGCCTTCTTGGTGTAAGACAGATCAACTTAAAGATGAATATTTAAAGCAATTTTTTGAGCGCGAGGGTGTAGCCTTAAACAAAGACAACATACGCGTTAATAAGAATTTACGCGCAGTGGGGAAGAACTGTCTAAATTATCTATGGGGACGTATGGGTATGAGTGAGAATCTGACTCGTACGGAACTCGTGTCCACCTACAACCAACTTGCAAACATGCTAACAAGTCCAACTATCAAGGTTCATTCATGTATACCGGTCAGTGAAAACCTCATGTACGTCGCGTACGAAAGTCGCGAAGAGTGTTTGAAACCCTCGCCAAACACCAGCGTGGCACATGCAGCTTTCACCACTTCACACGCTCGCTTGAAACTCTATTCATACTTAGAAGCGTTGGGTCGAAGAGTGCTTTATTTTGACACTGATAGCGTCATCTTCACCCAACTACCAGGCGAGTGGTGTCCTCCAACAGGTGATTACCTAGGAGAAATGACCGATGAAATGACAGAGTATGGAGAGGGTGCATACATTGACACGTTTGTTAGTGGTGGCCCCAAATCGTATGCCCTCAGCATACGTAAACCCGATGGTGGTAATACATACATCTGTAAATGTAAAGGGCTCACAGCAAATTTCGGAAACAGGGAGCAACTAAATTTTGATGTATTAAAGTCTATGGTTGTGAATAATGCCCCTCCAAACATAATTGAATATCCTAATAAAATATTCAGGACAGGCTTCTGCCAAGTTGCTAGTAGAGCAGAGAGCAAAGTCTATCGTACCAACGTCACCAAACGCAGACGCGTAGGTGATTTTGACACTGTCCCATTTGGATACAAAGAATAGGCCTTTCAACTTCACTCTCAAACTCAAAGCTCGTTATAGACGGGCGATAATGAACTTTGGGCGTGAGAGCAACAAATAGGCAATACTGTCGCAAATATAACTGAACACAATGTCGACCTCTCCCCCCTATCACGGTGAACGCTATGACCGATCAAATTGTATAATATTGTAAAATATTGTTTTGTATTGTAAATATATGTTTTAGTTTAAAATAAGTGAGTACACATTAAGATTAATTATGTAAGCGATATCTAAGTCGCAATATAAAAATTAATGTCTACTTAAATGTTCATGTCAAATAAAATATTGTTTTGTATTGTAAATATATGTTTTAGTTTAAAATAAATGAGTACACATTAAGATTAATTATGTAAGCGATATCTAAGTCGCAATATAAAAATTAATGTCTACATAAATGTTCATATCAAATAAAATATTGTTTTGTATTGTAAATATATGTTTTAGTTTAAAATAAATGAGTACACATTAAGATTAATTATGTAAGCGATATCTAAGTCGCAATATAAAAATTAATGTCTACTTAAATGTTCATATCAAATTGTTTAATTATAATTACATTTTAGCTAGAAAATAAAAAGTCTACGTGTTATTTGTACCCACTTCTTGTATTGCAAATAATAAAATATACTGCAAAATGCCTACGAGTTACTTTGAACCCACTCCTAAGGTCTCACTGCACATACTTAAAGAGGGATTCTTTTGATATATATGTATGTGACCTATGTTTATATTATATTTATGGTGTGAGTGATATAAAAAATGTTAAATAAATACATTTAGCTAGAAAAGCCTACATGTTATTTGTGCCCACTTCTAAATCATTCATCATCCTATCATCTATTGCAAATAATACGACAAACGCCTGCGTGTTATCTGCACCTACTCCTATAAGGTCCCACAGCACATACTAAAAGGTTTATTTTGAAAAAAAAAAAATGAAAATACGGGACAGTCCATTTCTTAAAATATTATAAGAAGTGCCATTACTATCTCCGAACAAAACCAAAAAATGTGGTGACAAATTAAGGATAGGGGGAAAAGAACAAGACAATATTCAAATCATTTTATTTTATTCTTCTACTTTTTTAAATTCACATTTATATCAAACTAATTCCAAAACATTTGAAAACTAAAAATACACTTGATATAATATCCACACAATATTATTTTTTATTCTATTCTACGTTTTTAATTCACATTTTTATCAAACTAAATTCCAAAACATTTAAGAGAAACATAGGAATATTAACTTAAAAATATCATGTAATGCACTTGATAAAATAATCACACAATATTATTGTTATTTCTTTTTTAATTCACATTTATATCATAAATGAAACATATTTTTACCAAAATAAAATTCCAAAACATAGGAATATTAACTTAAAAATAACACGTAATACACTTGATAAAATAACCACACAATATTATTATTATTATTATTTTTATTCTTCCGCGTTTTAAATTCACATTAATATCATGAATAAAATTCCAAAACATTTAAAAGAAACATAGGAATATTAACTTAAAAATATCATGTAATACACTTGGTATAATAACCACACAATATTTAATATAAGGAGAACTTTAGTGACAACTTCAACCAAGTGTTTGAATCTAGTATTTACGAAATTTCTTGCTTTCACCACCAGGCGTGTAAGCACAATTTTCGTCGTCCTCACAGTAATCTTCCAACACATTTGTTTTATCAAGTTCCGGTAAACAATACTGAGACTGAGACGCAATCCACATTCGTGCAATGTCCTTTACAATATAGTCATTTCCCACACACGCCATTTCCAAAAGAAATCTTTTTATATTAAAACCTCGTTCCATGTTTTCGAAGTAACGACTATCATTGGAGTCATATGCGAACACCGCACTGATTGCCATTTGGGCCCGATTGCCAATGTTCTCTTCCTGAAGTTGTGGTAGTTTAACACATCGTTGTTTCAAGCCTACCATCGCTTCACGTAGTTTGCAATGGTAGAAGTTCTGTATCGCGGGGGCCCACTGCGAACGCTCCTTAATGGCCGTGTTAACACAACAAAACACTTCTTTTAACCCGATCCACGATTGAGGACCTAAGTACACACGCCTTGTTTTACCTCCAACGTCGATCTTCTCTTCGAGAACGAGTGACATTGTACCGCGAAATGCAGTTCGAATAAGCGTTATCCTGGCACTGAGATTGAACACCTCGTCAGGATCCGAAATGTTCCATATACAGAAGAATTGGTTGTTGTGGTCTATTTCTTCGGTGAACTTTTCCCACTCCAACGGTGTAAGAGTCACACCTATTTCGCCACTCTTAGAAATGGTCACGCACAGTTCTAAATGTTTTTCACTTGCGTACCCGATTGATATTTGTTTCGTACGGCTCGCGTTCACGAAATAAGTAACGTCCAACACGTTTGAGAACAGTCGGGGACGCCAAGAATCCTCGATTGCGCGGCTGGATCGCGGAGTGTCGACCAAATTAGACATGATGATGATGACTCGGTTTAGCAGGTATATCTCGATGCACTCACACTTCCGGACAACTGTCGGATGTTGCGCCACGCGCCTTTTTATGGGAGTCGACAGGCTCCTCCCACATCCCGGCACGCTTACGGCTGGGGGGGAGAAGGGGTAGCACGGCTAGATGCGTGGGAGACACTTTTGACCGCTGCAATACTTTCCTCTGTTTGTTTGAAAATTATTAGATCCGAATATTCTGGTAAACTGTTGCTTTACGAACCTGTCATTAGCGCTCGAGTCTTTTAAATCTTTAAAATGGTAAAGGAAGTCTTGAAGTTGAAGACCGCGAGCTCTGTGCGCGAGGTAGAGCACGCAGTATTCTCCACAAACGTCAGAATCAAACCCTTGTAGCGGCGTGGTATTGTAAGTCCAACTGCTACATCGCCGTTCAAGAAATTCATAATGCGCACAGACAATTGGAGGTAAACCGTAACTATCAAAAAATTCTCCCCGCCCTGTCGAGTCAATAAAAACTGCAACCCAATGCGATCCGGGTTTACTTCGAGGGTCGGTATTGATCACTAATGCTGCCGGTTTTTGCACAACATTTGGTAGTCCATCTGATGCAAACGTCCCTCGAAACAAGTGCACTGCATATTTGTCTCGCAACAAAGCTTCTTCTATATCGACAGAATACATACTTTAAACTCGCGTATTCACCCTTTGAAGGTTGTGGAACGTTTAACTTTAGTCCGACGAGTTGAACTTATTAATGGATGCCGCACACGTCAACCCCCAGGCCCCGATCTTGCAGGGTAATTAGCGGACAGCACGGGCTCAGACGAGCGTGCTCTGTGTGCGGTGAATTGGTGACACGCCACTTGTGAATTGCTAGAGCGCAAAAAGCGCAGCGTACGTACTCCTCGTACTTTGAGTAGTAAAGTCCAGCGTCCACCAGTTCACGCGGGTTGAGATGTGGCATATCAAACGTAACAAATGTCTTTAACCGTGCCTCTCGTAGCGTGAGGTCGGTCACGTCGCGGTTTCGGACACACCACTGAGACAGGCGTAGCGCGTTTCTGATTGCGCACGGACGAGTACCATCAGTGTGATTTGACGTTAGACAGGCACCCTCAAATTCTAATTCTTTTAGTTCTTTTAAAGCCGGACACCCCATTGTTTCTAAGTCGATAACCCCCCGTTTTAATATTTTCATGAGGAAAGCAGCTTTCTCACGACCCTTAGTGAATAGAATTTGAAATTGCTCTGTGTAGCACTCCAAAGTTTTATTTAAATCTTCGTATTCAACGTCGCCTTCGTCCCACTGTAGCCCGTGATAAGCCGCCGACAGCCAGTGGTTAACTTTCTTCTTGCTAGCGTCAAGTACCACTTCACTGTACGGCGGCTTAATAACCCAAAGTTGTTGACAAATCGAAAAATTGTCCACTACCGCCAACTCTTTCACAATGAACTCGTTTGCGTTGTCGTAAAAACCCTGAAACTCAACTACCGCACTTTTCTTCATGGTGGCGCCGGCCGGGATAGTCGACCGGTACGCGGAGAACAACTGAATGTCACCATGATTCTTCATCTTTTTATAGGAGCGCGTCCCTTAGTTGCTGTAGTCCACCACCACGTTGCGCGCGTGGTCGATTTCAATCATGCTATCAAATTCGGCATACAACACACAGTTTATTGGTTCACTTAAAGCAGCTGCAAAACGTACTTCAAGGCGCAAATTGCCATTTTGTTGCGGACTCCAGTGACTCATATGAGCAGCCTGATCGGGTGAAAGGTCAAACGCCATTAACGTATACCCGTTTGGATAGTCTCCGCGGGAAATATAATTTCCTTCGTCTTGATGGTGTATACCCGTGCCTGAAAAGAGAGTGTGGTACTCGCGAGCATACAGACCTGCAGTGAAATCAGGCTGTAGCGGCTTTGAAGGTATTTGATTACCGTCAACATAGAGACACAGAAAATTGATGCCGTAATTCTTAAAATTGAATGGGTTTTTCTTCAAGTCTCCATTAAATGCAACGTTTGAGACAAATCCGACAATGACTCTCTTAGGCAGCTGTCCAAGATAAATATTATCAATGCTCTTGCTCTGTAGATCTTTAGCTATGGTGAATGATTTTACATCCACGCGCGCAATGGGATACTTTGCAGCAGCTTTCATAAGTGCACGTTCATGTCCAAGAAGAACTGAGGGTGATATGCGTACTTTGCGCACAACCAAGGTGGCGTCCTGAATTAGCGTCTTCAAATGATCTTCCACTTGAGACATAAGGTGGAATGTTTCCCGCGTTCGGATGAGTTTAACTTTCAATTCAACACCGCTTAATAAATATCGGGGTTGGTTAAAGAGGTCACAATGTAGATTGCCAATTAAATCAACCATTTTACTGCTAGCTGTGTACGCCATTCGCTTGTTAAGTCCGTCATTGTCTGCAAAATCGTCCATCTTGCCAGCCGTGTCCTTGTAATACAAAGCGTTTGTCAGGTGGGTTGATTTTGCGGCCTCGTCATAGTTGAGGAGTGTTTCTAAATACGCTCTATACGCATACGCATTTGAGGGAGGTGAAATGAGTTTCTGATTTAAATAAATGTCCACTTGCTGGATCAATGAGTGTAAATAGTAATTTACAGGCCCCGTTTTTGCGCCTTCAGGTAAATTGGTTTTATCCGATTTTACAGTTTTAACATTAAGTATAAGCATGGTGCGCGCAAGGTCGATATACTCATCGCCATGTCCAGAAACGACGAACTCTATCGCACCGTCATCACTAAGAGGCGCAATCGGCTTAACATGCACCTCGTGACCACCTAAAGTACTCATTTGCACTACCGGACCTGCAAACACGTCCAGCTCTGATTTGGTGCACTCGCACGAGTTGGAATAGAGAAACGCCATTATTAGGAAAATATATCGACAACTTGATTCTTAACAACTCTCTTCTTCTTCTTTTTCATTAAAGACGTCTTTCTTCGCCGAGTAACTATCGCAGAATGAGTCATACGAGCTTTTTTCGTACGTTTAAGACCTGAACCGGCAAGCAGCTTAATTTTATCTTCAGCTTTTCGTTTTAAGCTCCCACCAGCCTCGGCCACACGCTCTTTGAAAGCTTGCTTAAAAGGTCTATTTTGAGCGACATCACCAAGAAGGCTCACTCCCGTATTTAGCGCCTGCCGTCCTATAGCGCGCGCGCCACTTCTAATCAACGGCATGACAGATCTAAAAAGCCCTCCTAGAAATGAGCCAATACCATGCCCTTTTTGAAAGCTAGACCCTCTGAAAACGTTTATTCCATTTCCCGCCTGTTCCACGTAGTACTTGACATACGGATCGTCTGAATACTTCGTCATACTTAGGTTTCCTTGATGCGCCGAAAGTCTAACAGCACGGACGAGGTTCCATGAGCAAATGGTATAACGGTACCGGTACCGTCTCTTAAATCTATTCCAATTGTACTGAATTCACGTTTTTGAACTGGAACGTATATAGGAGCGTTAAAAATTTGTGTACATTCACGCCCGAAAGAGTAATCGCCTGTTTTTGAGTTAATAATTCTGAGCAGGGGGGCGGTTGTGTCGCCCACTAATTGATCTTCAATAATGTCACAGTAACAGTAAATTAGCTGCGGAAACCCTCTATTCACGTCCGCAGGTTGCATGGATTGCACATTATTAAGAAGATTGCTACCAGGTTGTAGTCCGAATTGATCTGCCAGAGATGTAGATACTTTTATTTTATCTATATCAGATTTAATAGCTTTAGCAAACGTTCTGTTACTACCGCCCATATCTACCATTTGACCCGCCCCGCCATCTGGACCGTATCCAGCTAGGACTCTATTAACAACCTCATAAAAATATTTGCTTTCGGGATAGTAGTTTGGAGGTACATCTATCACTTTTTTCTCTCCATCTGTTGAGAAAATTTTGATATGATTTTCTCCAGGACGTACGTTGTAAAACGTGTGAGGAAAGTGAATTTCAACTAAGGCTACCTCCCACCGCCCGTGGAGAGTGACACGGCGAAGAAGCTGAGTGGTATACCTGGCCGTCGTGTTCTTTGGATAATATTCCATTGAGCTATTACTGGGCAACGTGATATAAAATTGATCCATTTCTAAACAAGCGAGCGTAATTCGGAGGCTGAAATCCACGAATTGTAACTATCTGGATAACCACGCCACTTGACTTTCACTTCGCGTCTGGTACCACTGCCCCTTGACTCCAATATTTTATCAATTTTGAAGAGTGTACTTTTTCCTACGCGTACTCGTTGTAGTTCGCGTTCATAAAAAGTACCTTCGATTGCTTCACCATTCCAGTCGGTAATTGCGTACACTATGGGGCGTCGGTGAATCACTTTTGCTATACGAAACATTTCCTCAGACCACCCTGACTCATAACCCTTTAGGAAAATCATTTTCTCTCGAGTTATACGCACGATATCTCCTATAGTGAACTTAGGCTTAATGCTGTGTGATATTTTTGAGCGTTTGTAAAGATTGTTCCAAACTTGTAGAACATTAGAAGCGTTTACTTGCGTTGGCGCCATGCCGATAGAACGGTGAAACGAACTGTTGTACCCTTGCATCAGTAATGGCAAGTACTCTAGATAACGGTAAGTGGATTTGGAAGTAAAGAGTCGCCACATCTTTGTTTTAAGTGTACGGTTTAACCTCTCTACTATGCTCGCCTTGACGTCGGGGTTATTGGAATGATAAAATACAATATTATTAGATTTTAAAAACTTTTGAAATGATTTATTTAGAAATTCCCCTCCTTTATCCGTTTCTAGGTGAACCGGTTTACGTTTACTTTCTTGTAATATACTTTCAAACGCTTTACTAACGTCTGCACCAGTTTTGTTACGTAGGGGGCGGGCCCATGCGTGTTTACTAAATACATCTATCACCGTTAAAAGATAGTTATACCCGTCATTATATTTTTTCAAACTTTGCATATCATTCAAGTCTGCCTGCCACAAGTCGTCCACATTGTCTACATAATACTTATTTCTTATGAAGTGTTTTTGTACTGGTTTATGAAGTGTATAGGCGTCTTGCGCTTGAAGCCATTGAATCACCTCGTCTTTTGACACTTTCTTATTTACTGCTTCCCATAGTTTTTCCGCCGTTGAAAAACTTGCGGGGTGACTTGGGTCGTAATAAATTTTTGAAAGCTTTTTTCTATTTGTCACTTTCATTTTGTATAAGAGAATTTGTACGGTACCCAACGTAGTACACGTGATGACTTGGGCGTCCCCACTTTAGGTGTCTTCGGTATACGGACGGGAGTCACAGCTTTCACTGGCGATGTGCTCACCCCGCGACGGCCGACATTAATGGCCACCTTCCTACGTGTATTGCCTATAAACTCGCGAGGAATATTTAAATTGGACAATACCTGCCCAAACTCGCGCCAACCAATTGGACTCGTGGTTTTTCGATCTCTGACTACATCTCCCACAAGATCTGTAATTGAAGACCCTTGCAGTTTTATACCGTGAATTGATACCGAGCCTAGATCGTCCCACGTTATCACATTGTCCCCTGCAGATTTCAACGCGTCATACAGCAATTCAGCTTTGCGTTTCAGCGAAGTCGGGATGGCGTCAAGAGTTCGAACTTTCATAACGTCGATACTCGACGCGTGAATGTCTTTATCATCGTCGTCGCGAATATTTATTGCATGCATTTTTAATGGAAGTCGAGATTCGTTGGCAAAGTGTAAGAACCGCTGAAGTACCTGCTTGTACAAACCCCATTTTTCATTGTCTGTAATGTTTTTCATGTTTAAGATGTGTGTCATCTCATTATCTAATGGCGCGAGTTGACCCGGCCCATCAGCGCGTGCTTGCATACCTTCTTTAAGCCGGACCATTTCTTCGGGCGAAACTACAACCATTTTCTTTGCATACTCCATTATTTATCTAAAAAGGCTGCTCAATACACCTCCTAACAGGGGTAATAATAAAGGTATAATCGCACCACCCTTCTGTACTAGTACACGTTTTTTAATCTTCCAGTTTTCACCCCTACGAGCCAACTTCCTCAAGATCTTCTTATGACGCGATAGTCTAGACTTCTGTTTGGAATTTAGTTTCACATTGCCTTTTAAAGTGTTGTCGGCGATCTCGCAAACTGCCTTAATTACTCCTACGTCGGCGGCCTTAAGCATCGACTTCCTCATACACGGGCGTGCACGAGAAAGTGCTCGCAGTACATCCGCGTGACTCGTTATTGTAGGAGACATAGCGACAAACTGAAGATTGTAGTAATCAAATGTACTCTTTTATATTCGTTTACGAATGCCACCTCTGTCTACAGGCGTGAATATTGTCGAGTGCAATCCGTCACTAGGAAATATTTTAGTACGAAAACGTAGCAAGTCAGGAGTAGCTTGCTTAAAATCAAATAGTAAGTAACCGTGTGGTTCAGAAGTAGCTTGTTTGTAAGCGTGATATACAAAATTCTGGTTATCAGGACAATCCTGCCGCGCAAAGGCTGTTATTTGAGCGCGATCTCGCGGGTTTTTAAAAAGTACTACATAATGTGCATTTAAGCTTACGTCACGACCACCTTTACCTTGGTGGAATAGATTTTGTGAAATAAATATAACAGATAGATTTCTGTGATGACACCCCTTAGAAAATAAATCAACTAACGACCCCATCCGTTCCATCATATCGTCTATGATAATAAGTACTGGACCTGTCTCGTGCGTGAAATTATCAACCTCCGGCAAACCTTCATGAAACCTTACCGGCACACAACACGTCATATCTGCATGTATAGACTGTTTTTCAGAAAAACACCACACTATCTCTTTAAAAGATACATCTACCATTTGATCGATGTGCTTGAGAAAATTTCGCACGAAAAAGGTTTTACCCGACTGGCTGGGCCCTGCAATCAGGGATGAGAAAGGATGGTGCCAAGGCAACACCATGATTGTAACTGTACCTACAGGCTATGAAGGTATTTGTTTTTATACGCACCGTTTATTAAAAATAACAATGCGTCGATACAAATGTAAAAATATGTTTTATATTGCTGTTGAAATATAAATTAATAACATTATAATAATACCAACGTTATTATTATGATAATTATTAATTTCTTTTGTTGTCAACACCGGCCATGACTGATATTAGTAAGAAAGCCCCATCACTACGTCAAAGTTTCAGTCAACGATGGGGATTTTTTTTTTTTTACTTGGGGGAAAAAAAAAAAGTGCACAAAGCTTTGGCCAGGAGTAACTCGTGCACCGAAAAAAAAAACCCTTTCAGCAGTCAGTACTACTCTTCCGCCTGTATCTCTGACGGCTCTTCTGTTGGCGTTACCGGCCGCAGCCCCAAACGCGCGCAAATATAATTACGTGCAATCTGTGCCACCGGTACACCTCCCTC
Source organism: Isoperla grammatica (assembly GCA_945910005.1). Classification (NCBI taxonomy): domain Eukaryota; kingdom Metazoa; phylum Arthropoda; class Insecta; order Plecoptera; family Perlodidae; genus Isoperla; species Isoperla grammatica. Next base: position 14,979,739 of record OX246747.1, read on the forward strand.
CGCGGCCATCTCGGCCTGCATATAACTTTCCCTTAACAGGGTAGTTAAATCCCTCGATAGCCTTTCTAACGCGCCTATCGTCTCCTCCGACAGGTCTTCTCTTCCTCGTCCCATTTCCTCCTCCTCCTCCTCACCCTCTTCTCTCTCCATGTCGTCGTCCCCATTGTACTCACTCCCTTCCAACCAGCGTCGGACGTCGAATCCCTCTTCACGTTGAGAGGGTGTTGGCGAATTCACTTCCTATAAACACATATAATGTAATTAACGCAACCAATAATTAGCGTTACTAAATTACTTGCTGGGTTATACTCACGTCCGACGGTCCCCAACGCACGGTTGAATCCGAGCTCGTACTCGCTGTTTCACTCGCGTGCTGTAAACGCGATAATGATTATAATAAAGCGATAAAGGAAAGTACCTCATTGAAAATAATAGTTTTTGTTATACTCACATTCCCTCCCTCCCAACGTACAGTTGACAACGAACTGATACTCCGTGTATCGCTCATGATGAAATGATTTTCTTGAATAGCTGTTAGGCACTTTGAGGAAGCCTGGTCACAACACCTAAATGCCGCCACCCCCACCGCCTGCAGTGTATTACGATCCCTTCGTGTTATGCGGGAGACGACTCCTGTTTCCCACGCATCGGCATTTTTTGTCTTGAGACCCCGTCAAGTCAAAAGTACACACACTAATGGATCCCATTAAAAATCTTAAACGCAACACCCCATCTTCCCACGCACCCTACGATAATTAACGCAGACATTCACACACAAAAAATCCTTTTACGTCCCTTAAAATATTAAATGCATCATCCCCCAGCCCCATTTCCCACGCACCCTCCGATAATGGATGCAGGTGTTCACACAAGTGCACGTGCACACACGTGTCACAACTTGTCACTGTCAGACACTGGCGCCAGAACTAATTAGCAGTCGTCTAGACAGAACGACATTATCCTACTGCCGTCCACTCACTCTAATCTTGTATCAACCGCATCGCACCTGAGGCCTTAGGGACAATTAACCACTTTGGGGCGTTGACACAACGTCCTGGGGTAAGGATACCTGATTGGTAAAAGTCATCTACCACCATGTCCATGGCTGCGGACTGTGGGGTAGGGGCGCTTGCCGGCCGGGGCAGGTCAATGCCTTCCGAGGTTACCCGATGTAGCCACTGCTGATTAGGGGACGTACCTAATTTAAGAGGCCGGAACGCCGGTACCGACATGGACACGAAATGTAAGTCCCGGAGAGGGACATGGTCCCTGACCAACAAATCAGGCATGTGCCTTACCTGTTTCGTGAGAATAAATCCACTCGGTGCATCCTCGTCGGGGTCAGACGAGTCGTCGGCGTCTTCCTGCTCGGAGCTCTCGTCGTCCTAACGGCGGTCCGGTTCATCCGGATCGTCGTCGTCCTCCTCTTGCCTGCCCGCCTCCTCATCTTCATCGCCCACTTGGTCCCATCCGGACCGCATGCGTTTGACTCGGCGAATGCCCGGAGTTGGTTCCGGTACATCGATGATAAAGCGACGGGCGCCGTCCCGGATGGTATATGGAGTAAAATCAACGATAAAGCTGAAAATTTCCAAAGTTGATCCTTCACCATATTTATTATAACCGTCGGCATTAAGCCTCTCTGGCACCCTCTTATAAACATGCCATTTACATAACAGTATGGTATTTCCAGGGAGAACCTGAGACAATATGTTTATTCCAGTAATCTCTTTATCGATTACAATAATTTAGCATTTATCGTTCACAACAGGAGTAGGTTCTATAAATTTTTCAAATGCACGGCTAAGTAAATCTTCCTTCTCTTTGCGAACAAAAATATAACAGAGAGGCTTTCCTTTTGTAGAGCCATATTCACATAACATGACATACAATTGGTAATCTTCTACATTCAATTTATATATGTGCCATCAACAAACAAAACATCAGATTACTTCTCTGCTAAACCTCCCATATACTGAGTTTGTATTAGAAGGTACTGTAGAGTGTTATTTGAATCTACTTCCAAATAAGTATTGTTTCCATGAATTTCTGAAAGCTTTAATAATTTATCTATCAAAACTTTGGCTTAAAGATCTATTTTCGATTTCTTCGAACTTCCGTTTTCGACGAAGGTTTTCTACGTCTTTAGAAAGCATCATTTTACCAGTTTGTTTGGAGCTAACTTCGTATTCTCATGGATATCAATTACCTTATTAACATGATATTTTCCAGTACGTTTCCTAAAAACAACATTAATCATTACAGGACAATTTTTGCCATTGTAGCATTGGTGTGGTCGCACTTGTTTACCCCTTACTCTAGGATTGCCGTGGTGTTTGCACCGATATGTCAAGTCAGAATATGGACGAGCAGAATCTTTGGCACATTCAAGTTTTAAAGATTTGGAAATGGACACTGGATAGTCCCTTGAGCACACCAATTTTGAAAAGATTCATGCAATTCCTGGAAAATGCAAAACTTACTACCTGTTTTAAAGTCCAGAGGGCCACCACCAATTAAAGTACCTGCATTATGCTCTGCATCTAATTTTATCATCTGCTGCCGTTCCTGTTGAAATTTTGTCATCTTACCTTCTTTACGTTTGTGTGTAGCATCATGTGTGCAGATGCGGTGCAGGAATGGTGTGTTTGAGTGAAGCGGGTGTGACATGCGGTGCAGGAATGGTGTGTTTGAGTGTAGCGGGTGTGACATGCGGTGCAGGAATGGTGTGTTTGAGTGAAGCGGGTGTGACATGCGGTGCAGGAATGGTGTGTTTGAGTGTAGCGGGTGTGACATGCGGTGCAGGAATGGTGTGTTTGAGTGTAGCGGGTGTGACATGCGGTGCAGGAATGGTGTGTTTGAGTGTAGCGGGTGTGACATGCGGTGCAGGAATGGTGTGTTTGAGTGTAGCGGGTGTGACATGCGGTGCAGGAATGGTGTGTTTGAGTGTAGCGGGTGTGACATGCGGTGCAGGAATGGTGTGTTTGAGTGTAGCGGGTGTGACATGCGGTGCAGGAATGGTGTGTTTGAGTGAAGCGGGTGTGACATGCGGTGCAGGAATGGTGTGTTTGAGTGTAGCGGGTGTGACATGCGGTGCAGGAATGGTGTGTTTGAGTGTAGCGGGTGTGACATGCGGTGCAGGAATGGTGTGTTTGAGTGTAGCGGGTGTGACATGCGGTGCAGGAATGGTGTGTTTGAGTGAAGCGGGTGTGACATGCGGTGCAGGAATGGTGTGTTTGAGTGTAGCGGGTGTGACATGCGGTGCAGGAATGGTGTGTTTGAGTGTAGCGGGTGTGACATGCGGTGCAGGAATGGTGTGTTTGAGTGAAGCGGGTGTGACATGCGGTGCAGGAATGGTGTGTTTGAGTGTAGCGGGTGTGACATGCGGTGCAGGAATGGTGTGTTTGAGTGTAGCGGGTGTGACATGCGGTGCAGGAATGGTGTGTTTGAGTGTAGCGGGTGTGACATGCGGTGCAGGAATGGTGTGTTTGAGTGTAGCGGGTGTGACATGCGGTGCAGGAATGGTGTGTTTGAGTGAAGCGGGTGTGACATGCGGTGCAGGAATGGTGTGTTTGAGTGTAGCGGGTGTGACATGCGGTGCAGGAATGGTGTGTTTGAGTGTAGCGGGTGTGACATGCGGTGCAGGAATGGTGTGTTTGAGTGTAGCGGGTGTGACATGCGGTGCAGGAATGGTGTGTTTGAGTGAAGCGGGTGTGACATGCGGTGCAGGAATGGTGTGTTTGAGTGTAACGGGTGTGACATGCGGTGCAGGAATGGTGTGTTTGAGTGTAACGGGTGTGACATGCGGTGCAGGAATGGTGTGTTTGAGTGTAGCGGGTGTGACATGTGGTGCAGGAATGGTGTGTTTGAGTGTAGCGGGTGTGACATGCGGTGCAGGAATGGTGAGTTTGAGTGTAACGGGTGTGACATGCGGTGCAGGAATGGTGTGTTTGAGTGTAGCGGGTGTGACATGTGGTGCAGGAATGGTGTGTTTGAGTGTAGCGGGTGTGACATGCGGTGCAGGAATGGTGTGTTTGAGTGTAGCGGGTGTGACATGCGGTGCAGGAATGGTGTGTTTGAGTGTAGCGGGTGTGACATGCGGTGCAGGAATGGTGTGTTTGAGTGTAACGGGTGTGACATGCGGTGCAGGAATGGTGTGTTTGAGTGTAACGGGTGTGACATGCGGTGCAGGAATGGTGTGTTTGAGTGTAACGGGTGTGACATGTGGTGGTGTTTTAACCGTTGCGGAAATGACTGGGCGTTGTTGTGCTTCGATTCTCCCTGCGGTAAGCGGCGGATGCGTCTGTTTGATCTGTGGGCGGACTCCCTCCCGGGCGGGATATTCGTAGTTAGCATATCCTGACTCAACAAAAACAATTAAGTTGCAATGTGGCTAAAAGAAATTTTATGTTTAACGATCCCCATCTGGGCCGCAGGGTAGAAATAGTCCAGGGTAGCTTTGCCTGTCAGAAGCGACTTAAGACCAATGTCGTGAATGAAATAATTAATTACTTCATGCAAGTCATTAACTGATTACTTTACTCTTAAAAACAGACTCTGTAAGAGATGGTTCCTGATTTTTTTAAGTTGCAAAGCTAGCCCTATTCTAGTGGTAAAGGTAATTGTTTTCATTTATTTTATCTGACTATCTGAAGCAGCTGATTGTTTTCTACGACTGTTTACAACTACGTTTCTTTTTATAATAAAGAAAACAAACTAATAATACAGGGAACTACAGAAACTGTAAATACTTATAATACGTTCACAAGAGGTCCTTAGTTTTTGTCTGGTCTTAACTTGAAGACCGGCCTAAATTTGGACCTCTTATAAAACCAGACCCGGTCACATGAAAAAGTTACTAATTCCAGGTGGGAACAAGGCCACAATGACCATTTCAATAATATGTTTTAAAATCTCTTGCTGTTGTTGTATTAAAACATACTTAGTTCTGGTACAAGCTTACACAAACTAACTACCAGCAACTGCACTCCTCGTGGCGACAAGTGCAGACCACTGCGGTTCATTAAAACGAATCCCTAGAAGCCTATTTTCGGTCATAACGCGAATTGCCTTCAAACTTAATAAGTGAGTCGAGTGTACCCCTACTTTACCCCCCCCCCCCCCCTACACTTTTCCACTACGATGAAGTACCCTGCACGGCCGAGTGCGACGTCAGTCGGGTGAGAGGCTTCGCCGAGGAAGGTTTGTCACCTTCCCCCTCTGCCGCCCGTCGGCTGTGCTCGGCTCTGAGTCGGGCGCTTGTCTGCATGTTGCCAAATGTACTACAGCGGCCGGCTGGCTGCCACCGCGATTGCGCCGAACAGAGCCCTCTCGTGTCAGCAACTCTGCAACTCTGGTGTCAGCAACGGGAATTCCTGTCCAGGGACTGCCACCTTATCGTGGTGGGCAGGTTTGCGTGCTTTGTTGATCCCGAGAGCTATGCCGGGGGAAGCTTATGCTTCTGGTAGGGTCACCCAAGCCGGACTGGTCGAGGAGGAGAAGTCAGACGAAGTGCAGTCCACACCCCAATCCCCTTTCCCCCCCACTGTCCCATTGAATATTTCTCCTCCCACTTGGCCCTGCCCTCCCTTGCTGGACTCCCGTATGACGACTCACGCGACGTACAATGGATCTGATTCGGATGTGGCTTTATTCTTCATTATCATCTTTCTTATCTTCATTATCACCCGCTCATCGTCTCGATTAGCCATTGTTGCATAAATATGAGACGTTAAGCCCCATTAATCAATCATCATGGAGGTTGTTTTGGAGGGTTATTTAATGATATTCGTTGCTTTTTAAGTGGATGATATCGTCCTTGATGTAGGTAAGCCTTAAAATTATTTTATTTAGAAATGTTAATTAACATTATTTGCCTACACATTTTTGCTGTACGTCCGTTTAGTCTTGCATTAACTCAACGGATCTCTCATTTTATTTTGCTGAAGGTTCAGTTTCCTTACCAAAAACATAAAACCTCAGTAGTCTTACGTTTTGAGACAAATCGGGGACAATTGGGTGTTCCGAAAGCTTTTTTTTTAGACACTAGGGGCAGAAATCTGGGACAATCCCGGTTTTCTGGGAGGGATGGTCACCTTACCCCCAATTGAACAATATGATATTTCATTAAATTCCTAGCCCTAATAATAACAGTAATAATATTATTCTGTAACTCATTTCCAACTATGTCATGTTGAGTGGTTGTTGCCCACCCTTGTCTAGGTCATGAAACTGTCAGTGATTAATAATAATAATAACAATAATTTAATAATAATAATATGTAGGCCTATCTGTAGGCTAAGTAATCATGTAGCTTACATGTTTGTTTTTCGAATAGGATTCGGCCTCAAACACAACGCGAGATCAACATGTGTCGTATATGCACGACAGTTACCGCAAACAAGCCACAAGTCACCATAAGTGGTCACAGGTCATGTACTTATGACTATGTCTTTGACATGCCTGTGACACAACAAGAAATATATGAAGCATGCGTGACAAATTTAGTCAATGGTGCTCTGGAAGGGTACAATGCAACTGTTCTTGCTACGGGCAAACAGGTTCCGGAAAGACGTATACTATGGGCACAGGGTTTCAATGCACGAAATCTGAAGTATAAGTAAAAGTATATAAGTATTCAAGGGGCGGCTCTGGTTCATTCATATTGACTGCCAGATTGGGAAGAACAGCACAAGCAACTATCACGTGCTGGACAGTCGTTAGTGCCAGACCAATCAGTACGTCAAACTCCCGACTGTGGATGGGGTAACTTTTTGAGGGGGGTGGGGGAGCTCCTCAATAGCGCTTGGCAAATCATTAACCCTATTGATTGAAACCCCACTAATAAAGATCGATCGAGTAGAATCGTCAACTTTTTCTACCATCTTACTACGATTATCCTTATTGAGCGTGATAAACACACGCTGTCACCACCACCGTGTTATTTACAGCGATCGATCCTTATTTGTTTTGGCATAACAATTTGAAGCTGAAGGCGTTGAATTGAAATTAACAAATTTAGACTAAAAATACCGGTTTGTTACGAATCTAACTTCAGCAACCTTTTTGGTTTTGTGTTTAATACACTCCGAGGGACACCAAATGTTGGTGAAGTGCTCTTATGCTGGCCGCGTTCCAATGTTTGCCATCTGGCCGCCGGTTGCTCCCGTGCCCAATTTGAATGAAATAAAACATTTTGTTGTAATTTCACCCTTACATTATTTGTTTGCATAAATATGAGACGTTAAGCCCCATTAATCAATCATGCAATAAAACAATAAGTAACGAGTTACATTATCTTGGTGGCGCAAAATGACCTAACTGGTTGAAGCGCCCTTAAACCCAATTAACTCAAACTCAAACTTGTATGTATATACTTATTTGTCATGGTTCCTTACATCTCATAGTAGGCCTCGTTCGGCGTATCGCTTGGCGTTATAAAGAGCTTGTGCATGTTTTACTTATAGCTCGTACATTGGCGTCTGCAAGTTATATATGCAGATTACACGAAAGGAAAATCATTTGTCAAAGGTGATAATAAATGAGTAAAAAGTGCAAATTTACGTTTTTCACCCAATTTTAATATGTAGCGGTTGTACATGTATAGCCGCTTTATGTCTTCCGGCGTGGTACGACATAATATGGGGGGCAGAGTCAGCAGGATTATTTGGGGCGTTTTGGTGGCGATAATCCTTGCTATATCCCAAATGGCTTGGCACGTAGGACACGTATTGCACGAATGTAGGACACGAATGCTTAGGCCTAGTATATGCCTAGCCTAGGGATCAATGTAATGGGGAAAAGATGTCATGGTAAATGACTAGAGGACACAATTTTTTTTTTTTTTTTTACTGGGCTGCTGAGGTAAGTGTATGTCCCAAGTTCTGCCGTTGAAAATATAATTGGCAACCTGCCCACATGGTGGGTATCGCCCCCACCGTGCCAGGCACCTTACTCTGGCTTGGTGAGCCCTTGAGGCTGAATTATATCTAGGTCCTCGCCTGTGTTAGTGAGATCTCGTCTACCGAGGAGGTTAAGTAATTGATGGCCCATGGTAAATGTAGAATCGGAGTATAAAGGTCTAACACGGTATAAAACTAATTCACCACCTGTGGTGCAGCTTCCCGCACCATTCCTTCATGCCCTGCTCATCACTCTTCACCTCCTGCACATCCTTCACCATTTTCACCCACTCCTGCTCATTCACTGCCAACATCCTCACCCCATCCACACCAGTAGGCCTACCCATCCTACAGTCACCACACTTCCACACCACACCCAGCTTCTCATCATTTAGAAACTTATACACCCTTTTGGCCACTCCTGCACATTCAACATGAAACCACGTCTGACACACACCTTCAGACCCCACCGCACTCACACCATCATCCAACACCACACCACACACCTTACAGCAAATCTCCACAGACACGGACACACTCAGCTCTTTCATTCCAGCCATCGCAACACTGGCCTATACAAGCTCACGCAGACTCACTCAAAAAGAAAAAGAACACTGCTACTTCCCAACTAATCAAAATAACTGAGGTGGCCCTGACGGTGACCAACCACAAAATCAGAGAATATAAAACAGAAGGACACTCACTCACCAGTTATCCCCAACTCCACAGATATACTCACATACATACACTCACGCGTTCACAACCAACTAGGCATTGTCCTAACCTGGGCGTATAGGCCTAAGCTGCCACACAACACACGCGGAACACCTTCACTTCACAATCACTTCACAAACACACCTCACACTTTACACTCCTAACAATTACACTTCAACTACCACCTTAACTACACACAAAACCACCAACTAAAACCTCCAAAACGCAATAAAAACCACCAAAATCGAATCAAAAACACGGTGCGTACGCGCTCACAACGTTACACTGCCGCCATCTTGACCTCGTATGACGACTCCATTTTACCCTCAGAGCGTTGAGCCTGGTGTAGCTCGTGTGTCGCGCTCGCACGCTGGTTAAAGTGGGTGACAATGTATTTCACTTGCCTCACTAGCTTGGAGATGTAAACCTGCCCAGGGACTGCCACCTTATCGTGGTGGGCAGGTTTGCGTGCTTTGTTGATCCCGAGAGCTATGCCGGCGGAAGCGTATGCTTCTGGTAGGGCCTCCCAAGCCGGACTGGTCGAGGAGGAGAAGTCAGACGAAGTGCAGTCCACACCCCTAACCCCTTTCCCCCCCACTGTCCCATTGAATATTTCTCCTCCCACTTGGCCCTGCCCTCCCTTGCTGGACTCCCGTATGACGACTCACGCGACGTAATGGATCTGATTCGGATGTGGCTTTATTCTTCAGTATCATCTTTCTCATCTTCATTATCACCCGCTCATCGTCTTGATTAGCCATCGTTGCATAAATATGAGACGTTAAGCCCCATTAATCAATCAATCAATCATTGGAGATGTAACGTTACACAAGATGAGTGGGAGGAAGCGATTGCACCAGACTGACGGCCTAGTATGCCCTACACATAGGCCTAGCACTATACCTATAGAAGCTACGCCCACCTAATGGGAGAGGTTATGCGTAGGCCTATAGCACTATGCTGATGGCCTGGTAGGCGGGCCTAGACCTAGACCTAGACCTCTTTTCGTTTAGACTGCAATCAACACATGGTGGACCTATTATCGGAATTGGTGGCTTCACTGCGTTTCAACGCCCATCAACCACGGTCGCTCTCTTACAGGAACACTGTGACCCACCTTGGCTTACAGTCTTCTTTAACGTGGTGTCCAGTGTGATGCATAACTCGCCACGTGAAGAACTACCACACAGAGAATGGACCCAGTTACAGAACTTGCGTCTTGCCGATCCTTGCTACTTTCAGCCGGCCCGGAGGACCAATGTAAATCAGACGAATCGATACACAAACCTTTTATCATTACTTCATTTTTAATGATTGAAAACTAGCTCTCATTGCCCCTTTCCTCCAAATAGCTCTATATTTCATCTTCATATACCACCCACTCATTGTCTCGATTAGACTCGTTGCAGAAATATGAGACGTTAAGCCCAAATATCAATCAATCAATCCGGAGAAGGAAAAAACAAGTGACTAATAAAAACAAAGAATAAACAACCATTAATTACAAAGAACTTCAACAAAGAGATGTCAGTCGATCAATCAAAATGCCCTTTCAACAACATTCCTTGTTGACCTGTGACGTTCGTTGTAATGCCGTTCTTCCTGTGTAACAGGTCGCAATACTGGCACCATGAGGCGGAACTCCTGAGGATAACCACTGTCGCCAAGCAGCCAGGTTGAAGGAGGTAGATTTGCATTGTCTAAATGCCTTCTCAGCTCATTGTTATTGTAGATGTGCGAGTCATGGGCCGAGCCAGGCCAACGGGTAACGATGTCCAGAAACTTCATATTAGCATCGCAAACCTTTGGGAACTATAATGGGAGAATAGTAGAAGTGGATTACCGTAGTGTGGGCATGGCACATTTTTTATTGATAAGGAAAATTGAAATGTTTAGGATAATTTTGGAAAATGCAAGAAGTATAAGTCTACAGAGATCCAACAAAAATAAATCAGGAATTTCATTAACAAACAAATACTATAGTCCTCCCAACGAAACTATTCTCATGCTTTCATCACAGGCCATGTCCAGAATGGCAACTTAACTTGTCATTCCTCCGTGTGCTTGATGGAAGATTGCGTCGGACTGTCTCAGTTCGTGAGTTGGCCAACTTGTCCGACGTTGATAAATGGTAATTCTCTCATTTGTGTAAGTTGCTATTAATAATATTACACGACGAATATTTTTAAAAATTAAATACAAATATAAGTTTGTAGTAACAAAACCAATAAATCCTGTTTGAAGAGAAGTGATAATTGAAAATAGATCACGGGAACCCAGCCATTCACAGCTTTCGATACCAAAAAATGGCGGAAACGCCGATGTTTAAACAACTTATTTCATAAAATTTAAAATAGGGCGGACTATACCTTTACAGTTTAGACCTACCTCTAGAACACAGTGGAATAGTAGAATAAATACTTGCTGCGAGTAGTTACTTTATGGATCTACTCAGTAAAGTGTGAATTTTGATACTTTTTGACAGGCTTTCAATAAAAACAAAAGACTGCCAATGTTGCTCACAGCTTGCTGGATTTTGATAGTTCCTGTGAACTTTTTCGAATTCTCGAACTCTCATTGGCTACACAACAAGGTTTACTTGATCTCCACCTAGCGGAGGCTCGTCGAACTCCCGAGTTCGACAAGCCTCCGCCAGGAAAGTTACGTGATTGCAGTGCAGGAGCTGCTAATTTCGTCGTGCGCCTTCTTAGTATTCGGCAATAGTGCGCGCATGAACACAAGCAGTAAACCGTCCGTGGAAGTTTATTTCGAGGCCTCAGGGGTTATGACGAAAGCATGAGAATAGTTTCGTTGGGAGGACTATAATAGGCTCCTGCATCTTAACAGAATTTGAACTCTTTGCTTTTGTTTCCTTCGCCTAGCCTCCACACATATTCGTCGTGTGATTTGCGTATGGTGTGCTTTGCTAGTTTTTTAATCTCTTTGTATTTATTTAGATATTCTTGGCTGGTGTGTATTTTCCACTTACGATAAAACTTGTCCCTCTTCTTTGATGAACATGATGACATGGCAAATGACTAGAGGACACAAATTTCTAAACAATTTTTTTTTATTTTATTACATTATTTATTAAAATTAATTTGTAATGCCCCCGTATTGTGGGGCAATATATTTTGCATTCTCACATGCACAATGGGCTGCTGGTGCCGCCTCCACCGCCGGCGCCTGGCGGCACGGCTTTCACGCTTCTGAGAGCCTGTGCGTTAAACATCGATTTCCACATGAAACATTAATTAATTTATTATGATGAATTAATTGACAATTTAGTAAATATGACAGTTGATTCATGAATTGTCATTAGGAATACGTCTGTGTAAAAAAATTTCAGCTTGATCGGACATTTAAAAGTAGGTGTAATATCGATTCAAAGATTTCATCCAGACAAACAAGGCAAGAGCTAATACAAGCGTTGTAAAAAGAATAGACAAGGATTTCAAATTACATCCGTTTCTAATGGAGAAATGCTTGATTACTTAATGTTCTCTAATACCAACACATTTCATGTCAAGTAATTGTTAACATACCTTTCGCCAGCCCGGCGCCATTTGTTGGACGAGGCTGCGGTCTCCCCGAAGGTCCTTGAACCCCCTCAACTATAAACAATGAGACAAGCGTTAGTCTACAAGTCATATTGTATGTTCGTACTTAATATTATTATCATGTTTATTATTGTCAATGCAGGGGGAAAGTCCTAAAGGTTTCACATTTGTCTTCATTAATGCATAGACTGTGACTTTATTTATTATGGACTTGACATATCTTACCAACACCTTGTCTGATATACAACCATGAAGTAGATACATTTTTCAGGTAGACACAATATACAAGAACACAAGTAATTGACAAGAATTCCAAATTACACCAATTTCTTATGGAGAAATGATGTTGTCCAATACAAACACAATTTCATTAAGTAATTGCTTACATACCTTCCAACTCATCAGGGGTGACCACCTTTGGAGGCTGCGGCCTCCCCGATGCTTCTGGAACCACCTCAACTACAAACAATGAGACAAGCGTTAGTCTGAGGTCATATTGTATGTTCGAACTTAATATTATTATCATGTTTATTATTGTCAATACAGGGGGAAAGTCCCAAACGTTTCACATTTGTCTTCATTAATGCATAGACTGTGACTTTATTTATTATGAACTTGACACATCTTACCAACACCTCGTCTGTTATACAACCTTGAACTAGATACATTTTTCAGGTAGACACAACATACAACAACACAAGTAATTGACAAGAATTCCAAATTACACCAATTTCTTATGCAGAAATGAAGTTGCCCAATACAAACACAATTTCATTAAGTAATTGTTTACATACCTTCCAACTCCTCAGCGGTGACATCCTTCGGACGCGGCAGCAGCGGCACGGTGTCCACACTTCGCCCCGCTACCTCGACTACAAACAACGAGACAAGCGTTAGTGTACAAGTGCAATTGTATATTCATTCCGAATATTAGTATTATTAGTATAATTATTGTTAGTACAATGGTGTACAACTTTTCAACAAATTTCTACACATTCAAGTAGCTGCCACTCTAAATGTTGCACAATCCTCTACCACAGGTCTGCTATTCAATAACAAAAACACTGACTTTTATGAAATATTCACAAAAATGATGACTATATTCTTACCACAAGTAGGCCTAGCGGTCGCCTCATTTGTCCCAACTTGCGGCCCCTCACCAACATTACTTATTTCTTCTGCAAACAACAAGAGAACAAAGCAATCTTTAACATATGATGACTATGAGAGTACAAATGTGTGCCACAACAATCACTACCTACGACATCACATCTAGGCTAAAAACCCCACAACAATGTTAAAGTCTAGCGTAGGCCTACTCCATTTAGGCTATTTAGAAATTCATGTTTCAGGCCATGGCCTATTGTGTACATTACACACAGCAATAAGGATATGACTGAGAGTACAACTGTCTCCTACAACAATCACTACCTACGACATAACATCTAAGCTAAAAGCTCCACAACAATGACCAAGTGTAGCGTAGGCCTAGGCCTACTCCATCTAGGCTCGTCTTCAGGACCCCTATTCTGTAACTTTTTTTCGTAGGTCCTGATATGGTTTCTGCCTGAATTCGACGTTGATCGGATAATTGCGATTTTGTAACTATTTTGGTGCCCGTTTCCGCCTGAAACCATTTCCGTGGTCCTGATATGGTTTCAGTAGCTTTTTTACTGGTGAAACGAAATCAGCCGTAATATTAAGCATGGATAATAACTGTTGACGCGTGATATTGTACTGCAAACTGCATCTAATAATTATGTTCCATTATAATGAGTGAAAAACACCAATAAACAACGTATTTACTTTTCATTTGAGGCAGTCTTTATTATTCGAAAATCTCAGCCGGCGCCGCAGTCTAGTGACGCCCGCCATTAGAGAAATATTACGTAAACAACTCTAGCCTAGGCCTATTGTATCACTAGGACTGCCGTATTACTAGGCCGATACATATAAATTCACTGATAAGACATAATTAGATATTGGCCTAGGCCTAAACATTACCTTGTAGTGTTCCTAGGGTATAGAGAAATTCCTAGAATAGAGAAATAGGGCATTCTAGGTTGCTTCTTGTGTTTTTAAAGACGCATTCATGTTACTGTGTAGGGTTATGTTTGTTTTGATTTGAGCCGTGTAGCAGTGATCACGGCCCTCTAAATCATGATATTGTCGGTTTCTGATTGGCTTAAAGCCTCGGTGGCTCAGTCGCCTTGTGATGTCCTACCAAAGCGTACATACACATTTCAGGCGCTGTTATAGAATCGCTATTTTGTTCATCTTTGGCGACGGCTGAAACGGGCAAATAATTTCTGCCTGCATTCGTTTCGGCTGCTTTCATTTCAGGCAGAAATGGAAAAGTTACCGAATAGGGGTCCAGGCCTAGTCTAGACCTACAGCCTACACGGCTAGTATTATTCCTTCTACTATTATTATCACTAGGTAGGCCTACAAACTGAAATCAAGTTACGATTTCCTTTCCAGTAACATTCTTTGAAAGAAATACTTAGCTTTAGAGACGTCTCTGTCAACGAACGAGACAAATCATTTACGTTGTTGAATTTCAACAAACAGCTAATTGCAATGATATTCGCGCATGCCCTCACAGCCAACTATTGAAAGAGAAAACACCTTGCTCGGCTATCGTTTGAAACTGACCGGGTAATCTTGGCTGGAGACAATTACACAAATTGCCTTCTTCAAACGTACATACGTACCGACGGGTGCAACCTTTACAATTATCTAACTAGTCAACACGGCGAATATATAGGGCCTAGTAGTTATTACATACTAGGCCTACTGCATTCATTACAGTTAGACTAGATTCATTTCAACTATGACGACAGGCAGCGTTATCATTCACGATACATTATAGGGGCCTACACCTATGTAGGCCTAGGCCTACTACTAGGTGCTTTATGTTTACACTAATCACATTAGTTTAGCCTCTACAGTAAACTGTTTGTTTGATTTAAGATGCAGATATGAGAAGACTACACAAGAAAGTAATATGTCCGTACCAGTGAAAGAAGAATTGCCCTACCGAATTGCCTAGCGTGTAAGTTCAACGCGAATCAGGCGCTGTTGCAACCTGCGTGCATTTGCCAGGATTGGGTTTACATTTCTGATGACTTCAGCTTCAGCTTGCTCTCCACCAATTCCCATTCCGAAGTCTAGTTCCCCTTCAGCGTCATGGTCTTGCGCAGCTGGAGGAGGAAAGCCGTACTCCACACACATATTGTGGAGTACCGCGGCAGCCATAATTATTTGAGATGTCTTCTCAGGACGGTAATGCAATACCCTATGCCTGAGAAGGCATCTCCAGCGACTCTTTAATAATCCATTACAACGCTCCACGATACTCCGTGCCCGCATTTGGTGGCGGTTGTATTCCTCTTGGGCATCAGTGTTTGCAACTGCCAGTGGAGTAAACAGCCACGGCTCTAAAGGATCACCACTATCACCTGTAATTCCACTTGTATTAGTCTCTGTTATTTTTAAGATTAGATTAGATTAAACACTAAGGCTGCAAATGGGCCATAACTGCCTGGTGGCTACTAATGTAGGCCTATGTTATGATGTGAATACCGTAAACATTTATGGGGAATCACTAAGTAAGGTAGAAGGGCCCAATTTCGATAAGGTGTTAGATTACCAAGCAACCATGAACTAATATTATCCCTGTGGGAATGTTGGAGTGCAGCTTTCAGATTTGAAGAGCACCAAATGAAGGCGTCATTTGTGCTCCCAGGGTAGTTTGCGTTAACATTCAAAATCTTCATACCTGCATCACAAACCTTAAACCAATTACAAGTAGTTAACACGTATTGAGCGTGATATTTAATAGTTATGGTTTTAGAATAACATCACTTAGATAGCACTGAGTTTTAGCCAGTTGAACATTAATTGAGTGGTAACGTTTCCTGTTTACATATATATGCTCCGGGTACTGATCGTCATTGGCTGTGGGTGCAACGATTGCTACATGCGTGCAATCTATTGCCCCAATTACTCCGGGAAAATGGTAGTCATGTTGAAATCTGCAAATTGTTTAAAGTCGATCCATTGAAACTTCACTTACTTCATATTTGGCTGAAATTCACAACATACACTCTCCTAGGTGTGCTTTTTAATTATTTGCAAAAAAAAAACGGGGGTCAACGGCAAACTTTTTGAGTTATTTTGGTCTAAAAAGTACGGAATTCTCCTATCTTCACCATTGTAAGAGCGCAAAAATCTACACCTGTTGACCAAAAACGCGATACAGTAGACCGACATCTCATCAATTATAATTCAATTATGTATCATGTTGTAGATAATTAAACATTGATTGCAACAAAAGTTTAAAACGTACATGTAATCGGACACGTTTTCGAGATATTCGTGGCTAAACACACGTAATAACAATGCGAAACGGGCGCGGCGCGAGGCGCGAGCGCGACCGCGGCAACACTGCGTGACGTCACGGCGGGGCCGACCAATGAAAGTGTAGGGAGCCAACTTCAAATAGTGGGTTTGCCGTTTGCGTGTTACTCCGTCGGACAGCATCACTCTTTTGCGTGGTGGGCGTAAATGATTGTGAGAGACGATTAAGTAGTTAAAAGAATTGGAACAAAGAACATGAATGCATAATATGTTCCAGTCCGGGGGGGGGGGGGGGGTATAAAGACGGACGACCGCTTACCTCAGAGTGTAGGCCTAGGTGTATTGTACTTAAAAAAATATATGCCTAGTAGGCAGTATATGACATAATATGATGAATGTATGGCCTACTCACAATTCACAAGCCTATAGGCCTAATTCACCTACTTGAAGACTACGCCTAGAGGCTTTCCTAGAAGCCTCCCAGGCCTAGGCCCTAGGCCTACACTTGCAGTTCTATGAACTACGACATGGCAAGCTGAGGCCCAGGCCTAGGCTCTAGCCTAGGCTACGCCTGTTTGGATTTCTCTTTAGGGCCTAGGCCTACCAAAATAATATAGAACCAGGCCTAGCCTAGGCCCTACTCACAAAACAACAGCGTGCTACATTGGCCAAGGCCACCATCCTACAAGCCTGCTTCCTAACTTTCCTAGGCCCTCACCACTAATCGTAATAAAGTTTGACACTTACCAATTGCATTGGAAGCACCACAACATTTCAGCTAAAACTTGAACGTCCACTATTCTCCGCCCACTGGTACCATTACATGACGAAACAGCATCGATCCTGGTACGTTTTTTAGTTACATCGGACACGGTAGCCCTTCTAGATAGT